>NW_004624821.1:6032319-6097565 GCF_000247695.1 Heterocephalus glaber | reverse complement strand
ATCAAGATGCATCATGCAAAGGTACAAGTTCCCAATGAGAAATGTAATTGTGTTGTATACCTACAATGTACCAATAAAAGAATTTAATTAAAAAAGAAAGAAAAAATAAAATAAAAACAGGAAAGTCACTCCAGCGACCAGTGAACAGAAGCTGAGGACCTCAGCCCATGTCTCACCTCCCAGGGATCAGCTTAGCACTGCAGAGGCCCCCACCCCTCTCTCTGACCTCCTGGCTGTGCCAGTACCTGGTTCCACACCACACAGTCACAAGGGGGACATAAAGGCCATTGTTCTGAGCTCCAAAAGATAGAGCCCAAGAGAACAACAGAAAGAGGGCCTCTCATAGGCTCCTTGATGAAAATTGAAGCCCACTGGAAAAGTGAAGAGAATCTCTGCAATAAAGCCACACCAGATCACCGTACTTGGTAAGTTGGAGGGATCATCACCTCCCATTGGAACCTGGACTATCTTAAGGGGAAGGTCAGCTGGAACCTGCAGTAGAACCTTGCAGAGTTCAACCCTTCAGGGTGACAGGGAGCTCAACTTGGGACTTACAGCCAGAAATCTGTCTGAATCTGATGGATATGCTACTGGCTTGCTGAGACTCCTTGACTTGTATCTGCACACTGCTGCCCACATTGTCTATTGTGACAGCAGAGACATACCCTGAAGGAGGCCCTTCATTTTTATGTTATTTTTATTTTCAAAATTATTTTTTTCTCTCTCTAATTTTTAATTTTTATTTTTTTCTACTCTTTTCAAATTTTACTTTTTTTTTCATGTTCTCATTTCTTTCTCTCTCTCACTCTCTCATTTGCTCACTATCCCACATTGTTCTTCAACTCCCTTTTTGTTCCTGTTCTGGCCCTAATTCAGATTTCTTCTTTCGTTCTTTCCTTCTCTCGATTGTCATTAGTTTTAAAGGAAAGTAAATAGTTTCTGGCCTCCCTAGTGCTGTTAGGTTGTCTGTTCTTGTCTTTGTTCTTTCATTCTGTCTTTTCCTTTTGTCTTCAACAGTTTCCTAGAGTTTGTGTAATCTTCCTGTGTCCTCTGGCCTCACCTCTTACCTTTCCCTATCCTTCTACCTATCTATCCCTCCCTCCCCAAGTCCTTCTAAGTCCCTATCCTGAAAGGTAAAGTTGCTATATTGAAGAGTTTATTCACTACAAACATATGTTGGGCTGGTCCTTGATTCTGATTTAATTCGAACAGTTAAAGGTGATAGATTAATAACTACCACAAACTGTCATTTTCTAAGCTGTGCTTGATGCTATGGTGTTGCTGATTGTATCACTTGGGCTAAGGTGTTGTGATCGATCTAATCAGTTGTCCTTCCTGGTATAATGAAAATGAGACAGCCTCAGAGGCATTAGAGACTAAAAACCTAAAGACCAGCTATATCTGGAAGACAACTCTCAGAAGCAGTCATTCCATAAGAGTCCTAAATACAAGCAACAAAGATACTAACAATAAGCAATTTCAAAGTATCAACCTAGAAATTAAACCAAGGACAGTACCAAAAAAAAAAAATGAGGAGACATTTAAGCAAGGCACAAACCCAGACTTCCAGCCCACCAAAGGCAAATTCTGGAGGAAATGAGGTGGAAAAGTCTGATAATCAACCACCTGGACACCCTGAACTGATAGCACAGGAAGTAACAAAACAGATGAATGAGGCTCTAGAAAAATTAAAAATGGAAATAATTTCCCAGATAACTACAGAGATAAAGAGCAAAATGACAGACATGATTAGAGCCTCTAGAACAGAAAGAGAAAAAAACAAAACAAAACAGATGAGCTCAGGACCATGATATAAACCATGAATACCCAGCATAGGAAAGAAATGGAAACCATGAATATCCAACATAGGAAAGAAATGCAATGCATGAAACAGATTCAAACAGATATCCAGGAGATTAAAAACTCCATTGAAAGCATATACAGCAGACTGAGCCAATGTGAAGACAGAATATCTGATATAGAAGACAGGATGGTGGTCAGTGACCAAGAAAAGAGAGATCACTTAAAAATAGTAAGGGACCATGAGAAATCAATCCAACAGCTCCTATGTGATGCAAAGAAGAATATTATATAAGCCTGATAGGAGTCCATGAAAAAGCAGGAAAAAGTACAAATGACATAAAAAACTGTTCACAGAATTAATGACAGAAAACTTCCCAAACAGAGCAAAAGAATTTGACATACACATAAGTGAGGCATATAGGACTCCAACTAGCCATGATGAAAAAAATCTACACCTAGACACATAGGTGTAAGATCCCGGAAAGCCAACAGAAAAACAAAACACTACAAGCAGTTAGAGAAAAGAAACAAAACACATGCAAAGGAAAGCCAATCAGAATCACAGCAGACTTTTCAACACAAGCCCTCAAGTCAAGGAGAGTCTGGAGTGAAGTGTTTCAAGCCCTAAAAGAAAATAACTTCCAACCTAGACTGTTGTATCCTGCAAAATTAACTTTCAAAATCAATGGGGAAATTAGATACTTCCATGACAAAGAACACCTTAGAAATTTCATGAACACCAAACCAGCACACCAAACAATTCTAAACAATATCCTAGTAAAACACAATGAAGATTACAACTCCATAAGGCCCAAAAGAGTGAAGTCACCAGGCAAGGCATACATAAATGGTATTATATGCATCAAATACTAATGCCCCCACCTGTACAAAACAAATATTAGGGGACATGAAAAACCAAATAAGCACTAATACAATTGTAGTGAGGGACCTCAATACCACACTATCCCAAATAGACCGATCATCTAGACAAAAAAATCAACAACAAAATACTAGAACTAAAGCAAGCTTTTGAACAAATGCACTTAATAGACATCTACAGAGGGTTCCATCCCACAAAATCAGAATATACATTCTTTTCAGCTGAACAAAATAGACCACATACTAGCTCATAGAACATGTTTAAGTAAATGAAAAGGAATTGAAGTTATCCCGTGTATATAATCAGACCAAAGTGCAATTTAACTGGAGATCAACAGCATAAGAAACCACAAGAATTTCACAAACACATGGAAATTGAATACCATTCTCCTGAACAAGCAATGGGTCCCAGAGGAAATTAAAGAAGAAATTAGACAGTTTTTACAAATAAATGATAATGCCAGTACAACATGCAGGAATCTATGGGACACAATGAAAGCAATTCCATGAGGTAAATACATAGCAGTGAATGCCTACACTGGGAAAACAGAATGAGCTCAAATGAACAACCTAATGCTGAATCTTAAGCTCCTAGAGAAAGAAGAGCAAGACAAACCCAAAGCTCATACAAGGGAGGAAATTACAAACATCAGAGCAGAAATCAATACAATGGAGACTAAGAGAACAATACAAAAAAATTAACGAATCGATGAGTTGGTTATTTGAAAGAATAAATAAAATCAATAAACCCTTAGCCAACTTATCATAAAAAGGAAAGAAAAGGCTCAAATCCATGCAATTAAGAATGAAAAAGGTGGGCTGGGGATTTAGCTCAGTGGATCTACTGCCTGCCTCACAAGCGCAAGGTCCCAAGTTGGATCCCTGGTACCAAAAAAAAAAGACCAAGAATGAAAAAAGTGAAGTCACAACAGATCCAGCAGAAATCCAGAGGATCATCAATACCTACTTCGAGAACCTCTACTCTAATAAAATGGAAAACCCAGAAGAAATGAACAGATTCCTAGATACATACACATTGCCAAAGTTAAATGAAGAAGATATAAAAATTCTAAACAACCCAAATACAATCAGTGAAGTTGAAAACGTAATTAAAAGTTTACCAAAAAAGAAAAGCCCAGGGCCTGATGGCTTTTCTGCTGAAATCTACAAGACATTTAGAGAAGAACTATCACCACTACTTGCTAAAGTCATCAATGAAATTGAAAGGGAAGCAATAATTCCAACTTCATTCCTGGAAGTAAATGTTACTTTCATTCCAAAACCAGGGAAAGACCCAACCCAAAAAGAGAACTACAGGCCACTCTCCCTAATGAACATAGATGCAAAAATCCTCAACAAGATTCTGGAAAACAATACAGAGGGTCATCAAGAAGATTATACATCCTGACCAAGTCGGATTTATCCCAGTGTTGTAAGGATGGTTCAACATACGTACATCAATAAATGTAATACACTATATTAACAGAGACAAGGATAAAACCCATATGAGCATTTCAATAGATGCAGAAAAAGCATTAGACAAAATTCACCCGTTCATGATAAAAACCCTGCAGAAAATTGGAATAGGTGGTCTTTATCTCAACTTGATAAAGGCTATCTATGAAAAACCAACAGCCAACATCATACTAAATAGTCAAAAACTGAAAACCTTCATGCTAAAACCAGGAACAAGACAAGGATGTCCACTATCAGCACTCCTTTTCAATATAGATTTGGAAACATTAGCCACAGAAATTAGAAAAGAGAAAGAAATAAAAGAAATAAAGATAGGAAAGGAAGAAGTTAAACTGTCATTATTTGCTGGCGATATGATACTCTATATAGAAGACCCAAAAAACTCCGCTAAAAGACTTGTAGACATAATTGACAGAGTCAGTAGAGTAGCTGAATACAAGGTCAACACTCAAAAAACAATAGCCTTCTCATTCACAAATAACAGACTCACTGAAAGAGAAATTAGGGAAACAATTCCTTTTACAATAGCATCTGAAAAATGAGATATCTAAGAATCAATCTAACAAAGGAAGCAAAAGACCTCTATACCGAAAACTACAGCACTCTGAAAAAAAGAGATAGAAGAGGATATAAGAAAATGGAAAGACATCCCTTGTTCCTGGGTAGGAAGAACAAGTGAAAATGGCCATTCTTCCGAAGCTGCTACATAGATTCAATGCAATAATGATCGAAATTCCAACAATATATTTCACAGAACTAGAGAAAACAATCCAAAAATCCATCTGGAACCAGAAGAGACCTAGAATAGCAAAAGCAATTCTAGGCAATAAAGACATGGCAGGAGCATCACAATCCCCAACTTGAAACTGTACTACAAAGCCACTGTGATAAAAACAGCATGGTACTGGCAGAGAAACAGACCCAAGGTTCAGTGGAATAGATTAGGCGATGCAGAAATAACTCCAGACATACTCAGCTACCTCATCTTTGACAAAGGAGCCAACCATCCTCACTGGAGGACAGAAAGTCTCTTTAATAAATGGTGTTGGAAAAACTGGATTTCAACTTGCTAAAGATTAAAGCTAGACCCCTGTCTGTCACTATGCACTAAACTAAAATTGAAGTGGATTAAAGATCTAAATATTAAAACAGAAACACTAAACTTGCTGGAAGATAAGTTAGGTAGAATTCTTGAAGACATTCACAATGGAAAGGACTTTATGAACAAAACCTCAATAACATGGGAACTAGCACATAGAATCAACAACTGAGATCTCATCTAATTAAAAAGCTTCTGCACTGCAAGAGAAACCACCAACAGAGCTAAGAGACAACCTACAATGTGGGAAGAAAATTTTACCAGCTGTACCTCAGACAAAGGTCTAGTATCTAGAATATATAAAGAACTAAAAAAAAAAATCAGATCTCCAAATACAAAGACCCAATTCAAATTGGGCATCTGAAATGAAAAGACATTTCTCAGACAAAGAAGTAAAAGCACCAAATAAACATATGAAAAAATGTTCAATATCACTGGTCATTCTAGAGATGCAGATGAAAACAATGCTGAGATTCCACCTCACCCAAGAAAGAATGGTTTCTATCATGAAATCAACCAATAACAAATGCTGGTGGAGCTGTGGGGAAAGAGGAACCCTGTTCTACTGCTGGTGGGAGTGCAGACTGGTGCAACCACTGTGGAAATCAGTATGGAGATACTTCAAACAACTAGGATTGGAAGTCCCATTTGACCCAGCTATTCCTGTACTTGGTATCTTCCCAAAAGAATTAAAAGAATTATGCCACAGTGATATATGCACACCCATGTTTATAGCAGTACAGTTTGTAATAGCTAAAACTTGGAAGCAGCCCAATTGCCCATCAGCTGGAAACCGGATAAAGAAAACGTGGTTTTGTTTTGTTTTTTTTTTATAAAATGGAGTACTTCTCAGCCATAAATAATGAGAAACTGGAGACATTTGTAGCTAAGTGGGTGCACATTGAGGGTATACTCTTTAGTGAAATAAATAGGACATACATGTGTAAATACCAAATAGCTTCTCTGGTGTGAAAAACGAAAAGTGTAAATAACAATCAAAATGTATAATTGATATTGTGAAACAGGAAGAAAATGGGGAAGTGGGAGGGGTAGGGGAAAGGAAAGAAGGGAAAAGAAAAAATATGAGAAAAGGAAAAACATGGAAACAAAGTTTTTGTTAACAGGGAAGGATGGAGGGATTGAAGGGAGGGCAGGGAAATGGGGAAAATATAAGAACCAAGATACATCATGTAAAGGTGTAAGATCCCCAAGATGAACGTAACTGTATTGTGTACCTAAAATGTACCAATAAACTAAATGGGAAAAAATTAATAAATGTAGAAATAGCAGTCATAAAATCTAAGAGAAATACTTTCTTTTGGATGACATGACAGAATGAGGCAGGGTTTGGAATTCAAACTCCATAATGAAGTAGATAAATAAGGGATAAAGAATCCCTCTTTTGTACAGTGAATACTTTTAACCTAGCAAACCAAATCAACATACTATGTTCAACCCCATATGTACATATTCATTAATAAATAACTTGTTTTATTAAGTTTTACAGGCTCATAAAAATACCAAACTCGAGCATTGGGTGTACACATGTATGATAGGCGAGAATTCCTTAGAAAGAAAAAAGTGGCTTTAAAACCAGATTGTAAAGCAGACATGGACTACTCAGGAAGTTAACTTGGAAACAGTAATGGTAAGACAAAACCAGAAAAATATTACTTGTGTGGCAAGGGAATCCATGAGGCATTACTTAGAATTTTCTGTTACTAAAAAACGTTCAAATTCTCTATTTTTCATCTACAGAGAAAGTCTTTTGGTTTAAAGCCTCTATGATTCATCCAGGAACACTTGAGTAGCACTATCCTATTAGGTAAAAATAAAGAAAGTCGATAACCACATCCATGGGGGGGGGCAACAAAACTTTTTGCAACTTTCAATCTTTTCCATTTATTTTGTAGCTAGAGAAACTTCTGGAAAGTAAGTGGCTCATTGACACAGGAGCTGAGGAGTGTTCTGAGAGGGAAAACAATATAAACCCATATAGAGGATGACTGGTTGAAGGGCCTCTTCAATGGTCCTCTCCAGAGAAGCACCCCACATAACCAGAGGGACAGTCAACATTAGATGAAATAGATGATCTGACCCTAGGCCAGCACTGAGCACCTGGAAGCAGTGCACAGGCTGCCAGTTGAAATCCATTTAACAAAGTTCTGCTCTTCATGGAGTCTATGCACACAGAGACTTTGCCTATGAATGCATAAATGCAGATCTCACCTAAAAGTCTGTGTATATGCACCACTATATCCTGTTCAAGGATCTGCATGAGCAAGGCATTATTGCATCAGTGTTCATTCACTGGACACTGAGAGATGCATTTCCAACAGTGACTTCATGTTGTTGCAAAAACCACAAGAGATTTGCTCAAATTCTCCAGTTCCCTAGGCCTGGTACCTGTCCCAGGGGGCTGGATTAGCAACTAGGTTTCATGCATAATTTGAACGTTGGGAGAGGAAAAAGGGTCTCAAAAGAGAAGCACTGGTCTGCTTGTTAATAGACTCTATAGGAACTCAAGTAATCAGTCAAAACAACAAATTTGGAAAATACTTGTGTCCTAAACTGGCAAAACTTAATATAATATATTAATTAATTTTTAAGATTGTATATTATATTTATTTTATTTTTATCTCTTTGCTTTATTGGTTTACTTATGCTTTACAGAGCACTTTCTGACCTATTAGATAAAAGCTCTGTTTCTGTTCCTCTCTCTCTCTCTCTCTCTCTCTCTCTCTCTCTCTCGTAGTACTAGGGGTGTTAAACCTAGAGCCTTTGTACTGAGCTACATCTCCTGTACCTTTGTAAATTTTTAAATTTTGAGACAAGGTCTTGCTTAGTCTCTAAGTTGCCTGGGCTGGGCTCATACTTATAATCCTCCTGCCTCAGCATCCCAGAGTGCTGGCATTACAAACGCACACAACCACACAGAGCTAGATAAAAGTTCTTTACAGCAACATTATGAGATATTTTCAAAGACAGTTTACATCCAATTTACCAGTTCATCTAGTTGACAGATGAAGAAAATAGTGGGAGAGCTCAGTCTGGGTCTTCTACTTCAGCATTTTAACTCTGGCACAAAGTGCCCCAGACATGTTTTATTTACCATTCTGGCTCACGCCTTCTAATGCTCCAGTTTGCATGACTATTTGTAAATTTAAAAAGAGGGGTAAATTAAAAGGAAGAGAAAGCAAGTCAGGTCTGGCAGTAATATTAATTCCTCTGAAATCACTGGTCTTTTCAATTAACAGCCTTCTTTTGAGACGTTTATTATTCTTGGCTCATAATCAGAGTTTTCAGAGAGCCTATTTAAATACTCTCTACAAGGGTTTGGGTCCTCTTGTGCTTTGCATGGAGTCAGAGAGAAGCCATAATAAAGCAAGCCTCAGGGCTGTCATTTTTGCCTCTTTACCTCTGTTTTATTACCTGAGTTCATAAACCTGTTCAGAATTCAACGCTGGATACAATCCATCATCCCAGAGAGAAACCTATATACTTTATTTAAAACGTAGGTCTGAAAGAAAGTAAATATATAAATTAAGTAAAACCCTGCACTTGGCATAAATTTCAGCTAACCTCGATGTAATTTTGCACATCTGTCTAAAAGATGCCCAGCATAAAAAGCATGCTACTCAGCACGATGAATCACAGCAGCTTTATTAACCCACGCTGAATTAGCCTCCTCACACCAGAATATTTTACAACATTATTTTATTGGCAGTCACTGTCACCAAATAAACTACAAAGCAGTGACTGATGTAGTAGAACTAGACAGCTTGATGGATCTAGATTACTTGTAAAAGAGAAGTATTTTTCCAAGCATTGCAGCAATAAAGCAATCCTGATGCTCATAAAAGTTGACAATGGATGGTGGCAAATCTCAGCTGAGCCAGAACTAGGGAAAATTACCTGGTGAGGATAAAACTGATATCAGAAGCCTTCACATCTGCAAATGCTTGTGTTTACTTTTGTTTTATTTCATTTACTTTTATTTCTTTTATAACAGAAGGCAAAAACATTTTAAACATATTGTATTTTATTGTGGTGGCCAAACACATCGCACACTCATAATATACTTACACTGGGGAGGAAATGATGGCCTGCAATATAGGAAGCTGCTCAAACTGAGCATGAAGCATTTGTATGCAAGGAATGAATGATTTTTTTCCCTAAACATTCTAATTGATTTTTTACTCATCCACACAAGACTAACTGAGCCTTTTTCCTAGAAGAAAGAAAATGACATATTAAAGTTTCAGAGGTTGATGTGTGTTGAAATTTTAAGTATGTAATACCATTTACCATTGTTTAACAGTGGGCAGAATTTATTTCACCCCATAAAGGTGAAGAAACTTCAGTCTCATGAGTATAATTTTTAAAATGGCTATCTGAAGACCATATTCTGAATTACATAAAAAGGAGGGATATCAATGTCCAGGAAATTAAAATAGGATATAGCTACATCCCCTTTTGCATCTGCTGTAGTTACCTTTCTAATATTAGAGCAGATGATTTCACTTATCTGCTTCAAAATTTTTGCTTTCAGGAGAAAATTCAAACCATTTAAATTGACTCATATGACCTTTTGTCATTGGGCCCCAAATGCCTTTCCAATGTTAGTTCCTTTCACCCTGGAACACCCAGGTCTACTGAATCCTTACCAGAACCTGAAGGCACCAAGCCCTTCCACTCATCAGTACTCACTCACGTGACTTGCTCTGTCAGGAATACTACTACCTTTATGGCCTATTCATTCTCCACACCCATTCCTTCTTCCATGGTCTTTTAATGTTTTGTAGCTAAACCAAACCTTTTGGGTGATTCTTGCTTAAAACTTAACTCTCCCAATAGATGATAAAAGTATTCATGGACTGGGACTCATTTTGTGAATCAGTTTCAGTGTCTTTCAGAGTTTCTGGTATACAATAAATAACCCATAATGTTTGAATTGACAAATTTAATATTAAAGATTTGTTTATTTCTGTCTACTACTTTGAGATTTTTCCTGAGAATCAAAACTCTGTTTTATTTATAATTCTCTTATTCTACTCAATTCTTTTCTTTTTATTTTGTTTTATTATAAATTGACAAATTATAATTGTATGTATTAATTTGATACAAAGTGATAACACATTTACACAACGTGTAATGATTAAATGAAGGCAATATATCTAGCACCTCAAATACCATTTTTTATAAAAAGAATATTTGAAATTTACTCTTAGCCATATTGAAATGTGCTATACACTATTATTAACTATAGTCACCATGTTGTGCAACACATCATATTCCTCCAATATAAAAGAAACTTTGCACCCTTGAGCAACTATTTCCCCATATTCTCCACCCCCTAGAAATCTGATAACCACTATTTTATTGTCTGCTTCTATGAGTTCAACTTATTTAGATGGCACATATAAATGAGACCACATAGTATTTTTCTTTCTGTTCCAGTATACTTATTTCACTAGACATAACATCTTCTAGGCTCATTCATGTTGTCATGTTCACTTTATGGATGAACAGTTTTCAGTTTTACATGTATGTCAAACCTTTATCCACTCATCCATGGATGGATACCTAGAAGGATGCCATATCTTGACTATTGTGAATATTGCTACAGTGAATATGGGAGTTCTGACATTGCGTCCATGTACTAATTTCAAATCCTTTGAATGTCATTACAGTTGGGATCTTAAATGTCTCCCACAGTGAACGTTTTAAAGGCTTAGTCATCATCTAAGTGGTATTGGGAGGTGGTGGACATTTTAAGAGGTACGGGCTAGAGAGGTCTTCTAGTCACAAGGCGATATGACAAGATAGGAAGGGGATAACAGGAGCCCAGCTTCTCTCTCTTTTTCACTTCCCTACATGATGTAGGGATTTTATCCATCGCACGCTGCCACCACAATGTGCTGTGTCCTCATAGACCCAAAGCAGTTGGTCCAATTAGTCATAGATGGCAATCTCCAAAACTGTGGGTCAAAATAAACCTTTTTGCTTTACAGTTGATTGTATCAAGTATCTGTTACACTAACAGGGCTGACTAACACTGATAGCCAGAAATGGGCTTTCTGGATCACAGTGTAGTTCTAGTTTTCGTTTTTGTGAGGAATCTTTGTACAGTTTTTCATAATGCTGTACCAATTCACATTCCTATCAGCAGTATGCAAGGATTCTCTTTTTGCCACATCCTTGCCAACATTTTTTATATTTTCCACTTTTGTTAATAATCACTATGACAGGCATCAGGTGATATCTCATTGTGGTTTTAATTGTAATTTCCCTCATGATAAGTAACATGAGAGAGCCAGCAGGATGTGATCTAAGTTGGGTTTCACTGCAGTTATTTAACTGTGTTCTATGTCCTTCCTAAAACAGAAGGACCATAATGCCATATGTCATTAGAAGTTGTGCACAGGCTCATTTTGTGCTTTTAAGCCAGACATTAACCACTTACCAGTCCAATCATGTAAATACAGGATGACCAAAAATTTCATTTTTTTCATTAATTTGTATGATAATAAAATGGGAAATATAAAAATGACAATTTTATCAAATCTATTCAATACAAGAATTGATTGGTTGAAATAACACTTGCCCTCACAACACTAGGGATAGTCAGTATGTAAACAAACTTGTTGCCTGAGTGACACTTGGGGTAAACTACTAAGTTGTTAATCTACCTTAGATAAACCATATTCCCTCAGATTGATTTAATGTTGATCTTTCCTAGGAATTCCTGAATCAAAGACAAAACAGGAAGCAATTAGATTATAAAGGCTCTATCTAATTTAAAAAATAAAGTACATGAAGTTGAGATGTTAACTAGACTACTAATGAATAACCAGCCAGTAATCAATACTGAGTATCCTTGTCAACAAAGCAAATCCTTAAGTAGAGAAGACCTTGCCAAAACCAAGAGCAAATTTTATCAAGAGATACACTGTGCCATCAGAAGAACTTTGGAGTCTTTAATTTTTCATTTCACTGGGGCTTTTTGAACTTCTATTCAAAATATTCTTGATAATTCTGATGACAACTCTCAAAGAGTAACCATTTGTACTGTCAGTTCCTCCCCCATTGCACAGTCTTCCGAAGTTTGTTCATGAAGTTGGAGAGGAAAAAGAACTTCTGAGTGGCCCCAACAACTCAGCTCATAGCATTTCTTCAACATCTACTGAACCTTTCCAATTAATTAATTAACACCGTATTCCCTTCTCTGTAAAACAGGGCTAAAAATGTAGAAAACAATTGGAAGTAAAAGAACTAGGATTACTGAGAAACTCCTTGCACCAAATATGACATATATGTTATTGCTGTGAATCCTCATAAAAATTTTGTGTGGCATATATAACTTTTATTAGTTTATACTTGAAGAAACTGAGATTCAGGAAGGCCCAAAATTAAAAGGATGACATATAAGGAGTAGGTCCATCTGGTGTCATGACATATATTTTTCCACTTGGCTGCACTATCTTTCTAGAATTTTCTTTGACTTTTTTAAGATCCTCCAATGGCCATGCTTTATCTCTCCAGATATTTTAAGGTTATCAGAACAAGGCCAATTTGAATCAATAAAACATACTGACATCTAGACTTAAGTCTGTAGAAAAAGGCTTTGTGTTTGGAGAAAACTAAGTTTCTACCAGAAAGAGTCTCAATTTTCTAGAATCTCAAACAAAGGATAAGCTTATTCTTCATCAAAATAACAGTTTGGAAGTAGGTATGTACACAACAAACAGTTCTGTCATATATAGTATCCAGACCCTCAGGTTTTAATCATCCACTATAACTTAGGCTGTTGTCCTCCTTCTCTGAGTTATATCTGGTTCATCAGCACTACAGGTTGAGTTTTAGCTCATGGGAATTGTAAAAGAGAGAATGTAAGTTTCTTTTTAGAGATATAATGAGCAAGTTACATGTACTATTTACATTCATATCCACTGGCCAAAATGTAATTGCTTGACCAGAATGGGCTGCAATCTAGTTTGGTGGATATGGGCATTGTTAAAATTCAGTAAAGTTTCTGTTACTTTAAAAAATATGAATGGACACCTGGGGATAAAGAGTACTTTCAGACATAAGTCTGTCTCTTCTTGATTGAGGTGGATCAGTCTGGAAATCCTCACTCAATACCAACTTCTTAGTATAGCAACTTGCATACCTTATTTTCAGGTAACTTCAAAAAGCTGCTTTTCAAAGCCAAATGACTCTGAGGCCTTTCTGAAACCAAATTTGTGACAAGAGGATGGTTAGTAGGCAGCAAAGTATCTGCAAGTTTCCAGTAGATCATCAGTGTCTTTAATTCATTGTAATATTGAGGTTATGTGGGCCTGTTACAATTAGGCAACATTCCCTTGTAATCATGGCTTATAAGTGACTTTGCTGAACAAAGGAAGTAAAAGACAGCTTGACTGGCTGTGCTTTTCACTGATCCCCATAGGGTTGCTCTCCTGCAGAGGGCCACATAATATAAAGGAATATTAAATAACCTTAGTTTCCTAAAGGAGCCATTGAAAAGCTTCTGAAAGAGCCCCAGGTACAGACAGATTGGCAAGTCATGTCCCACCCTGGGGTTTGCTACCACCCTTAGAGTCGAATCTTCAACTCTCAAAAGTCCCTCTTTGTGAACTCATGATCTAAACAAAATAAGAAGCAGTTTAGTAATCTGGGAATGCTAAGAGTTCACTAAAAACATTAACTATGGTCATCTTCCCTAGGAAATTTCAATCTCATAGCCAAATGGAGTAAAAAGATTGTAAACAGTTGAATTTTACAAATAATTCTAAAGTGCTACAGAGCCCCTTGCTGATCCTGCAAAAGTCCATTACGTGCACTCTAAAAGGGACTAATGGTCAGGGAATAGCATAGTGGAGTGATTAAGTGATTTTAAGTGTGTACTCCACACTCCTCTAACTGTGGTTTGAGTCCTGGTATTGCTAATCCCAAGACTTTTTCAAAAGGAAGGGGACAAAAATTGAATAGGAGATATTACCTGTAGTTCAAGCATCTCTTCTTTTAATACATTTTTTCTTAGTACCTACTATGTCTCAGATGAAAACTGAACAGAACCTCTTTTGAAGAAGTAGCAGAAGGTATGGAGAATAGAGGACAAACTGTAGAGCTACTTGCTACTTTCTGTGGCAGAATTGGTATCATTCCTGAGTAAAGGCAGATCTCCTATGTCATTCCATCTCCCTGAGATTTCATGAACAGTTCAGCTGCAGCCTACTTTCTACTAGTAATTTCATAGAAAGCAGTCAGTACAGTAGCCATCAAAATGGGCAGGAATAAGACTTATGAATAAAATAATAAGACTTTATGAGTAAAATAAGTATAATCTATTTTTTCTTCTTTCATTCTGAGTACACAGACTTTTTAAAAGAAGACTTCAGAGAAAAAAATGCAAAAAGTTCTGGACTGTGGAATGAACAGGGTGTAGAAGAAGGAGCACTGGGTTCAGAACTGGAAAGACTTGGAAATAATTTCAAGTTTAGTTCTACTATATCAAGGGATCAAAGTGGACAAATCTATTGTCACTTTCTTTCTTTGGTTGTGTGTGGGTGGTTATGGCTATGTTGCTCACCTCACAGGAATGTTTAGGAGACTTTAATTTAAAGTGCTTCATATATCAAAATGTTTTTTACAGTCTTCTCCTGAGGAGCCAGAACTCAACTTCCTTAGCACATATTTTATACCCATAAATTCAAATTAAAAGCAACACAGAGCAGTCCAGAAATGTGATTATAATTTCAGGGGCAATCCAAGCATCACTACATAAATTTTATATGGGTGAATATCATATCAAGATCTATAGATATACATAAACACCTATCATAATGAATGTTTCACACCAAGAATATAACTAGTTCATTTCATCTCATTGTGTGTTTCAGTGAAGGTCTTCTTTCCATAATATCTGATCAGAGGCTAGAGGAGAGAATAAAAGTCCCAAACTAATGTGGATGTTAGAGTACTGACTTCAATTTGCTATTTCTTTTGACGGTGTTGGTGCTGTTTAAGTGGTTGTAAGAATTTAAGTCCTCTAAGATCTAAACCTAACAAAAATTATATGAGTAGGGTATAGCTTGTAACGATTTCAACTATAGTAACTGATGAAAAAGTCATAACAAATGAATACAGTCTCTTCTAGTGTTTAAAAAGTGGCAGTATTCTTATCATATAAAATTTCTCAAATCTGTGTAAAAATTACCTGTCCTCATATACAACATTGGGACATAGCAAAGAAAATCTTGAGAACATAAGGAATATTTGAATCATCCGGTGAATTTTTTAATACAAATGCCTGAATTCCAATCTCCCATCCTATTTCTACCATCCTTTGTTAAATCTACCTAGCAGTCTGAGTCTGCATTCTAACACCTCACCCCACACCAACTGGATGAAGATGTTACAGACAATCCAAGGAGTACTAGCTTTCCTGCTGTTATATAAAATATCTGAGACCCATAATTTAAGAGACATGTATTTGGCTCACAAGTCAGTCCATGGTTAACTGGCTTCAAGTCATGAACATCATGGCAGAAGGCTTAGTAGGGCAAAGCTAATTACTTCATGGTATCTGGGAATCAGAGAAGAGGAATAATGCCAGAGAGGAAGAGGTCAGAGTCCAGAATAGCACCCAAGGCCAGGCCTCCATAACCCACCCAGACATACACAGAGATATGCTTTACCCATAGGTGCCTCCCAATCAAATTGACAGTTAAGCTTAGTTGTCACACAAAGCAATACGTTTAAAAATCTATAGCTAGGGGCCGGGGATTTAGCTCAGTGGTTTTGCCGCCTGCTGCACAAGTGAAAGGACCGGAGTTTGATCCCCGGTACCAAAAAAAAAAAATCTGTAGCTGCTATGGACAGAAGTGATCTTAGTCATAACACAATTGTCTACAGATGGGAAATAAATCATGAACGGGAAAACTTGAATGACTTACCCACAGCATTAACGCAGACCTCAAGAGACAGGACAAGATTTTCTTCATTCTTGTGGAGTTTTAAAAATCTTGTCATTATTTAAGCCTGTTAAGGACCATGCCTAAGGAAAAGCCAAATTTTCCATTCTTTTCTGTAAAATGGTAAGTAGCAGAATCAAAAAACCACAAATTCACCAATCCTCCTGAACAGCGATAATACTCTGCTGCTTTGGTAATTCACTGGATCCTTGCAGGTCATGGGGTTCAGCTTATGCACCCATTTCACTTACACACAGACAGAATTTTAGGCATGGCCACACATCTTGACAATGTAATATGCCATGTAACACTCAAGAAAATAAAGCTGTTTAAGTATATCTCAGCATTCCGGATACAGGTCCTACATAATAACCTCTTCCTAAGATTTGTGTCTTAAAAATTATTCATGATGATAGTCATTTCCTTTTTAAAAAAACTATATTATTTCTCTTCCAAATTATATTCTATCACCTTTAATACTGTGACTACCTCTCAAAAATCTTTCTAGTTTTCTCTATTAAATGACCAATAGTATAGAGCCACCAATTCCTTGTAGATTAAAAACGGCACAATTTTATATATAGAATGCCTTTTAAATTCCTCAAAAAAACCTGTTAGAATTGAGAAATCAACTCAGAAAATCTGCAAGATAGAAAAATCACTACATAATAATTAGTTGTATTTCTATATCTGAACAATGAATTAGTTGAAAAAGTAAGAAAATGATCCCATTTAAAATATGATCACAAAATAAAAGAAATTTAATTGAGGTGAAAAATCAGTACACTAAAATCTATAAGATACTCATGAAAGAAACTGTAGAAGACACAAATAAATGGAGTGATCCCATTCTCATATGTTGGAAGAACTAAATATTGTTAAAATCTTCATACTGTTTCAAGTGATAGGGAGCATTTTTAGGGAGATTAGGAAGACTTTTAGGGAGAAAGCAATGTGTCTTTTAATATATTCAATTTTTATTTAAACAAAAAATTTAAAAATCTCTACTATCAAAACATTCTGCAGATTTAATATCTATTATAAATTCCAATTACATTATTCACAAGAATAAAAAATCAATCCTAAAAATTGTATAAAACAATAAAGAACCACAAATTGGAAAAGCAGTTTTGATAAAGAGTAACAAATTTACAGGCATCACAGGCCCTGATTTCAAACTCTATTACAAACTAATAGTAATCAAATCACTATGTTACTCTCATAAAACAGACATGTACAAATAATGAACAGAACAGAGGGCTCAGAAATAAAGCTACATACATATAAGCAATTGGTATTTAAGAAGAATGCCAAAGATGCACAATGGAAAAGGAATGAATCTTTAATTTAAAATGTTGGAGAAACTGGACATTCACATACAAAAAGTATAAAACTAAATCCTTATTTTACACTCTGTACAAAAAATAATTCAAAACAGATTAAAGATTTAAATGTACAATCTGAAACAATAAAAGTTCTAGAAGAAAACAAAAAAATTTCCTTGACATTGATCTTGGGAATGAGTTTTCTAATATGACATGAAAAGCAAAAGCAACAAGTGGGTTTATATCAAACCAAAAACCCTCTGTGCAGCAAAAGAAACAACAGCATATGGAAAGGGAGAAAATATTTCTAAATCATATATAAGAGGTTAATATCCAAAGCAGATAAGAAACTCACACAACTCAATTGCAAAAAAACCCACAACTACCTGATTTAAAAATAATCATATGGCCTGATCTGAATAAACATTTTCTTAAGAAGACACACAAATAGCCAACAGATTATGAAAAGGTGCTCAACATCACTTAACAGCACAGAAGTGCAAATCAAAACCACAATGAGGTATGGCCTTTGGCAAGGTAACATGTGTTGTCAGGATCTGGAGAAAAGGGAACTTTAGCATACTGTTGTTGGAAATTAAAATTGGTATAGCTACTATGGAAAAACAGTACAAAGATTCCTCAAAAAATTAAAAATAGAATTATTATATGATACAATAATCCTACTATTGGTTATATTTCCAAAGGAAATGAAATAAGCATCTTGAAGAGACATCTGTACCTTCTTGTTTTCTGCAGTACTATTCACAATAGATAAGATATGGAAACAACATAAGCATCCATTGATGGATGAATGATTAAAAAATACATGGTGCATTTATACAATGGAATATTATTCAGCCATAATAAGGTGGAAATCTTGTCATTTGCAACTATGTGTATGAACTTGAATGACATTATTCTAGGTGAAATAAATCAGATAAATACTTAATCAGATAAAGACAAATATTTAATGATCTCACCTATCAGTGGAATCTCAAAAAGTCACACAGAATCAGAGAGTAGATCCAGCAGTTATTAGGGAACTGATGGGTACAGAAACCATGGTGATACTGATCACAGAGCACAAACCTAAGCCTCAAAATGACAAATTCTGAGGATCTCATGTTCAGCATGAATGATGATGGAAGTATTAATTAATTTGACTGCAGTAATTATTACATAATGAATATATGTATCCAATCATAATGTTGTATACTTTGAATATAAATAATCTTTGTCAATTAAATAGCCTAAAATAAACATAAATATAAATTTTCTCGACAGTTGTTTAATCATTGACTTTATAGAACTGCACAATACATGACACAATGAATTTACTTAGAATTGGAAATCAATTCTTAGGAGACAAAACATAATGATAATTATTATAATAAACATTTATTTGGAAAATACTTATGACGTATTTACTTATTCAACAAATATTTATACCTGCAAAAAACCCATTGGGCTGCAGGCATTGTATTAGTTGCAATTAGCTGTATTTGCAGCAGTCAATAAGATAATTGAGATCTTGCCCTTATAGAATTTATTGAAAAAGGAAAATGTTTTAAAGGTTGATTATTGTGATTGTGATAAGAGCTATAGTGAAAATAAATGGTGTAGTATGAGGTCTCTTAGTATTTACCAAAAGAACTATAAGAAACTCTATCTACCTTTGGCTTAATAAAGGGCTTTTGAAAAAGTGATATTTAGATTATAATATAAATTATGAATAAGAATGCGGGAGTTTGAGGCAACATAGGGAAAGAGCAAATTAAGAGCAACAAATATGAAATCTGTATTTAAGTAATCTGATGTGAGTGGAACCTAATATAACAAGAAAAAAATGGCAGAGAATGAGTTTGGAGTGATAGGCAGGGGTTAAATTATGTCCAACTTTGAACACAAGTTTTTGTTACCTATTTTTGTCAGACAAAAGACCCCTAAATTAGTAACTTAAAACAACAACTAGTTATTTGCTCAGCAGTTGAAGATGTACTCAGCTGAGCAATATTTCTCTTGAATTTACCCGGTGTCATTCATCCTACTACACCCAGCGAGGTCTCAAAACAAGTCAAAGGTGAGTCCATTCATACATCTGATGGTGTCTGTCAGTGAGGTCTTAGGCCTAGTGAGCAAGGATGGCTGCCTCACATGGTTAAAGACTTCCAACAGAGCAAGAGGAGAAGCTGCAGAGCCTAGGCTAGAAGTTACATGGTATCAGTTTGGCTATATCACCTTAAGGTAAGTTACAAGGCCAGCTAAGATTTGAGAAGAAAGAGAATAGACTCCCTACTGGTAGTTAAGAGTAAGAAATGCTTCTTACAAAAGATTTTGTGGACAGGGTTGGGAGGAATTGCTGGGCCACTTTTGCAATCAATTTACTTCATCTAAGCTTAGAATTTGAGCTTTTTAAGTGCAATGAAAGGCCACAAGAAAGAAAATTAAATAATAAATGATATTCATTATGATAATATATTAGCCTTTTACACTTATTTAGCATTTTTCTATTTATAAAATATTTTTGTGTATAATTTCTTATTTCAGTTGCCCAAAAACTTTAACTCAAATATCCATCTTCAAAGAGGAACTGAGGAGAATAAAGTACAGGCAATCTTAAGGGTACCCAATAATCCAAAGGAAAGAAAAGAAAAATGAAACCTAACCAGTATCAGGAAAATTGTATAAGTAAATCTTATCCTTAACACCTATGCTGTCATCCTGTGCTCTCGCCCAGTCATTGGTGTATCTTCTTTTCACATTTGCTGGCACCTTTATTTAACCCTAATGTTTTATGACAACCATGCTGCAGATAAAAGGTGTATAATTGGCTACTGAAAATCTCTAGCCATGGAAATTTTATTTAAATAGCATTTAAAACTACAAGTCTTGCTCCCTTGGCCACCGCTGCCGCCTCCTTCTGCTGCTCCTGGAGCTGCTTGTGTGCTCGTTTGGTGTGGACCTGGTACCTCTTTTGTGAAACGCCAGCTGAGAAGACTCGGGCGCTCACTATGGCCAATGAAAAGCCCAAGAAAGGAGTCAAGACTGAGAACAACGATCATATTAATTTGAAGGTGGCAGGGCAGGATGGTTCTGTGGTGCAATTTAAGATTAAGAGGCATACACCACTTAGTAAACTAATGAAAGCCTATTGTGAATGACAGGATGAGGCAGATCAGATTCTGATTTGATGGACAGCCAATCAATGAAACAGACACACCTGCACAGTTGGAAATGGAGGATGAAGATACAATTGATGTGTTCCAGCAGCAGACAGGAGGTGTCTACTAAAAAGGGAACCTGCAACAACTCTACTCCAGAACTCTGTTCTTACAGACCAAGAATACACTCTCAATTAGAAAACTGCAATTTGGTTCCACCACATCCTGACTACTATAGTATAGTTTTCTCTATTCTTTCATTTACCCCTTCCCCATTCCTTTATTGTACATAAAGTATCTGGTGTATGTGCACAAGCGTATTGCATTTTTTTTAACTAAATGGCCAACAATATGTTTTGATTGACATCAGATGCAGACGGGATGGGGAGATACTGGTTCTGTGAAAATAATTCCCTCTCTCCATTAATGGCATGCTCATCAGCTCTTATCTTTATATTCCAGTAAGTTATTTTGCTCTCACTGTTTTAACAGAAAAGACAACATAAAAATCCTTGCATACCTTGTTTGATTGGAGAATTTTAATGTTTTTCATTTATCATTGTAAAACCAAGGACAATTTTATAACTTTTTTGTACGTAGCTGTTACATGTAGGGCAATCTGTCTTTATGTAGGAGTAAATTACTCTTTGAAAGAAAAAGAATCCTAGATAGTTTTCCCTTTAAGTCAAGTGTCTTGTTGTTTAAATAAACTTCTTGTTTAAAATGAAAAAAAAAAAGCTACAAGTCTTTTCACACTGCAGCACTGTGGAAAATGTGTGCTTCAGGGTAAACTACACCTTATCTAAAGCATACTTTTCTGCATTATCTGATTTTGATTGTGAGGGTGTTGTTTGATAATTCTACAAATTGTGAATTACTCAACTTCAGTGAAAAGGAATTCTTCTCCATAGTTATACACCTGTATTCTCTCTCTCCCCATTACCCCATTCCTATAGTAAAATCAGATTTGCCTCCATTTGCAGTTTTTTCAATTTTTCTGATCTATAAATACATCTATTCTTTGGACTCCCCATTGAATGAGTTATATAAACTCAGTACCCACACTGAGTTAAATTCACACAATCTTTAACATGTTAATTTTAATATCTATATAAAATTCATGATTTTACCCTTTCATGAAAATTATCTTTCAATGAAATTTTTTATTCTAAATTTGACATACCAGATACAAATTATATATTGTCAAAATCACTTTTGAAAAACTTTTAAATCATCCTTAAAATATACATATTTAGAATTATTTCCCTAAGAATTGTCTCCACATTGTAAATAGTGTCTTAGTGTTTTATTGCCTGGTTAGTGTCAATGAATTTTCAAAGTTTACAATTTCTTATTTTCTTTTCCCAACTTTTGTCTTTAGTAGTACAGAGCACATCACATGATTTAATGCATAGAATTATAAAGATAATATCAATTTCCACCTTTGGTGGTTTACATTACTTTATGGGTCTTATTTCATAAATTGTGTCACTAAAGAATTATTCCCTTTCCTGGTTGCCTAAAAAATGTGAGTTTGATGTTCTGTATGTTTGTTTGTTTTCAACAGGAAAGACACCTTTTTAAAAATCCACATGCTTTTTCTAATGGTTCCCAGTAACCATCATTTGATTCAGTCTTCATTTTTCTTGTTCTTTGCTTTTTAGTCAAAGATTTTTTTATTAGAACCATCAGTACATGATACTCAGTTGCCATCCTCTTAGTCTGCATTTTCTAACAGAGCAAGATTCAAGGGATCAACCTCTCTGAGCTAAGGACTGCAATCAAAGAATGCATTCTTACTTAAAATTTATAATCTGCATTATGAGACTAAACAGAATCATACTGGTTCAATATATAAATATAGTTTCCAAGCAAAATCAGAAAATATATATTGTGCCCTTTCTATGGGCAAAGCACTATGTTATGATTGTAGGTGATTCAAAAAATGAAAAATTCTCTCTAGTCTTTTTTAATGTTTAATTTTTGCTTATTAGTACATGTGTATAGTACATAACGTTTACATTCCTTGTGCAAAGTTGGTACATGTACATAACACATCTTGATTCCCTTTTTTAAATTCACTTTCCCTCCTCTCATTTCTTGTTCCTATTCTTTTTCTATTTTTTGTACATGTTCACAGTACATAATGTTTACATTCCTTGTGTGGAGTTGGTATTTCTACATAACACATCACAGTTCCTTTTTTTCATCCATTATCCCTTCCCTCCCTCTCCCTACCCTCTATCTCATGAACTCCTTCCCCTTTGAGAATGATCTATCTCCCTACTTTCTATTATTTATCTTTTATTTTGCTCTTTATTTTTACTCTAGGCATCTGATGTAAGAGAAACCATGTGATATTTAAGTTTGTATGTCTGATTTATTTCACTTAACATTATGGTCTCAAGGTGCATCCATTCTCCTACAAATGACTGAAGTTTATCTTTCTTTATGGCACATAGTACAGCATGGTATGAACATATCACATTTTCTTTATCTGTTCATTTGTTGATGGATGTATGGGTCACTTCCAAGATTTAGCTATTATGAATTGTGTTGCTATAAAAATGGTATGCATCTATCTCTGTAATATGATGCCTTTAACTTTCGGGAAGATACCTAGAAGCGGAATAGCTGGGTCAAGAAAATTTCTAGTTTTAGTTTTTTGAGAAATCTTCATATTGATTTTATAGTGCTTGTACTAGTTTATATTCCTACTAATAGTGTAGAAGGGTTCCTTTTGCCCTGCAGCCTCTCCAACGTTTGTTATTATTTGACTTCTTGATGATGACCATACTTTTTGGGGTAAGATGGAATCTCAGTGTTGTTTTCATTTGCATTTCTCTAAAGGTCAACAATGTTGAACATTTTTTCACATATTTATTGGTCATTTTTACTTCTTCTGTGAAAAACTAAATTTTGTGGAGTGCTAGGTTGCTGGTCAGGAATTTCGTTAGTGCTCTTTATCATGAAAGTATCTTCTTTCTAATTGAATTTTGAGAGATACTTCTGCAGAAGAGACCAGCCTGGGTTGAAAATTATATTCTTTTAGAGCTTGAAACACTTTACTCCAAGCTCTTCTGGCCTTTAAGGTTTATGAGAAGTCTGATGCAATTCTAATTGGATTTCCTTTATAAGTGAATTTTTGTTTTTCTCTAACTGCTTTTAAGATTTTATTCTTATTTTGGACTTCTGAGATTTTAACTATGATGTGTTATAGGGAAGTTCTTTTCTGATTGTGGCTATTTGAGGTTTTATATCCCTCACTTATTTATATATTAAATTATTTTATCCTCTTTAGAAAAAAGTTGTCAGCTATTACTTCAGTAAACAGGGTTTTTATGCCCTTAATGCTATCTTTTGATTTTTTTATTTATTCCAATTAACCTCAGGTTAGTTTTTCTTGGATTATCTAGGACTTGTTGGATCCAATTTTCATGGCCTTTTGTTGTTTTTAAGATGTCTCTCATTAATTAGTCACTGACAACAGCTCTTCTGCTAGTCCTGAGACTGTCTTCACATGGGTCACTTCCAACATTACTTTCAATATAATTTGTAATCCCCTAAATTTCTGTTAGAAGTCCTTTTATGAACTCTAATTCTTTTCTGTGTTGATCATGCAAGTTCTGCAATATTTTGCTTAGCTCTTGTCTTTCTATTAGTTTTTCTATTTCTATCTTCTATCTTTTCTATTAGTTATTATTTTGTTTAATTGGGCCAATATCTTGTTACTTGTATCTTCTGTGATCTTGCCAATTGCCATATTGGACTATTTTGCTATATCCTCTGATATCATTTCAAATAATTTGGGTGTGAAGCTTTGATTTCCTCCCTTTGATGTCACATGAATCAGATTTGGGGAAGTTGGAAGTTTTTGGAGGCATTTGTTGCCTTGTCTTTGCATGTTACTATTTTTGTTTGTTTGTTTTACATTGAAGCTTGTGGGATTATTGTAGTGGAAAGTGTTTTGTTCTAGTATGGAGACCTCATTGCTTAATGTCCACTTTTGAGTGGTGTCCTCTGGATGTCACTAACTACTCGCCTTTGCTTCTGTTATAGGGTCCAACCGCCTCCATTTACATGAGATGGGAGGTTACAGCATTTTGGCCCAGGACCCAGTCCTCCCAGAATGTGGCACAATATTGTTAATGACCCCTCAGCAAACTACATGTTGGCCCCACAAGAAAGCCAATTAATAGCAACAGCTATAACACTTTTGGTATAATATTAAAATCAGCATCAATTATAGCATTAAATACAAACTGAATATTGTAAAATCTAAGGACCAATAACGTACTAGACTTGTCCATAGAAAAAGATATATAATTACAGGATGAGCACTAATATAAACAAAATATCCTCCTACTATTGACCTACACTAAATAGCTACTAAATGGGAAAACTTTACCTCTACTAAGAAAAGCACAGTATTACTCAACACCAATACTGGAAAGTTAGCAATAGTGTAAAGTTAACTATTTATCTAGAGATTCATAAAGCTTAGTAGTTATTCTAGTAAAAGTGGAGGAAGTAAAAATATTTGAAAAGTTAATTGATGGGATATGAGGAGGAAAGAAAGTATAACGGGGGTCCTTTTAAGGAGTAAAAGAAAATTAATAGTGATAGAGAACAGTCACTGGAATGAACAAACAAAAGAAAGAAGAAAAAAGATAAGTAGCAAAAACAAGAGATGAAAGAAGGAAGAGAAAAAAATTGGCAGAGAAAAATATAAAAGGCAAATAATAAATGAAAATAAGAGAAAGTAAGAGAAAAACCCTAAATCCTTAAAAAGGGAAAAAATAAAAGTAATTAAAAATAGGAAAAATGAAAAAGAATTGAGTTGAGGAAAACATTACTGTGTTATTCCACGAGTGGTTTCTTTCCATGATCTGCAGTTTGGGGATCCAGACAGATGATTTCCTATGCCTAGCTTTAGGGCCTATGGGTCTTTGAGGTGCTTCACTTACACTAAAGGCTGGCTATTTATTCCTCCCCAGACTATGGTTGCAATTCATGCCAAAGTGTGTCCTGCTCCTTTTGGTAGATGGGAAACATGTTCAGCTCTCTTTTCTCTGTGGGTTGTAGATCACAAGGTGGGGATCCAATTAGGTGGTTGGAATTAATGTCCACAACCTTGGGCCCTTGTTTTCCCTTCTCATCCCAGGTGCTATCTTCAACCAGACTCTGGTCCATTGATTAGTCTTCGTCTCTGTTGCCCCATGCTGTGATCTTTTGGGGGGTGATTCACCACTACTCCATCACAGAATGGTTCTCTCATGTGGGGGAAGTGCTGCTCCTTCTCCACAGTCAGCTTTTTCATGTTGTTCTCTCTCATCAACATAGTTATACTTATTGTATAAGCTCTTAAAAACCAAAAAGAACTACATGTTGAATGATTACAGCTTCCTCACACCTAGAAAATGCAATTACCCACTTGGGACACAAGAACCATGAGCTCACTGGGATTGGTGGATAGGAAGTGATTACAAGTGGCTGCAAGGAAAGCTTCAAATGCTATATGTATGTGTTCATCATCACCCCTGGGGTGATGGTTTCTAGGGTTTACAAAGACTCTGCAATGCCGTCACCACATGCTGTCCCACCTCATTGAACTGTGTTTTCTCAAAAATAAGACCTAACGAGAAAAAAGACAGCCCCAATTAGTCTATCCTTGCTTTACCTGCCATTACAGAGTAGCCATGGACCAAGAGAATAGTGAGGTATAATCTACATAACACTGGCCAGCATCATGGTAAAAATCATCTAGGGTTGGTTCCAGTTAGGTTATTCCAGTAAGGTCTTATTTTCAGGGAAACAGTATGTTACCATACCGAATGCTACACTTTGGTGTTGAGTTCATTAGCTAACAATGAATAATTACTGATTTGTGTGCTCCTCAAAGCTATGACCTGCTATGGATACAACACCTCCTCCCTAGAAGTTACAGTTTGAAACAAACATTCATATCTCTTAAGGCAAATTATTGCAGAATTTTCTAGAAAGTTTCAGTATTACCTAATTAAATGGAAATGATGATATAATCAATCCTGGGGAAAAGAAGCATCCTAAAACTCTTAGTGTAAATTCCCAGCACTGCATCTTCAGAGAAAGGGCTTCCTTTTTATGGAAAAGACCCCTCAGCCCTGTGCCCACCACATGCAAAGTGTCAATGCACACATTTTAAAAGTGAAAATGTCACCAATGCCTAATATCACCAAAAGTTTTCCTAGTTTTGCTGTTTCTAAATAGCACACTAATCAGGCAGGATGGTGTATGACGTAATCCCTACACTCTGGGCAGCTGAGATGAAAAGATTACAAGGTAGAGCCCAGCCTAACCAATTTTGTGACAGGGAAACTCTTAGTGCCTATCTGAAAGAAAAAGTCTAAGGATATGCCTGTAGTTTGTTGTGGAGATGAAGGGTACAAGCCCCAGAAATGCAAAAGTAAAAAACTAACAGATAGATGACACATAGTTAAAAAGATTCATACTTAGGTAAAAATAATAAAATAAATAAGTAGCCACTGATTTATTTACTATGAAGAAAAAGATGGGTCATAGGGTTTTCATATCACAGGGGGAACTTCAGTTATGGAAGCCCAAGACGTGACTTCACTTTCTTGGCAACTGTCACAGACACCCCAGGGAAGGTCCCCCCGGGAGTGACCACCAGTGACCTACCAAATTCAAGGTATCCCAGTGAAGGCCCCCTAAGCCCAAATACCAATGGCACAGAAACTGGGAAGAGCACGGGGCAAGTATCACCAGGCCCAGAAACACCCAGTAGCTCTGGGCAGGTCTCCCCAGACCCAGGCACAGAAAACCTAGCGAGTCAAAGTCCAGGAAGGGAGACTGAAGGCCCAGCCACTGGCCCCCAAGAGACTCAGAGAAGCCTGGTGTACATCCACCCAGGCCTGGCTGCCACTATTGGAAACAACTTCACAGAGAGCCTTGCAGAATTCTGGCCAGTGTGGTTCCTGCAGCCAGTCAGACTACACTCAATCTCTGAGCCCTTCCTGCCCATTTTCTTGGGCATCCAACCCATCTATGGTCCCTTCTTCCCGGGCACCTCCACCACCGGCACCTCTACCCGATCGGCCCTAATTTTGGGAAGAGACATCATGACAAGGTCTCTTGAGAATTCCAGCTCCTTTGAGGGCCTGTGTGACAAAGATCAAGATGTGTGGTGTTTGGACAATAAACAGCTTTTCACCACACACTGGGTAGAGGAGGAAGGAGACTGTATACTGAGTAGCCACCTCAGTTGGAGTTAGAAGAAGCCATTAGGCTTTCTGAGCTAAAGAAAGATTCTGAGCTCTTAATGCAGGCATCACTTTGTACACCAGAACATCCTAAAGTGCCTTGTCGAGGAGAAGAGAAATCCATCCACCACAGAGCTGCAGGCTGCTGGAGAAAGCTGTATTATGCAAATGGCCATGGTTTTCAGGCCAAACACTTCAGCAGGCAGGCTTGCTGAGCTGTCTACACAGAGCGGGTAGGGGGACTTGGCCGCCAGGTATATAAGTGCACCAACTGTAAACTCTTGGTTCATAAGAAGTGCCACAAACTTGTCACAATTGAATGTGGGCAGCATTCTTTACCATCAGAGCCCATGGTGCCAGTTGACCCATCATCCATGACTTCAGACCCTGCACACACAGTGATCCCACATAACCTTTCAACTCATGAGGGTTTAGAACAAATTGATGAAGAGAATGAAGCAGGGAACACTGGGGAAAGTGCCAAAACTTCATCTGGTTTAGGTCTTGAGGACTTTGATTTGCTCCAAGTGATTGGCAGAGGAAGTTATGGGAAAGTACTTAGTCCAGCTGAAAAAATCAGATCATATGTATGCAATGAAAGCAGTGAAAAAAGAGTGTGTCAAAATTGATCGGGTACAGACAGAGAAGCAGGTTTTACAGCAGGCATCCAATTGTCCTTTTGTTGTTGGACTGCATTCTTGCTTCCAGACAGAAAGCAGAGTGTTCTTTGTTCTAGACTATGTAAATGCAGGAGATCTACTGTTTCGTGTGCACCAAAAAAGAATGCTTCCTGAAGAACATGTCAGGTTTTACTCTGCAGAAATCAGTTTAGCATTCAACTATCTTCATCAGCGAGGAATATTTTACAGAAATTTAAAACTGGAAAATGTATTGCTTGACACAGAAGGGCACATTAAACTCATTGATTATTGCTTGTGTAAGGAAGGCTTACAGCCAAGAGATATGACCAGCACTTTCTGTGGCACTCCTAATTACCTGGCTCCAGAATTGTAAGAGGGGAAGATTATGGTTTTGGTGTGGACTGGTGGGCTCTTGGAGTACTGGTGTATGAGATGATGATCAGATACCCTAAATTCCATCTTGATGAGAGCTCTGATAACCCTTATGAAAACTTAATCAATAATATCTTGCAAATAATTTTGGAAAGAGACATTTTCGTACCTCGTTGTATGTCTGTTAAAGCTGCACGTGTCCTGGAGAGTTTTCTCAACAGGGACCCAAAAGAACGACTAGGTTGCCATCCTCACAGGGGCTTTGCTGATGTTCAGGAGCATCCATTCTTTCAAAATGTGGACTGGGACATGACGGAGGGAAAGCAGGTGGTACCTCCCTTTAAACCAAATATCTCTGAGGGATTCAATTTGGACAACTTTGATCCTCAACTTACTAATGAACATGCCCGGCTCACCCTAGATGATAATGACATCATGAGGGAGCTTGATGGATATGAACTGGAGGTTTTGAGTATATCAATTGTCTTACAATGTATGAAGAAGAATGGGCCTGATCCTCATTTTTCAACTATGCATTTTGCTTATGTTGCTGTTTAATGCTTGGAAAAACTTGTTACCAGCCTGGATAGAATTAACCATTTCAGAATTGTATGGAACCTAATTTTAATTTATTGTTTTGAAGTTATATTTAGACATAATACTTGATTCTTATAGTCTATAGTAGTGAATATGGAATTTTTTGTTCATAGATTAGATTTTTATGAACTGATTTAAATAACAATGAGGCAATCACTTCTTAACCACACTTTTATATGCATTCCATTTGTTGAGTGAGACATAATGTCTAATATTTTTTCTTTTTACTTATGATACAAGAAAACAATTTGTCTTTTCATTAAAGTATCTTACCTATGCTAGTTTCTCTCCAACCACATTTCCTGTACCTTTTGGGCTCAGTTGATGCAGTCTTGAGGAAAATCAAAAAAATAGCAACAATTTTGAATAAAAACACATATACTTGTATCTTTTTTATATGAAGAAAAGATAATATACAACTATAAGCTTTGGAAAGGTAATAGTTCTTATGAAATGGGGCATCTAAAAATATTTAAAAGATAATTTATTAAATGTTTACAAATTTTAAATTGTTCTAAATTTAAAATTAAATCATTAATTAAAATTAAATTAAACTACAATTGTACCATTATAACTTATTTACATTTAGATGATGATGGTTACCTTTCAAATCCTTGGCATAAAAATTATACTAAAATGGAAGGAGGCTAAATAGCATCTTAATTTTAGTTAATGATCTAGTTTTAAATTTAGAATGATTTAAAATTAGTAAACATTTAAGAAATTATCTTTTAACCATTTTTAGATGCCCCATTTCATGAGAACTATTACCTTTCCAAAGCTTGTAATCATATATTGTCTTTTCTTCATATAACAAAAACATCAAAGGAAAATTTTAGGGACATTTACATGTTCATTTCAGAGGCATGTACATTTGTTTTAATGGCTGGAACTTGTTTTAAAACAAAAAGCAGTATTCACAACATAACTTATAGAGAATTCTAACATGCCAGAAATATGTTTATGATCTTGCTTTTAAGTGTTGCTCTTTTCCATAGGGCATTCAGAATATAGAATAATCACCCAGGTTGTTTGTTTAACATGTTTATTACTGAGCCCAGATTAGAATTCTTTCAGGCTTTTGAACCTCATTTTGAGAAACACTTTCTTTAAGATATTCTTTTATTCTTTTGTCCTCCTGTTAAATAGTAGAAAGTGTGTTCATGGTATAACATTTTAAGATGGTTCAAGCAGAAATTTACAACTTTATCAACATTTTTGAACAAATTTTGCATGAATGACTTCATTAGATACCTTCCTTGTTCCCCTCAACAAAATCTCATCAGTTTGCTGCCAATGGTATCCGAATGATGAGCATTTTTCTTTGATGAGGTTTTCACCATTATTCATGGTGGTCTTTTGTTTTTCAATTTTTTAACTAATAAGGTTAACTATATTTTATACAGAATTGCATTACAAATATGTTTTCAACTATTTTTGTAGCATTTAAGTGTTATGTCGGTTCTCTTCATGTCATATAGAAATTGTCTCAAAATACTCTTCAGAAGAATAAGTCAGTTTATAGTCAGAACGGTTGGTATTCTGGTATTCTAAAAGAATTTTATTTTGCACAACCCTGTGATCAGATCATTTTATGCATATGTATCTTGGGTTAAATTTCCAATACTGTGTTCAGCGCTGGTATATTTACTGCATAAATTTGTTTTGATTTTTGTCGTGTAGAACACTGCCTTGGTCATCATAACATAATCTGTGTTATGTTCTTTTTTCATGTTTACAGCCTTTAAATAAAACATTTAATATAAATTTTTAAAAATATTGTGTGTTCCTTGCAGATCGCGTCCCCTTGAGTCTCTTTTTAAGGGGTAGTCATTATCGAAATCTTTTCATTTGTTCCCATTTTTTTTTTGCATTGTGTTCACAGTGCCTAATGTGTTACCTTAAAAAGATTATGTAACTGTTTCTGACCCAATAGAGGTATGGTATATGCATTTACTCAGTGAATTTCTGTTACTTACTTTTTCCACTCAGTATTATGTGTCTGAGATTCATCCATATTGACACATTTTGCTATGCTTCAAATCTTACAGTGCTCCATATCTAATCTACCATATGAATAGACCATATGCTTTAGGTCTATGCTACTTTAGGTAGGTATTTGCATCCATACTTTTGCTATTACAAAGACTGCTACTAGTAATATTCTTACATATGCTTATCGTACATGGTTCTATGACACTTTCTAGAGTTGGTTACCTGGGAATGAAATTGCTGTTTTTTACATTACTAGGACCTTACTGTTGGAAAAATATGAGTTCCTTTTAGTCTACGTTGCCATCAATGGTTGGCACTTCTTAGGTTTCAAAAACTTTATGGCAATATATTGGATCTGTTTTTTGTTTTTTGGTTTTTTTTGTTTTTTTTGGTAGCACTTTGCGCTAATCATTGGGAAGTGCTGATGCAAATGAATTTGCCCAAATGGCCTCATTATACGCCTTTTTTTTTTTTTAAGGGTTTTTGAATAGTTTACTTCATTCATGCAAATAACTGAGCAGGAAGAATTCAGATCCTTTTAGGCCTGTGGTTGATCTGCTTTATAAATGGAAAAATCTATTGGGTTCACTCTAAGGAATTGATTACAAATGCACACTTGGTAAACAACTTGGTGAGCTGTCCAGGGGAATGTAGGGGTTCAATTTTGCTATGTAGCATTTTAAGTTCTCACGTTTAAAAAAATTTTATCAATGTGATTCCCAGATATGAGAAAAGTAATAATGATGAAAGCTATCCTGGACATCAGTAGCTCCTGATTGGCCAGTGTCCATTCCATTTCATTGCACCAACTCCCCAATGTCTCCTGGAACCATTGCTTGCTATTTTCCATCCATGTGGTTTGGACAGATGACCTAACCCTGGGCTTTGTGGGTGGACATATAATTCGACCTCGTCCATCAGCAAAGTCTACCTCCTGGACCACACCGTTCAGGAGCATTTGTATGATTCAGGATTTGGCCCAGTGATAACTCAGCCCTTATTAACTTATGGAGGAGGAAAAATTCTCTTTACCAAATGCTTTAGCTTTGTAAGATTAGAAATATTTCAAATGAACAGGGTGTACCACGATGAATGAACCAGTGAGAGAATGAAGCCTGTGCAAAGGATGCAAAGCTGAAAGATGGAGAGGCTTGAGTTCTGAGGACAAGGTTGGTGCCCCGGGATCCAGCATGCCTGATGCTGGTGTATACCCTGATTTGCACTTATGAGAAATAGTAAATACACTTTTTCTTAAATTTAAAAAATTAGGAAATATACTACATGTTCCATGGGCTGCTACTACAACTTTCTAGGCAAATTTTCTCAGCAGTCTTTTTTTTCCATCTACTAGCCTGATACGACCTCTTTAGAATTAATTTGTCAACTTTCTTATAAATTTCTCTGTTGTTTATACCTGTAGCTTCTTGTTTTGTTTTTAATAATGAGGACCTTTTCCCCAGTTTTTCTTTACATTTGTTTGTTATTTGGGGGTTATATACGGTCATATTTATAATTTCCCAGTGTTTTTCTTGCCCTTAGTTATTTAATTTAACAGCATTCTTTTCTAGTTTCACATATCAATATATTTTGTTAAGTGTCATGGAAAATTTTGTTCTCTTCTCTTCTCTGTTCTTCTGTTTCTCTTTCTCTCTCTTCCTCTCTGTCTCCCTCTGTATGTATGTGTGTGTGTATGTATGTGTGTGTGCATGTATGTCTATTTGAATTGCTTGTGTTAAGTATTTGACAGCTAAATTGGAAGCGTTTCACAAATGTCTCATGAAATCAGCTTTAATTTCATATTAAAGACTAAATCACAAATTGACTTGATTGATGTTTTGTGCAAATGTAAGATCAGCAATGTAGAATGATAAAACTATGAGTTCTTTTTCATCAGGAGATTAACGTTAGTAAGAGTAAATCTTATTCTGGTACTTTCAGATGTTTTTGAGAGGTATCTTTTAAGCTTCTCTCTAGTGGCCATGACACAGTTGCTCATTTATTCTGTATTGTCCAGTAGAACTGATGGTGAAGGTGTCCTCAGCCTATGCAGTTCTCTTAAGCTGAAGGCACCTGGATAGAGCCCCTGCCAGACAACTTCAGAAAGCGCTTGTTATAATGGTCAAATGACTAATGCCCATTGATCAGACCACTCCCAGTCTATCAACCAGAAATACTCTTAGAAGCTAGGGAAAGAGGTTGGCCTGTTCCAAATGGAAATCCCTGCGATAGACCGTGACTTCCAAAATAATTAATTTCATATTCAAGAGTAAATCACAAGTAGGCTAGTTTGATGTTCTATGTGAATGTAAGATCAGCAATGTAGCATGATAAACCTGTAAGTTCTTTTTCATCAGGAGTCTAATTTTAATAAGAGAAAATCTTATTCTGGTGTTGTCAGATGTTTTTGAGAGGTATCTTTTAACCTTCTCTCTAGTGGCTATGACACAATAGTTAATTTATTCCACATTATCCAATAGAATTTATGATGAAGGTGTCCTCTATCTGTGGAGTCAGCGCAGTTACACCTTGCATGGTGCTTACAGCAAGTGAGGAGGTGTCCTTTTATTACTAAAATTAAAACTGAGTTTTAATTTAATTTCAGTGGCCACTTCAAAGTTGCTACTATATTAGATAACACAGTTCTAGAATTTAGCAGGAAGCAGAGGACTGGGAAATTCCACTAGTGATTAAATAAACTTTCCTAACCCTCCATTTATTTGAGTACCCTTCCATAAATGACTACTGTGTTTGAAATCTTTTAGTCTTGAATATATCTGAAGGCTAAACCTCTTTCCCAAACTTGTAACTTTTCTAAAAAAGTTTCCAAACTTTATAACTTTTCCAAAGCTGGTAGTTATATATTGTCCTTTCCTCAAATGATTAAGTATAAAAGTAATGAAAACATCGAAGAAAATCATTTATATACATTAATGTGTTTATTGGAGAGGTAAGTGTGTTTATCATACTGAAGGGTTAGGAGCATGACCTTGGCATACCTGGACTATCTATGATTGGAATGTACAGGAAAGAGAATGAATATGTTTTACACTATTTTTTTTCTTTTTTTTTTTTTGCTTAAATTCTTTTTTTGGTACATTTTAGGTATACAATACATTTACATTTATCATTGGGTGCGTGTACCTGTACATGATGTATCTTGGTTCTTATTTTTTCCCCATTACCTGTGTGCCCTTCCCTATTTACATACTTTGTTTCCATTTTTTTCATTTCTCATAATTTTTCCTTTCCCTTCTTTCCTTTCCCCTTCCCCTCACACTTCCCCTACCTCTTTGGACCTTTTCACAGCAATATATGTGGACCCATGTTTAGAGCAGCACAGTTTGTAATAGCAAAATTTTGGAAACAGCTCAAGTGCTCAGCAACTGGAAACTGGATAAAGAAGATGTGGTTTTTAAATAAAATGGAGTACTACTCAGCCATAAAGAATGAGAAACTAGAGACATTTATAGCTAAATGGATGCATATTGAGGCCATACTCATAAGTGAAATAAATAGGACACACATGTGTAAATACTGAATAGTTTCTCTAGTGTGAGAAACTGAAAGTGTAAATAAGTTTTACACCATTTTTTAACGTGGGCATTTGATTTGACTTCTTATCTAGTGTCCTAAGGAATATTCTGATCAAAAGTATGGGTTTGCCTATAATCATATAAGTTTGAACTCTGGGGACACATGATGATCCAATACACCTCCTTGTATTTAGCAAGACAAAAAAATTAATTGTAAATGGATAGCTAGTTGTCTATGCTTCCCAAACTTAATATTGGCAAGTATCTCTTTTTTCTAATTCTTTGATCCCAGGAAAACAAACAAATATATATATCAGCTTTAACTATTTTAGGCTACTACACAAGGCTATCAAAACATGAAAGTCTTCTCATTTTTCATAAAAAATTATAATAATATATTTTAGAAGAATAAATAGATTTAATGGTCATTTCTAAGCTCATTACATGTTTTTTGCAATCCTTACAACATTCTGTATGACAAACATTATTATTCTTAGTTTATCAATCTAAAGTACAGAGGCTAAGCAACAGCTGGGTTTAGAATCCAACCAATTTGAATCAGTATTCTGGACTTTTATCTACCACACTCTACCTTTCTGTGATATCAAGTCTATTCCAAAGACTTGCAGGAGAAGACTCATTTTCAGAAAATGGAAAGAGTGAGGCATCAGATTAAATAGCAAATGATAAGGAGAGTTGTTACAAGATACATGGAAACTTGTAAACTCATTCTATCTAAAATTTGGGGGAAAATATCTTTACAGATGAATAAAAATGGGAGTTCTGTTAAAATTATATTTAAGGGTGATATTGCTTGGCTCTCTTCTGAAGAGATGGTAAACAGAATTGGCAGATATCAATAAAAAGGTTGCATTAACAACTATTAGTCCTCAGAAAGTGAATTATCCCCATAATGAGGTTTTCTCCTCAGTTCAGATCTGCACTCTCCTAGGGGATGAGTCCCACTCCATCACACTACTACCATTTCCAGTGCAGAGTCCCAGCTTAACATCGTCAGGGGAGAGCAAAACTATGTATTAGACTGAGTGCGCTACTTAAAGGCCAGTGATGGTCCATTTTAGAATTAATGGGTGCATTAGGAAAGTAGACAAAGAATTGTAGATGGAGGAAATCAAAGTGCATGGAATTTAATTTAAACTGGGAATAGAAATACTGCCATTTTTCAAAAAAGGTTACAAAAATAACTGCAAATAAAAAAGTGTCTTTCACTGCATAAACTCACTGAAATGTCAAATGCATATTAATTATGTAGAAATCACTCCAATGATGTTGTATTGTTAATTCATTTGTCATACAACAAAAGTCAGCAGCCCCCAGAAGGAAGTTATCAAACGTATAACTTACAGGGAGAATTGGCAGGCAGGCAGGAAGACTTTGGCACAGCCAATACTAAACCGCTTAAGGAAATGTAAAATGTCATGTTGTTCTGAGTAAGTTTGGAATTCAAGACCTGGCAGATTCAGGGACCAAGGACAAAAGTATATATTTATTTACATATGGATGAATATAATACTTTAGAAAGTGACCTAATTTAATGCAGGTTTATGTGCTTGACAGTTTTGCTCTTCCTCATATCTTTCACTCAATAGCAGGAAATGGTTTCTCTGGTTCTGCTTTGTGACATATGCCACACAGATTTTTATGTATATATATTTTTTTCCTTCTTATTCATCACAAATTATTTTAACTCTGAAGATCTTTGTCTAGCTAAAGCTAGCTTTAAAAAGATGTCTTAATTCCCTAGTTGCTTGGGAGAATGGATGGGGACTTGCTAATATCAAAGGATGAGACCTAGACAGTACAGGATCAGTATTAGTTATATAACTCCAGGGAGGTAAATTACTTTTTCCTCCCCTTGAAGAAACTCAGATATGTCTCTGTTCAGCATTAGAACTTATGAAAAGACAGACAATTTCATGTTTCTTAGGATGTGAGGAAGAAAGAGTTCCTGAGGGCTCTGGGCTGAATAACTTAAGTTTAAATAATGCTGCAGAAATGATTTTTACATAGTTGTCCCCAGTATACCTTGTCCAACAAAGAACAAGATGTGTTTGGATTGAGACTTCTGGAGACAGACTGTTCCATTGCTTCTGCAGGTAACTGAGCCTTGGGACCCAGAAAGTGACATATGCATTCTTCCTATCACTAAAGGGAGTAAGAACAACTAGCAAGTTACTATAGTTACTTAGGAAACTAATAATCTCAAGTTGAATAGTTCAATGTCTACTAATGAAAATAACATGAGAAAAAGAACTCCTAAACTCTGAAAGAAAACAAAATATTGAATGTCTGTTAATTTCTACATATACTTTTTCAATTAATTATTAATTATCCTCCATGCATTTTTTTAACTTAATATGTTTGCTTATTGGTTTTATTCTTGTGGAAGATATTTTTAATCTTCATTCTTCAGATTGGAATTCTTCTTTTCATTACACACCTCTTACTGTATATAAGACCATGTTATACAAAAAGCAGCACCACAGAATAAACACATTCTGGGAAAAGGTTGATTTGGTCTATTTAACTCCTCTACTTTACAGAGAGTCTAAAACTACATTGTCCATTACAGTGCTCACCAGCTGTATGTAGCTACTGAAAAATTGGAAGCTGGCTATTCTAAATTGAGACAAGTGTAAAATGTACACTGCATTTTGAGCATACAGTATGAGAGATAAATTTTGTGTTACCACAATAATTTTTAAATTGAGTACATATCACCAGGATAATGTTTTGCATATTTACTATTTATTTATTTATTTACTGTAACTTTTAGCTTATTTGTTTTTCTAATGTAACCTTGAGAATTTGGATTGCTGATTTGGTGGTCCTGAATTTCTTTAGGTGCTCTTTATCATGAGAGAATCTTATTCCTCCACCAATTTTGAAATATGGATATGTTAGCTTTGGAAATTTGGGGGGGCTTGAAACACTTCACTCCAAGCTCTCTTAGCCTTTTAGATTTGTGTTGAGAAGCCTGCTGTAATCCTAATGATTTTTCCTTTTTAAGCAATTGTTGTTTTTCTCTAACTAATTTGTAAGTTTCTGTTCTTGTGTAGGACTTCTTGGATTTTTATTATGTTGCATTATATTATTAATTTGATTATTGTTGCATTATGTTGCATTAGGTTCTTTTTTGATTGTGGCTGTTTGGGGCTCTATATGCTTCACTTACCTGTACATTCAATTCTTTTACCTCATTTGTAATGTTTTCAGCCATTTCCATGAAATAATCTTTTTATTCCATTTGTGCTACCTTCTGAATTTTCATTAATTCTAATTAATTTTAGATTAGTCTTCTTTGGTTCACCTAAGAGCTGCTGGGTCCATTTTTTGTGTTCTCTTGTTGTTTTTAAGTTATCTCTCATTCATCTGTCACAGCCTTGTCTTCTAGTTCTGAGACTCTGTTCTTACATTGGTCACTTTTACTGCCCATGCTTTCAATACAGTTGTTCGTCTTCTGAATTTCTATTTGGAGCCTATTTACCGACTCTAATCCTTTTCTATGCTGGTCATACATGTTTTGCATTGTTTTTTTTAGCTCTTCTATCACTTTATCAGTGTATTCTTTAGATGTATACATTTTTAAATTTAAAACTTATACAATTATCATTTGACATTGCTATGAAGAAATATTACGGTCTTTTAGACACCATGAGGATGCTCCTAAATGGTTACAGTGGGAAAGTTGAAGGGATTGGGGTGGTGTGTTCATCAGTTTTCATTAACATGACAAAAGAACTAAGACAATCAACTTTAAAAAGAGAAAAGTTTCTTTCTGGCTCACAGTTTCAAAGGTTTCAGTACATGGTCACTTGGATCTGTTCCTTTGGGTCTGTGGCAAAGCAGCTTATCTTAGCCAAAGCTCGTGGTAGAGAAAACTGCTTACCTCATGGCAGACAGCAAAAACATAGAGAGGGAAAGGGGGTAGCATCCCAAGAGCTCCTTCAAGGGCATATCTCCAACAACCTAATTTTCTTCCACTAAGTCACACTTGCTAAAGATTCCACTACATCCAGCTACCACCCCAAGCTGGTGACCAAACCTTGGAGCATGAGCTTTTGGCTCTTATTTAAGATCTAAACTATAAGAAATGGTCAATAAGGATAGGAGACAGGACTTTTGAAATGTTTGTACAGAAATCAGAACAGTTATTTTGGAAGCATCAACTACAAGGACATTACATTTTTTAAACTATCTGAACTACACACTTCAGGAAGGAAACATTGTCAGCATTAACTTGACAGGGAAAAAGAATTGGCTTCAACTGGTAAAGGGCATTGATTTCAGAAAGAATTTTGCCTGCATAAGAACTGTCAGAATAAGCTCTCAGTAGGGAATATCTTGGTGTATTGAACCTTTGGGACACTTTAACCATTCATCATAAAGTCAATGCGAATATTTTTGTGGCTCAGCATTTTTCCAACTAACTTTCAAGTTAAGAGATTATTGTTATCATCAAAATAACATTGGTTGAGACCTGAGTATTATTCCAGTTCAATAAAGTTCTTTTTAAAATGTAAAAGTATACTTTTAAAACTGCTATAGAAGCATTCTGTAACTATTTTCTAATTTAACAGTGATAATGTACAGATAAAATCACCCAAATTTTCAAATTAAAAAATGTAAATAAGAATATACAAAGAAGGAGTTTGAATAGAGTAATTATATCTTTGTTACTGAGACTCTTTGGCTGGCTAATTTCCCACTTGTGCTATTTCTGAGATTTTTATATTGCATTATTGGAATACTGAATTGTGTCAATAAACAAGCGACATCATCCAGGAGCTGAGCCTGTTCAAATTCAGTCACAGCAAAGACTTTCTTACAGTGTTTGAAAGGCATATCTGAATTGCTAACCAGCCCCAGGGTCTCAAATGGAATTTGGATTAATTTTTTCATTAGCAAGATAAGTCCAGTTGAGTTCAAACCAAAGCAATGCTATCTCTGCTTTAGTTAAGAAAATATACAAGCTGATAACATCTTGATATTTCAGGGAAAGAATACATCTATATATGTTTGGTTGTGGGTATACTACAATATACATACTGTATATAAGCTGTTTAAAAATAACAGTAAATCAAAGTAGAATGATTTCCTTTATTGATTTAAAATTTCTCCTGTATACACATATATGTGTTTGTCTTTCAACAAGATTTACTGTTTGAAATAACTAACACAACTTTATTTTTTTGAGATGACTGAAATGGCAGATTAAACATAGCACTATCACCACTATCTTCTGAAAATCCTCAAAAATAAGTGAAAAGGAATGAAAATCAAATTTTGAAAGATGCCTGAAAGTAACTGACTTAGCAAACCGTTCCTTAAACTTTATTGCCCGTTAAAATCATTTTTAGAACATCAAATTAAATTCTGATAGAAATCAATTATAACTCACTGAATCCATCAACTCCCAGTGATGTCAGAGATCTTAGTCCTGTGGCTATGACAGATTCAGCAACTGCATGATGTTGAGCATCATAATTTTGTGGTCAGGAACTGAGCCTTTTTGATGAGTCACATTGAGCTTTGAGTCTTTTCTTGCTTCTTAGAGCTATATCACCTTTGTAAATTGCCTCAATTCTGCAAACCTCAGTTTCATTGAGTTAAATTGAGACTAGTGTCCTAGAATTGTTATGGAAATTAAATATTTTCACATTTGCAAATATTGGGCATATTCCTAGCTTAGAGTCAGCTTTTGGTAAAGTCTTGTACTGCACTCTCTTACAATTAAATATGTTTCATCTATTATCTTTGATTGGTTTTTTTTGGTTACCACTAAACAGGCATTAAAAATGAGATGACTGGGGTGGAGATTTAGCTGAGGGGCACTGCACCTGCCTTATAAGCTCAAGGTTCTGAGTTCAATTTCCGGTACCAAAAATAAAAAGAGATGGTTATAGTAGAAAAATTAAGATCAGTATTACCTAATTTATTCCAACTTTAAATACAAGTAAAATTTAAAGTTTTACAGGAAAAAAGCCTATTGTTAACACCATTGCAAATGAGTATTCTTGTATCTCAAGTGTCACAAAATATAATTTTTATATTTTTCTTGAGATATAAATATATATAGTAACAATATGGAAGTAAAACTATCCTTAGTTTCTGCCTCAATTTTTAGAAGTAAGTCTGTCTTCTTGAGCTGTGTTGATTTCTACTTTTTCATGAAGTGTGAACACTGAATGGCCCTATTTTTTATCTTAATACTTTTTATTTACCCATAGGGAAAGAAAAGAGTGAAACCATGGGATTCTCTGGGCATAGTCTTCTAAACATTTCTAACTATAGCAGCAATCTGCTTTATTCATGGAATTTATTAGCTGTAAAATCTCTGACACTTGGTTTCTCAAGGCCAAGATTATATCAGCTATGGAAAATAAGCCCTTCCTGTACCACTCTGGAGCTTTCCATAGTGGCAAGGTGCTTCTTGGACTCACTACCACTGCTATGAATTTTGAATTAGTAACACTGTCTTCTGACCATACACCAGGCAGATTTTTTCAAGTCTCTGAGGAAGAACAAAGCAGAAAATAGCCATATAAAAGCAGAGCTAAAATGTTGCATTTGAGTTGGAAAAAAGCTTGCTGGTTTAGCAGTTTTGTTCATATGTCTGTTAATCATAGGAGAAACTTTTAGCATCAATTCCAATTGGAGGGAATTAATTGGCCAATAAATCATTCGCTTAAGGCTTGGCCTTATTAATACTGAATGCTAAACCAATATATGTTACTATTTAGCTTTGTAACTTACAAAAATCTTAAAGAGATCTCATCAAATATATTTGTATCCCATAGTGTACTCTTCAAATATGATTAGAATTATATAGTCTAGAAGACAAATCTCTCCCCCACCCCAACAATGGCATATATAGCCAACCTTAATGTTATAAATTTTCATATTTTCACCAGCCCCAGTCTCTCTTTTTCTAGGACAAATTATTTTCACCTTTTAAAAAACAATGGTTTGCCTGTCTTTGCTTTTAGTAACTTTTTCAAATTCCTTTACTGGTTCTTTGTACTTTAGAACTTTACTGGATTATAGCAAAATCCCTATATTTTGTTTAAGCTGGGTGCTTATAAATCTGAAATATATGTGTAATAAAGGTCTGTCTAAATAAAGGCAAAATTTATCAAGAAGAGTAAATCCCCAGTTTTTATGCTTTTTACATGTTTAGCATCATTAACAAAAGTGTTATTAATAAAGCCAGCTTATACTAGTTTATTAAACGTGCTCTAGCATCAGTCAGTGTTCATGTTTCTGTATTTATCCTTCAAATTAAAGTGGAGAAAAAAAGAGTTCTTAGTAATTTATTTGAAGAATATATCCTTAACGTTGGATGAGAGTGAAGTATTTGGGGGGGGGAGCTGAAAATTTAGCACCTGTATATCAAAATTGTTGTGTGTAGAGATGAAAACATTCATGTCTGCTAAAGAGTTTTCATGATGACCATCTTTTCACACATTAGGCAAATGTCCTTCAAGAACAAGGAAAATGTCTCCTTAAGACATTAGTCTTTTGCTCCCAACACTCTGCCAAAATTGCTTTCCTCAGGATCATCAAGACCTCCACATTGCTACATTCAAACATAACTACCTAGTTTTTTTGACACTTGACCTATTAGCAACACTTGACACAGTTGATAACCCTTTCTTATGTTTCTTCTTTTATAAAAATTGGAGTACAATGTATAGACTCCTAAAATGAACATATCTTAAATGTACATGTCTTAAGGGAACATGTAATGTACTCATCTTAAGTGTACAAGCTAAATGGGTTTTAACAGTTTCAGAAACTCACACATAGATCACCCAAAACAAGATGTGGATTTTTTTCCACTGCCCCTAAACTTCTGCTCTCCCATTCTCATGAATTTCTATGTTCTTCAGAAGAGCTACTTTCTACTTTCAGCCACCAGAGATTGTAAGTCACTTTTACCTTTATTTCCTGCACTTGATTTTTTTAATACATTAAAGATGTGTTGCTTAGCCTTTGTTTTCGTCAGGTTGTCAATGCCATACCAAGGTATGTTTTTCATTTTCTTTTTAATGCTTGAGGCTTGCAGAAGTTCTTGGCTTTTCAGATTGATGTCTGTCATTACTGTTGAAATATTCTTGGCCATTGTTCCCTTAAATATTTTTTCTGCCCTATTCTATCTGTTTTACCTTACTTGGACTTCAGTTGTTTGATATTATTTATTTGATGTTGTCCCATAGCTCCCAGCTGTTCTGTTCTGATTTGGCTCACTCTCTTCTTCCCCTGTATTTTTTGTTTGGATAAATTCTATGGATCATTCTTTTTAATTTCATGAGTCCTACACTTTATCTATTCTTAGGGTGGCCCATTTTTTAATATTTAATTTTTAGTTTTTAATTTTAGATTTTTCATTTTTTTAAAGCTTTTCCACATCTCTATGCATGCTGTCCATCTTCCAGCAGACTTATTTCTTTATCCAGGTTGTGTTAAAGTTCTCTGATAATTAAAATTATTTCTGTGGATCTTTCTATTTACCATTTCCACTCATGACTGTGGACCACATTTTCTTGATTTTTAATGTATATAAAAGGACATACCTCATAAAGATACAAAAGAGGGCTTCCAGAATTGCTTCAGAAAGTGGCAAGATTGATGGGATACAGGTATTTGAAGCAAAAGTGAGTATTTTGAGGGGCATTAATGGCAATGTGTCTTTTACTGTAATATTTTAAAAATGTAAACATTCACCATATAGTTTGATCCTCCCTTGTATGTTCAGTGAAATAAGACTGCCACAGAAAGACAAGTATCACATTATCTCATATTCACATGTAAAATCTAAAAAGTCTGATCTTAGAGAAGGTGAAGTTAAGTGGTGTTTATCAGAGGCTGGGAACAGTGAGGGTAGGGGAGAGATGGGAAGAGCTGAATCAATGACTATTAAGTTTCAGTTACAGGTGTTCTAGTTCGTAGTAGGGTAACTACAGAACTAACATAAACATTTCAAAAAGCTAAAAAAAGGATGTTGATAGTTTTCACCATTTAGAAATTATAAATATTGAAAAAGATAAATGTTTATCCTGACTTAAAACTATACAATCTGTAAGTGTATTATAACATCACACAGTATTTTATTAACATACTTTTTGTTTTATTTACCAGTAAAAATAATTTTTTAAAAAGCCAATGTGAAGAGCTGTTTTCATTAACCTCATGAGAAACAAATGCCTCCCCATGTGCCCTTGTACAATTAACCTTACTTTTCTGAGCATAAGTGCCATAAGTATCAAGTGTGGACAATAGGAAAGATAACCTTTTGTGTATAAGTACACTCATACATAACTTTTACTGCATACCTATCACTGGTGCTATTATTATAACTGTTATGATTGGAGAATTTCCTCTTATTTCCTGAGGAGGAGATGTTCCCCCCAAGTAAAGCCAATGCTGCAAGTCCATGAACCAAACTTGAAGTAGCAAGACTCTAGATCACAGACTTTCCATGCCCTGTCTACTGAGCTTAACACGTTCCTGCTGGCTTGAAACACTGCTAGAACATCCATGACTGTCCCATTGGGTGGTCTGTACCATTGATGGTACAAAAGGATCTAGCCACTTTTATTGGTCTTTTTACTAATAACATTAATAAAAGTCTATAAATGAACTGAACCTAGTTAGTTGCTTGAATTTGAATTACTGCCCAAATAAAAACATTGATACTATTTGTACCAATTTAAAAAATTATTACAATAATCAACTAATGTATTGCATTAAATTAAAAGAAATGTATTTATGTATGTGAATTTCTTTAAAACATTGTATGCATAACAGCAACTAATTTGTGCAGAGTGTGTAAAACATGATACATTTGGTGTATTTGGAGCCAGATAGCAACCATTTTTTTAGACGATTTTTGATAACATTCTCTACATTGCTTGGAACATTTCTTGCTGATCCTAAAGTAAATTTTATTCAAGTAATTTGTTCTGGTGGCATTTCTTCATGGATTAATACCATGTTAATAATTAATCTTCTAAATTTTAACATGGAACTCTTATACATACCCCATTGCTGGTGCATATGATATGCATTCACAACTGCTGTAAAATTAGCTGTACTACAATTTTTATACCATTTTATTATTTTCCCTAAGGAACTATAATATGATAACATCTGCTAAACCAATACCTTTCTATTCATTATTGCAATCAAAGACCCCCTAAGAAGCAGTACAAGCTGCCCAATGGGACAGTCATGCATTGTCAAGCTGCCTAACGGGACAGTCAATTCAAATCAGAGCTGCCTGACACAGACATATGAATTACAGCCCCAATCAGAAAGACCTAACATCTTTGGTTCCCTCCCTTGTTCAGATAAACATTAACAGTGTAGCAGCAAGGGTGGTCACTTTAAATCTACAGAATCACCTGGTATTAGTCCACCAGCTAGGCACATGTCCAGTGGTATAATGTCCCTTAAGTTTCACATTCTACAATAATCAGCAAGGAACACTTTATCATAGTTCCCTGCCCCCGCCAAAAAAGAAATACACCTTGAATTTACCTAAAGCATGGTGAAAAGCATCAGAAAAGCTTTATGACCTCAGAAGATTAAAATTCTTTAGAAAAGACAAAATTCTCGCTGAGGAAAGAAAAGAGAAAATGTTAAAAGCAATTCTGACACACACAAAAATAGATGAAAAGAGCAGGCTGAACTTCAGATTAAGCTGCCTTGTAAAGATGTGAGCCACATAAGGCAGGAAGCATTAGTAATTCTATAGGCTCTGTATAGGACTGAACTCTATAAAGAATGAGTTGTAGCATTGATAATACCAAACAATAAAACATTATCCTTTTCAAAGTTCTTTCACAGATAAATTCTCCCCAGGCAGAGCCACTAAAATGTATTTTAATCAGAACCATATTTGTATATAAATGAGAGATAAAATATAGGTGAGCACTTTTTCTTTCTTTGCTCAGCTCATCATTTCTTTGAGGAATGGAAACATAATAAAAGAATGCTGATTTCCATTATTTTTTTTCTCCTTGCAAGTAAATTTAGGAACAAGTCAGTGAACAATTCTCTACCTTTCCATTTAATACTTTTTTGCCTATTCTCCACCCAGCCTAATAATAACAAGAGAATTCGGCACTACATATATTAACATTAGCATATGTCTTTAGTGACTGAAATGCTATTATGCTGCAAATATTCACTTTCTACCTCCTATTACAAGCCAGAACAAATTCCAGTTTCAGTTATTGGAGGGCCATTTCCAATTCACCAATGTCAGCAAATAAGGGTCAGTCAGAACCACTGGCACAAGTGGTTCTCAGAAACTACTACAGTAAAGTGGCTTCAGCCCCCGCAAAAAAATTCTGGAGGGAAAAAGTTGTACTAAGAAGTTTTGCAAAGCCACCCAGGAATAAATGTAACTTTAGAAAGGCCACTTATTATTAAATGGAAAATGTTATACTTTTGTTAAAATATATACATATGCAGAGAGGTAAAATACTGCATATGCCAGCAAAACTCCAAAAGTTCTTTTCTCTTAAGCTTCACTTGAACCTTTTTATTTCCTCGGCTTGAAGAAGGTGGGTGAAATGTGCAATCTGTGTAGTTGGCAGAAGGATCCTTGTATAAATGGGTAAATGAACATTAGCCCACACCAAAATACATTGTTACATTCCTTGAAAATTTTACCTTCTTTTCCCTTCTCCCCACACCCACCTTGCACAGATTAAATGTGCTAGGTTGTTCACTTCACTCTGGAATTTGCAGTAATAGGTCCAATAGTCATAAGAAATATTTTCCAAGATGATTGTAATGTTTATGTATCACAAATATATACTAATTTTTTTTTTAAAAAAGAGCTATGCTAAAGTCAACATGAAAAGCATCTAACTCTGCAGGAGATGGAGAAGCCCTGAGAAGAAACATAAGCCATACCTTAAGTAGGACTTGGCCAGGACCAGAAAGCAATGACGCAGGAAATGGTGACCTCAGGATGGTAAAACCAAGCCGAATCTTGTAAAGTCACCCAGAAGGGTTAGGGAGCTGAGAATTGAGAGAACTCAATATAGACAGTATCTGGGAGGGACATGTCAGGAGAAACGATGGAAAGAGAAACCGGAATTTGATTTCTGAAGAGCCTTGAATATGAAGTTCAGAAATCTGGTTCTCAGGTTCTCAGAGGGGACATTTTAGATATACTGCATATATGTTTATTCAGTCATCTGCAAATGTACATTTATGTTGTTTCTTGTTCTTAGCTGTTATAAATAAAACTGTTGGCCAGGGATTTAGCTCAGTGGTTTCGCCGCCTGCCCTGCAAGCTCAAGGACCCGAGTTTGATCCCCGGTACCAAAAATAAAAAATAAATAAATAAATAAATAAATAAAACTGTTATAAATATTCCCAAAAAAGACAAAAAAATAAAAAATATTCTCCCAATCTCTTCCAAAGAAGCCTGGACACCTGATCCATTCTTCCATCAAAGCCCAGGATATTTTTTACAGTTTTTACCCTGTGGTCTTCCTTCATTAGGAAGGGCTGCAAAAACAAAATAAAACTTACCAGACTTCTCGAAGTGAGATTATATAAGAGAGCATTCTCATTAATCTGGCCATGTTTCAGCTGTTTAAGTAATTGGACAAAGCATGCATCCTCTCATACATTAGAAACTCATTGAAAAAGAAAGCCCATTGCCAAGGGAAAGCAACTCACACCAAGCTACTTGGAAGCAGGTAAGCTGAATGGATATTGAAGTAAACCATGTAATCAGGACTAGAATTATTTTAGTTTTTGGCCAAAATGCTAAAATATGTCAGTGAGATGGCTTGACAGGAGTTTAAGTGGCACTTATTGCATTGGATTTATGCAAAGAGAAGTGGAGACTCAGTGACTTAATAATGTTAATAGGATCATCCATCTTACCCAAAGCAAAAGGCTAATCTACTTTAGCCCAGAGTTCATTAAAGACTGATTTTTCTTCAACACTACCCACCTCCCTGCTCCATGGGAGAAGCAAGGTCTGAGATAAGTCACCTTCAGCTAAGTATTTGCACATTATTCCACTTATAGGTAATATGACAACCACAAATAAACAAGCCCACAAATTGGAAAGCCATATGTAGTTTAGAAAATACCACAAAATAGCCATTATTAAAGGGTTGTCGGCACATCAATTAAGGATCATTTAATGTAAGAGGCTGAGAGATCATTAAATGGTGGCTCAGAAAGAAAGAACAGAGAGCAAAGGAAACAGTCTATGGAAACAGGTGAGATATGCTTGTGGAGGAGGGTGCCGAGGAGAGGATGATGCTGTCCAACAAAACCTTACTTGTGTAGTTTGGGCATTAAAGTGGCTGATGTCCAGAGACAAACCAGTGACTGGAAAGGCTGCAGAGATGCATGAAAATCTAAACAAAGTGGCATGAGAGATGAGAAGATGCATATTCCAAAAGACAGTGTCTTTCTTATATAATCTAAAAAGTGACTTCAAGATCCTACCATAATAAGAGAAGGGAGTGTGATTCCAATACCTAGGAAGAAATGCTTGCTTGGAGTTTTTACACATGGATGATGCATACATAAAGAGGATTGTAGTCATGAATTTGGCTTAAGAAGGCTTTCTAAGGAAACCCCTTTCTGTTGATCATACACAAAACCGTGAGAGCCACTGGCTCACATTATTCCTGGGAAAAATTCAGAACTGGGCCAGAGGCTGAATTTGCACTAGTGGTTCCTTTGAGAATTTTTACACTGAAAAGACAAAGTCCATTTTTAAATAGTGAACATATCCCCATGAGCACATGAATCAGCCCGACCCTAAAAATATATAACAAATTAAATCTAAATTAAATTAATAAATTAAATTAAACTAATAAATCATAACTAGTATAACACTCAGAGCAAAACATCTGGATTCAATGATATTCAAACCTGGGTAACCCCAGAAAATGTAACTTGGATCCTAAATTGTTACTGTATACCCTACTCCATGCACACTACTGTTCTAAGTGCTTTACATGTATGATCTCATTTCAAAACAATTCCACAAAAAGCATAATATTGCCATTTTAGAAATGATAAAATGGAAGAGAAATTAAACTAACCTCCTCAAGGTCATATAGGTAGTGAGAGGGGAAACTGGAATTTGAATTCAGGAAATCTGGCATCTGAGCCCAAGCACTGAACTACTTACCTACAGCTGCTGCTGCTTATGAAAACCTAAGAAATGGTACATTAGATTTTAAATACCAGTAATATTTGCAAAATATTGTGTACTTTCTTGGTATCTGGCCTCTTCTGTATTTTATTTCATTCAATTTTGTCAGTAACTCTATAATATTAGTATAATCATCCCTATTTTAAAGATGAGGAAACCTGCTATGAAACTGTCTTATTTGCCTAAACAGCTAAGTAAATGAAGGAGTCAAGATTCAAATCCAGTGTAGTTTAATTCTGAAATATATATCCTTTCCATTATTTTATGCTGTCCCTCAAAAACTGGAAACTAACCCCTATCACTCAGTATCTACAAAAATCAACTCAACATGAATTAGAGCTTAAATGAAATCATGAAACTCTTACTAAAATACTAGAAAACATAGGAAGAATGCTTCAAGACATTGGAACTGGCAAGGATCTTTTGGACAAGGCCCCAATAACACAGGAAAACCCCCCAGCAAAATAGACTAATGATATTTCATCCAAATAAAAAGGTTCTGCACAACAAAAGAGACAGTCATATGTGAAGAGACAACCTACAGAATGGAAAAAATATTCTCAAATGTATGTCTGACAAAAGGTTAATATGGAGCATTTTAAAAGAACTAAAAATATTAATAAGAAAAAAATCTGATTAAAATATGAGCAAAGGACCTCTATAGACATTTCCCAAAAGCAAATATTCAAATGGACAAGCTGTATATGAAAAGCTGTTCAACATTACTAATCATCAAGGAAATGCAAATCAAAACTACAATGTGATATCTGTTAAAATGGTTATTATCTTTTTTTTTTGGGTACCGGGGATCGAACTCAAACTTGGGACCTTGTGCTTGCGAGGCAGGCGGCAGAACCACTGAGCTAAATCCCCAGCCTGAATGGTTATTATAAAAAAGACAAATGACAACAAGTACTGACAAGGATATGGAGCAAAGGGAACCCTTGCACACTATAGGTAAACCTTTCCACACTGTGTATGCAAATTAGTTCAATCACTATAAAAAATAATGTAGACATTCCTTAAAAAATTAAAAACAGAGCTATTAGATTATCCAGCAATCCCACCACCTAGTTTATATCCAAGGAAAACGAAATCAGTATGGTGAAGAGACATACATGTATTTATGTTTATTGAAGCACTATTCACAACTGACAAGAAACTGGAACAATATAAGTAATAACCAGCTGATGAATGGGTAAAGAAAATGTGATACAAGCCATTAAAAAGGAGAAAATTCTGTCGTTTGGGACAATATGGATGAAACTGGAGATCATTAAGCTAAGTGAAACAAGCCAAGCACAGAAAGACAAGTAGTACATGATCCCCCTTATGTACTGATTTTAAGAAGTTGATCTCATGAATGCTGAGATTAAAATGACAGTTACCAGAGGCTGGGGAGAATAGAGGGAGTGAGGGATGAGGCAAGGATGATCCAGTACTAAGTTACAGTTAGATAAGAGTAAGAGCTGTTAACTATAGATAACAATAATGTATTGGAATTTCAAGATGTTGAAAGAAATAATTTTGAAAGTTTTCACTAAACTTATCATTAAAGTAATTATAAATGTTTGAGGAGATATGTTAATGTGATTTGAAGATTGCACAATACATTAACATGATACCCCATAAATATGTATAACTTTTTTGGTGGTACTGGAGATTGTACCCAGGGCTTTCGCACTGCACTACATCCTCAGTCCTTCTTGTTTACATTTTACTCTGAGGCAGGGTCTCTGTACGTTGCTAAGTTCTCCAGTCTGGGCTCAAAACTTATGCTCCTCCTGCCTCAGCCTCCCAGAGTGCTGAGAATATAGGCATGCACACCATGCCCAACTTAACTGTTATGTTTTTATGTATCAGCTTAAATTATAAATTTAATTTAAAATTTTTTTTAAGATATGAAGCTGGGATTGTTTCTTTTAATGTAATGCTGCTTTGAAAATTAGTTGCATGAATAAAACATATTATATGTTCAGAGATCCCACGGGTCAATGTAGATTCAGTCTATCTCTGTTCCATAATGTCTAGGCTTTAGGTGAGAAAACTAATATGGCTAGGAGTGACTCGATATTGCCAGAGTTGGGATCACATGAAGGCTTTTTAACTTATTGATCTCTTATCAGGACTTAAATAACTGGACGATTAGGCTCAGCTTGGTAACTGACTGGAGCCCCTAAATATGATATATTCTTGTGACTTTATCACCACAACAGTGGGGCTCTGCGAAGGGTCACCCCAAAAGGAAGCACCAAAGAGTGGGCATTCTAAGAGTACAAAGCAGGAACTGCCTGGCCATTGAGGACCTAGGCTTGGAAGTCACCTAGCATTACTTTCTTCTGGGCTGGGGAGAGTGATGGTGTAGGGTACAGGGAAAAGGGACGTTACTAGAACCTCTGCAGTAAGTCCTAGTCTCCTGCGAGCTATGGCAGCACAAGGTGAATTAACTTATTACACAGGAAAGGTAGAAAAATGAGACTTTGAGAAGAAGCTGAGCTTTGGGTCTGATCAGTGCTGCTCTGGGCAGCAAAGATGAAAATCCCCAGATTACCGCACCTTTTATTCAGTACATCAGGAGAAACAGATGTAACAAATGACTTGCAGAGAGTTCAGTACATCTGGATAAACAAAGTGTAACAATCCAACAACAATGAGGAACTGAGTAGATGAAGATTTTGTTCCTCCCAGGATGTCTTCAGCTGGTATGATCTTGTCTTGGAGCATCACAGCATCACTGGATCATTGAGGTCTCAGTTGTGACTAGGGGCCAAAATAGAATTATATCTCAAAATACCATAGCTGGCCTGTAGGCAGGAGAACTAGGTCTAATCAAATGATTTTTCCCTAAAATTATGTAGCATTGCTTCCGATATGTGGTGCTGGAGAATGAACCCAGGGCCTTATGCTTGCCAAGCAAGTACTCTGCCACCGAGCTTCACTCCAAGCCTGATTCATTTCCACTTTACTTCATTAGTCAGAGTAATCACAACTCTGTTCAGATTCAAGAGAAGGAGATATAGATCCACTTTTTGACACCGAAAATAAGATCACATTGCAGAAGAGCAATGGGAATGAGAGGTATTATTGTGACCATCTTTGGGAAACTCAGTTTAAGACATGTCTTCCTTTCTAGACTTAAAATTTTCCTTTAAGGACAGTTGTTTCTCCTATTTTCCTCACACTTGAAATCCTTGGGCTTAAAATTTTTGTACTTTCTTTTCCTCAGCTTTCAAAAGCTCACAGATGATGCTGATGCTTCTGGTCTGTTAGACATATTTGTTATAATATGAGAAACTAGATCAGTACATTGCTCACACTAGTCCTATTCCTAGCCCAAGGTCTTTCATGTAATAGGTGCTCAATTAATATATTTTATGAAGTATATAAGTGGAAGAATAAATAAATAAAAGAAATTAACAATGAACAAACTATTTTGAATATGGGCCCTGCTAGTCCATAAATAAAACAATTTCCCCAATTTACTTGCAAGTAAGTAAATGAAAACTGGAAGTACAGACTTTGGAACTTTTAGGTTCGTTTTTCACCTATCTCTTCCATAAATTCAATGATCATAAAAGAAAAAACCCCACACAAATTACAGATCATATCCTACCTATCCCAGTGAAGTTTTTTGATGCAAAGAAATGACCTAATTCTAGCATTTTAACCTCGTCACTTCTTATCTCCTACTTGAAAGCTCTCCCAATCTTCCAGTTGGAATCAATCTTTCTTGCTTTCCTTTCTTTTATTATATGACAGTCCTTCTCATAGGTAACAGTCCTTCTGTTATTATATGACAGTCCTTCTCATTTATCAAACTTTTCTTTGAGGAAAAGACCCCCATTGTCATTGGAGTTCCTCCCTCCCCTTCATCTTCTATAGCCATCCTCACTCCCTCCTCTCTCCATCTTCTCCATCTATCAGAAAGCCCTATGCATGGCTGGGGATTTAGCTCAGTGGCACCACACCTGCCTTGCAGGCATAAGGTCCTGCGTTCGATCCCTGGTACCAAAAAAAAAAAAAAAGCCTTATGCAGCGATGGCCCCCAATAAATAACTCTGGAAAAGAAGGAAAGAATGCTCTGAACATTGGGTCTGATAAGAAAACCACACAGAGGTATGATATCATTTTTCTAACAAAGGACAAATGTGGTAACATTTAACCATTCGTAATTTTTAATCCAAAAGTAACTTCAGACTGATAAGAGAGCAACACTCTTTCTTTCCATAAAAGCAACCAGGAATTGTATTTAGGAGAAATTAATCTAGTCAATAAAATCTTAGGCAGGATTCACAGCCCAGAAAAACATGACTGAAAACCATTCATTACTCTTCATGTATCTAATTGCTTATAACACCCTGGAGGTGCCATTCACCAAGATTTCAGAGGAGAAAGGAGAAAGAAAATAATTAGTTAAAAAAGAAATTCTGATTGTATTGAAATAGTAACTAAGGAAAGGCCACATGTTGATGTTGCTAATTCTTTCACATACTTTGCTTAAATGAGTTCAATGTTCAGTTCATATTAAATGGTGCTATTAATTACGATTTTGAAAAAATAAGATTTTTGTTGTTTTAATCATGACATTATTTGTTCATTGCAACCTATTTAATTTTAGAAAAAAGAGCTATCTCAAACCTCAAAGATTTGCTATGTGTTCTTGTCTCCAAATGGAACAAAACAAACTAATCAAGTAAATGATTACTTTTAAGCATTTAAAGTATTTATTTACACATCATTCATTCATTTGTAAAAAGAGACTAGACTTTTGAACTTTATAATACAATATATCTCATATACAAGGAAGAGATTTTTATCAAATCACTTGACTACTCTAAGGCTCTGTTTACTCATTAGTTTTACAGATATACTAATAACTATTTCAAAAGCTCGGTTAATACTAAAGATCCAATAAAATAGCATATGAAAAGCACTCAAAATCATGCATGGTATATAGTAATATAACAGTGCCTCTTGGTCCCCTTTTCCTTTCACTCTCAAATTCCCAATTTTTTGCAGCTAAAATATGAAGACAAAAAACACTCAGGTCTATACTTAAACTGAGAAATTGTGTCTTCAGAGTCCAAGATGAAAAAGAACAAATGCCACCCATTTCATTCTTCCTCCATCCTTTACTTGTCCTGTGGAGTGCTGGGCTAGAAACATGACAAATTATTTTTACTTTCATCCCCAAAACTAGTATGAGCTGCCAGGTTTCTTAATTTCTTTTAACTTGGCCTTTGCTAGTGTCATAAAACTTCCAAGCAATGGAGGCAGCTCCAAATCAGTAGGTACATCCAGGTCTTACACGAGAGGAGAGAACTAAAATTATAAAGTACAATAAAAATGAAGAGACATCGTTATCCAAGAGAATGTTTGCCTAACATCCCTACCTCCCATAATTGCTTCACTCATGTGCATTAACAACACTTTCAGAGTATAAAAGACTTATATGATGAGAGTTCCATTTGTCTTCAACCTACTTTAGGTTTTCTCCTTTTCAGAAGTAGAAAACCCAGTACATAAATTGAGGCTAGAAGTTATTGGTGGCCATACAGAATAAGAGGAATGTGGACAACATTGAGTAAATGCCACCTAATTGTTTGTGAATTACTTCTGATATTCAACCCAGAACAGCTGACCACTGGATAAACCTAATTAATTGATAAGATGTTTCATTCTTGCATTTGATTATTTGTTCATTTATTCAGTCATTTGTCCAATAGTCACCTTTTGATAATCAAATATTTGTAAACCAATAGGTGAGGTGTAGTGGGGAATATATATATGGAGGGGCCATTTCATGAACATGGGACCAGTTGTAGCCACAAAAGTTTCCACAAGTAGAATTTAAATCTCTTAATATTTTTTATCTTTGAATTTTTGTTTTGTAAGTCGAGTGGGATCATGAAGCACACACTATGGACTCAGGGCTTCAATTTACACATGTAGTCCCACCTCCAGCCACCACCCCAGGATGAATTCTTGGCCATCTGTTCTCTGTTCCCTAACAACCCACTAGCTACTGCTACTTTTCACTCCTGAGATCTAGGCGTGGAAATGGTCAGTGTTGCACATATGCCTGAAAGCAGCTCAAATTTGGCATGGCAGTAGCCCCATGAGATTTCACCACCATGGTGTTTCAGGGACAACTTGCTGGAGGCCAGACCACCTAGTACATGCCAGGGCAGCAGTTCCAATAGTCTTAAAGGGAGTTTACTTGTCTACTATGAGTTGAAGTAACAAGCCCCTAATGAAGGTAGATGCTGGCTCAAGTAACCATGGCATTGGTCTGGCAACTTTCAGGAGAGGGAATCTAGTCTGTTGGTTTTACATGTGAGCATGTGTGTATACCAAGTCACAGGATGAAGCCCCTGGGTGCTTTTTAAATTTTAAATTAATCCTTTAAATATCTCTCTAACAGGTAGATCACAATATTAAGTAGAAAAACATTTTTAAATATCATTACAAGTAAGGATCATCACTGAAACTAAGGAAAAAGCATTTTCCTGATTTTTGAACAAGTGCATTTTTATTTTGTATTTGCTTTGAGTCCCCTAAAATTAACCCTAAAGACATAAATAAGCCAGTCTGAGTTTAAGGAGATTATAAGTTTCCAATGAATGATAAAGGCATATAAAGCTTTATATTAAAAGTTCTAGGGATTTCTCCCTCTTCTAATATCCTCCACCCCATGCAATATGCTAAGAGTATTCAATGGGAGGGTATAGAGCTAAAGAAAATGTATTCAAAACTGCCAAAGAGAGAGAAGGTTCGCACAACAAAATATAACATACAAGGTCACTAGGTAGTAAGTACTCAAGGAATCTGTTCTATAGAAGCACAGAGGAGGTAGAGAAAAACCATAGAATTATACAAGAAACATCTATGGCTTATTTTGTTTCCCAGCATTTTCCCATGCTCTAAGCACATTGGAAACTATGTCCCTTGGAAAGGGAGTTACTTTACTCATCTTTATATCTCCCAGTACTTTGTACATTAAAGGTGCTCCAAGTATCTCTGACTGAACTGAATTGCACTGACTTCATCCTTGTTTTGTGCATAAAATATTTGTGTCAGCTAAACAAGACAAATGAAATGTGTCCAAAAAAACCCCCTTTACTCACATCTTTCATCATATCCTTAAATGTTATTGAGGGTAATCTACTTTTTCTCTGGATGACAAAATTCCAGCAGGAACATTAACATTTCTGGGCATTTTAGTACATTTTCCTGGACCCAGTCATCTTTGCCTGGTCCTTTGCCTGAGGTTAGAAAACTGCAGAAGAGAGATACTGGTGGTGAAATTCTCTGATGAAATTTTCTAAATAAGATCTTTCCTATTCTTATACTTCTCATCCCTTTTGATCATCAAGAAGTATACTCCCCTTCTCCCTGCTGAGGTCTTCTTAGGCCTCCAAGTCTAATAAATTAGGTAAAACTTAATACAGTCCTGAATAGGCTCTCCCTGCACACCCACCCACAGCTACCATAGTCCTCAGAAACACATTCTTTTGGTTTTTTTTTTGGTACCAGGGATCGAACTTGGGTCCTTGCGCTTGCAAGGCAAGCGACGGAACCACTGAGCTAAATCCCTGGCCCCAGAAACACATTCTTAACACAAACACACTCTGGTAATCAGGATAATCCCAACATAGAAGATTCTTCTGGATCCTCTGCCAAAGTCCACAGTATAAAGATACAGTATAAAGTCAAACCTCAGTATACAATCTGTTTGGTTCTTTGAGGCATAAACATCACAACTGGAAGCAATGCATGACCATGCTTTCTGAGTGACTTCTTGAGGCCACCATACTGAACAGATGGTTCCAAGATAGTAAAAACATGTTTCCTTGAAGGAATGGTGGAAATTATAGAATTAGCAATCACTGTCTTCAAAGAAATCTTTTTCCACCTTCATTTCTCAGATCTCTGAACATTTTGTTTTTAATTCTTGATCTGGCTGAGAGGTTCAAAAGGCACAAAGAAGATTCAAAGTATTTCTTTTGGCCTCTATATGAGGGTTGGGAAAAGCAGGTTTTTTTATCCCACTCATGTTACTCTTGATACATATAGAATTTTTGTCACTACTGAGACTAAGGGAGAAAGCATTGCACTCTAAAGGCATGTCTACACAACTGATTTGAAGCAAGAGTGATAGGGAAATCATATTTTTTCAAGGTAATCTGTGTATCTAGAGGTGATTCTGTAAAGAGTCATAAGGTTCAAAAACATAGCTCTAGTTTCTTCAAGCATTTTAGCATTTATATGCTAAATTGTAGATCAAATACACTGTAGAATTTTCTGTAACAGATTAAAGGAAAGAAAAGGAGTATCAAAATTCAGCAAATGAGTTTTCTATAAATCTTTTTCTCTCTAATTTCTGTCCAAAAAGCAAGTTCAATTTTGCTTCAAAAACATTATCAGCAAAGTATATTTCATATTGTGAGTCTGTCCTTGATTACAGTGCAGCCTAAAACGGGTTTAGCTTGGGGATCGCAAACAGCATTTTCCAAAAAAGTAATAGAAACATGAGTAGGAGCTTCTTCCCATACTCCTTGAGCTCCTGCCTCATTTTTTCTCTCTGCATAATGAAGGCTTCTTCCATGGAAGGGCCTGTGGGTATGAGCTAATTTGCACGGTGGCCTTAGAAGGTACTAGTCTAATTGCTTCAGCTGAAATCCATTTATTTTATAACCCAATAAAATTCTGTGTGCAATGGTAAATAAAACGATGTGGATGTGGCCTCAATGCACAGTTCTCTGGGCTCCATTTGCAGCCTGTGATAAATTAAGGAGAAGAATTTTTTAAAAACACACATTGTGCAAACGGATGCAATTAGCTGTAACGGTGTATTTTTGGGCTCTGATGATGTCTGCTTACATTCAATCCCCACTTGCAAACCAATCCTCATTTGAAAGCAAACTAGAAAAATCTCTGTAATACAGATGAACCTCATTTAGCTGGATGTTGATGTGCAAAGACACCTCTATACATTAAATTGCAGTGTTGACTTCTTCATTTGAAATTTTATTTGGTCATTTTTAATCACAAAGAGCAAATGTCATCCTTAACAATAACCCTTTGCTTCTTCATAATACCTTTCAACAAAGGGCCTGAAAGCACTTTTGCAAATATTAATAAACTGAGATTCACAACAATTCCCAGGGGCATCTGTTTTGCAGACTGAAAAGAAGCCCAAAGTCATAGAGTGACTTTGCTAATCCATACAGGAAACTGAACTCAGGGAAGGAAACAGACTGTCATTCTAGTTTAAGTCAGCCTCACCTAATTCATGTTCAACAGGCATTTTTTAACCACAACCTGAACTTCAGGACCCAAAGAATGAATGAAGGGCTAGTAAGGCTTTTATGGAGATTTATGTTAATTTTTTTACTTATTCAAAACTATATGCAAGCAATCCAAATTGCTTTCTATATTCAGACATCCAATAGGCCTGAATGTCTAACTGAATGTTTTAACTCAAACTGAACATAGTACTTGAAATCAAACTCATGATTTCTCCTCCTGAAACTTTCTTTCTCAGTCTTCCTACTTCAATAATTAGCAACTCCCCTCTTCTCCAAAACCTTAGAGTTGTCTTTAACTTTTCCTTTCCTCTCATACCAAGTCAAATTATTTGTAAATTTTGTTAGATCTACTTTTTGAAAATAAATACAGACACTAAGTACATTTCATTACTTCTTCCTGGCCCTGGACCACCATCATATCTAGTTTAGAATACTGAAATAGCCTCCTAACTTAGCTTCCTGGTTCCCACCCTTGCCTGGTAGTACACACATTGTTCCCTTTAAAATGTGAGTCCATTCATGGACTTCTTTGCTTAAAAGGCTTCAAAGAATTCCAATCTCAGAAAATCCCACATCCTTTCTGTGGCCTACAAGGCTTTACATGGTCTGGTCCCTAGTATCTCTCTGATCTCATCTACTGCTACTTCCTCTTTCTGGCTTTAGTTTCAGCTCAACTGTCTCTTTTATGTTCTGAAAATAAACCAAGCATGCAACTACCTCAGAGCCTTCACATTTGCTAACCTGGCCTAGAATACCCTTTCTTCTGATATGCAAATGCTCCTTTCCCTTTTATAAATCTCTGTTCAAAACCACCTTATCAAAGAGTCATTCCCTATGTTGTGACAGGTAGCACCATCCCCCACAACATTCTAAGCCACCAACTCTGTTTTATTTATTCACCTCACTTATTACCCAGTACCCACTTCTAAGTTATCATTATTTATAAATGCCCAATATGGCAAGAGGCATGCCTTCCTTCACTGACTGCAGAAATTCTCCCGACTCTTTCCTCACATCTAGGAGTTTCTGGAGGCCTTCCCATTGCTTTATGGAATGTCAGGGACTTTCTTCTACCTATAATTTCTGGTTTGATGCTCAGGAATCTTCAAATTCCCAAGAGAAGGAAGCAGGAATATGAAACACCTGGCTCATGTTATTGGTAAAATGGGTCTTAGCATTTGAATTTTGAACTTAGATTGTGCATAGAATTAATATTAGAAGGGGGAGTTTCACACCTCAAATGCCCTATTAGTGTGTGTTTCATGGACTAGTCTGTGGGTGTGACACATATTTATAGCATATTCTATAAGAAGATATAAAGTCCTGGATATTCTTTCAGTCTCAGGTCAGGTATAAGCTCCTGTTATCATCTAATTAATGCTTTATAGCACACTACTTGAAAATTCAAACCAGGCATGATAGTGCACACCTGTAATCCCAGAAATCTGGGAAGCTGAGATAGGAGTATCACAAGTTCAATGCAACAACTTAGTAAGACCCTGTCTCAAAATAAAAATTTAAAACTGGGCTGGGGATTTAGCTCAGTATGGAGGCCCTTACTAAATATCTATTACAACAAAAAATTAGTGTTTCTTTCCCTTTGACTGACACATAATAATTATATGCCTTATAATGTATATTTTTATTTATATATATATTGCACAATAATGGTTTTTAAAATAGCTCCTCAGTCTACGTGTTCTCCAGGTAAGATGGGCTCACATGGGATATTCAGCTATTCTCAGGTTGGCTGCCTTGAGCATCTGCAGTCATTTTCTTCTATAGTTTGGCTAGCTGAGGTCTATAGTCACATTGAAAATTAGATACATGTCTGTTATGCTACAGAAATCTGCCTCTGGCCTCTTCATATGTCAGAATCAAAATTCAACAGAAAAAGCAGAACACACCAAACTCTTTGAAACCTATTCTTGCAACTGGAACACTGTCATTTCTGCCACTCACTACTTACCAAGGCAAGTTACAGGGCTAGCCAGATTCATACGATGAGGAAATAAGAGTCTACTTTTCTTTCTTTTTTGGGGGAGGGTACTGGGGATTGAACTCGGGACCTTGTGCTTGTGAGGCAGACAGGGAAACCACTGAGCTAAATCCCCAGTCCAAAAGTCTACTTCTTTTTTTTTTTTTTTTTTTGAACCAAGAGTCTACTTCTTAATACTAAGGGCTTCAAAGTTATATTGCAAAGGATGTGAATAAGAGGGGAAATTAGGCACATTTTTGTCAATTGATCCATTATTTTTGCTAAGGATTCTGAAATGGGTTGTATTCTTTTCTTCCATCCTTTTTGTATCACCCTGTTCCTATCTCTGTTATAAGCATGCTTTTGTTTTATTTCATTGTTTTTTTCTTTATCCTACTTCTAGAGAGTGACTCTTGGAGGACCAAACTTATCCCAAAATATAGTATTTGTTCAATAAATGTTTAACAAGTTATACCAAATAAACAGTAATAAAGAAAGAAGCAAAATAATTAGTTGAATGAAACTAACTCAGAAATCTTTGCAAAGTAATTCAGTTCCCAAGCACTACAATAAATATTTTTTCATAAGATTTGAAGGCAACACTGCCACAATATTTCAAAGGATATCTTGATATTAGGTAAGGTAGACAAGTTCCCAAACTTTTTCCAATATCAAGCCTTCCTGAGTAGTTTACCTAAGAACTAGGCAAATTATAAACAGAGAGATACTAGTTTTTTAATTCCCTATATCATCAGATATGGTAATGCATGCCTATAATCCCAGCACTCAGGAGGCTGAGGCAGGAGAATCACTGAGTTCAAGGCCAGCCTAGACTACAAAGTGAGTTCAAGGCAAGTCTAGGATATATAGCAAGACTCTGTCTCAAAAAAAATTAATTCCTTATATTCTATCTAATACTTGATGTCTACCTTTTTGTCAGTGACGGTAATGAAATTTTTCAATTCTTCTATGAGTGTACTACTAAAGAAAAAATATATATTCACTGAGTATGTACATTTTCACTTCTTTAATATTGAACTAAGCATTCAGTTATCACTCTATGTTTTGTTTCTAGTATTATGACAAACATATCAATTGTTTGGAAACATTTATTGTGCCAAATTATAGATAACCTTGTACAGACTTTCTTGTTCTTAGCTTTTAGTACCTCTTTTGGCTTATTATCTAGTGTTATGATTTGGATCTTGAATATTCCTAAAGGTCACGTTTTGAAGACTAACGATGCTATTGAAAAGTGATAGAAATTTTAGGAGATAGAGTCTAATGGAAAGAAATTAGGTCATTCGGGGCATTCCCTTTCTTCTCTTCATGCTTCCTGGCTGCCACAAGGTGAGCAGCCTCCTCATCTACCTGCTTCTACCATGAGGAGCTGTGCTGCCACAGGCCCAAAGCAACATGGTCAAGCAACCACGGACAGAAGCCTCATGAACCATGAGGCAAAGTAAATCTCTCCTGCTCTAAGTTGTTTATGTCAGGTATTTTAACACAGTGACTGAAAGCTAACTAACACACCTATATAGTGACAAAAGGTAGTAAGATAACCAACCAATCAAACTAATAAGTAAGTAAAGGAAACTCAACCAAGTTAGTTGAGTTCAGTCATGGTTTCCCAGTATTTTCTAAATTATGAAACTCTATCTGATTCATTTATAAGGCCAACATTACTTCAACCCTAAAATATACCAAGATATCACAAGGGAAGAAAACTACAGACCAACAGTCCTCAAAGACAAAATAAGTGTAAAAATTATTTACAAAAGATTAACAAATTGAGCATGACCACATGAAAAGCATGATATATCATGACCAAGTGAGGTTAAATTTTAGAAAAATAGTAAGTATAATTCACCCTATCAAAAGAATATAAAAAAATAACCATTAGATTATCTCAATAGATGCAGAAAAATCAATCAACAAAATTTAATATCCATTTAGAGTGAAAACCCTCAGCAAAATATGATGAGATAGAAACTTAAATATTGCATAAAATCTACAGTTAACTTTATATTCCATGGTAAAATATTGAATCATTACTCCGATAAGGTCAGGAACAAGGCAAATATGTACACTCTCACCTTCTCATTTCTTCTCTGCGATTTTATGCTGAGGTCATATTCAAGGTAAGAAGGCAAGCATAAGATATAAAAGGCAATTAGATAGAAAGAGAGAATTGAAACTGCCTCTATTTGTAAATAACATGAATGGTTAGAAAGGAAGGCTCAAAGATTCTTCAAAAACTTGTTAGAATTAATAAGTAAGTTTGGCAGGATACAAGTTAAATACACAAAGATTGATCATATGGCTTATGCTATCAATAAACAATCAGAAATTGAAACTTAACAACCAGGACCATTCACAATACCTTCAAAAAGGAAATGTCTAAGGACAAGTTAAATATGTGCAAGATTTATACATTAAAATTACATAATATTTATAAAAAATGCTAAATATATCCTGAATAAATCAAGCAATACACCAGGTGTCTTAATCTGAAGGGCCTAGGACAGGGGCATAAGTCAGTGGCAGAGCACTTATCTAATACGTGTGAAGCCCTGGGTTTGATCTTCAGTACCAGAAAAAAAAATGAACAGTCAATATTGTTGAAATTCTGTTCTCCCCAAAACATATATAGACAGAGAGAGAGAGAGAGAGAGAGAGAGAGAGAGAGAGAGAGAGATCCAATGCAATTCTAGTATGGTATATCATCAAAATTAAGAGCTTTTGCTCTTTGAAAAACTTTAGGGATACAATTGTGTTGTATCCCTAAAATGTACCAATAAAAGAATTTAATTTAAAAAAAAAACTAGATACTGATGATCCAAATGTTAGAAAAAAAATCTGTTGCCACATTTTATGGTTTGATGAAGATCTGTTACTCATTATGCTTATAATAGAAAATACTGCAATATAAAAATTCAGCACACTTCATCCTTGGTTGAAAAAAGTTGTAGATTAACTTACTTAGCCATAGCATCTTTAACATTCTTATTTGCAAGTCCCAGATAATGGTCTATCTGTGTCTGAAAGAAAGCAAATGAAGTTATTAGAAAACTAGAAAATCTTATTAAGCATTATGCGCCAATAAATTAAAGACTTATTTTTAAAAAAAGGGAAAAAATAAGTTACATATTGAAAGAAGATACTTTAATAACTATCTGATAAAAGACTTGTACATAGAAAATTTACTCTCATAACTCAATAACAAGAGAAAATAGATCAATAGACAAAAGACTTGAACAGGAATTCTATCAAAGAATGGATATAGAAGCAAATAAGCACATTAAAAGATGTTCCGCCAACAGATGAGTGAATAAAGAATGTATTTATACACAATGGGATATTACTATGCCATAAAGAAGAATAAATTTGAATCAATTGTAGTAAAATGGCTGTACTTTGAGACCATAATGTTAAGTGAAATAAATCAGGCGCACAAGATTAAATATTGCATGATTTCTTTTATATGAAAAACCAAAATACAAATAAACAGAAAAACAAAAGACAGAAAATAGGAAGCAGGGAGATAGAATTTGTTTAGATATGAAGGTGATGAAGACATGGAGGGGGAAAGGAATAAGGGGAGAGAAAGTGGAGGAAAAAAAGAATTAAGATATTTTATATCCATGTACCAACTCCCCACAAGAAATCTGTGTAATGCAAACATGTACTAATAAAAAATAAAAACTGTAAGAAAGAAAAAAAAAGGCTTTAGTTACACACAGAAACATGTTCCACACCATTGTGGAAATGCAAAGTTAAACAAATGACTACTACATCAATATTAGAATAGCTAAAAGAAGAAAACTAAAACAAAAAGAGTGACATGATCAAACGAAGATAAGAATGTGAACCAACTGGAGTTTTTATTCATTGTTTATGGGAAAGCAAAATGGCATAGCCACTTTAGAAAACTGTGTGACAGTTTCATACTGAGTTAAATATACACTTACTCCTATTAATTAGAGTACATCTTCACAAAGCATACCCATGAGAGTTGATATCACCTTTGTTCATAATCACTAAAAAGTGAAACAAAACATTTACTGATCAATGAATGGACACTTTGACATCTATGCAATGAGTAAAACTGTACAATAAAAAGAAAAAGTTACTAGTAAATATTTAAATTAATCTCAGAAAGAATTTTGTTAAATGATAGAAGCCAAACACAAAAGACTACATAACATTATGATTTCTGTGAAATTATACTTGCATCTTGCAAAATTCTAATCAGATCAATCGTTTCCAAGAGTTGGGATTGAAAATGGAAATTGATTGCAGAAGGGCACAAGGAAACTTTAGGACTAATAGAAATGTTTTACATTCAGATAGTGGTAGTTACTAAAAGATTATGTAGCTGATATATGTTTGTTAAAACTCACTCTTCTAGGTAACCCATGCAGGCATTAACAGCCCCTTGCCCCAGTTGAAATGAGAAAACACGTAAATAAGTCACAAAACCACACTTCCAGCTCACCTACAGTAACCCCAAAGGGAAATGAGATGGAACACTCTGATACTCAACCACCTGGACCCACTGAACTGGCAACAAAAGGGGATCTGGAAAAAATGAAATCAGAAATA
>NW_004624821.1:6004742-6027164 GCF_000247695.1 Heterocephalus glaber | reverse complement strand
AAAATAAAAAAAAATAAAACTCACTCCTCTGTATACCAAAAGAGATGAATTCTACTCTTGTCAATAGGCTCTACTAAATGTGACATTAAAAGGTAGTGTGGAAAGTGTGTAACTGGTAACTGTACAGGGGAAAGCTTTAGCTTCTTTCTCCCCGTTTCCTTTTTAGAAGCCAGTGTTGAGAGACTTTAAGCATGAAAGCAAGGACATGAATGGAAACAGAGCTCCCTTTAGCTTTTGGTATCTAGAGTACAGTGAACTCGGCTTTATGGAATTTGAACAAAAATAGTAGAAGATATGGTTGAACTAGCTCTGGCCCTTCACAGTAATACAGACTGAAGAGATATGAATTCTTCAAATATTGGAACTCAGTTCGGTATCTTGACTGAGCCTTTTTCAGAGTTGGCTAGGATTTGGTCTAGTTTTCTGTATTTCAAATATAAGAAGAGGGAGAAGGTAGATAAAGTATAATGGAGGATACTGAAGAATTTAGCTAAAAGAAAAATTGGACAGCAAGGGTAATTTTAGTCACTAACTTTTACTGAAATGCATAATTTACTATCTGAGTAACCTCACGTAAGTTTCTCTTCCTTAGCATAGATTTCTGAAGCCAGTTTCTTTTGGTAAAACCATAAAAAAATTATAAATCAAATAACAAGATATAAGAAGTGTATTTAGTAGACTGTCTAGCATCAACTAGGTGTTCAATAAATTTTAAACCTCAAGAAAAGAAGAGACAAATTCTACAAATATGTGTACTTGAAGTTATTGCCAATCATCTTCAGTTGACATTATGTGCTGGATTTAAAAAGCCTAAAAAGTTTATAATCCAGCAGAACCTACAAAAGTTAGTTAGCTGGTGCTGTTTATAAATTTAAACTTCATTCATAATGTAACACAAATTAAAGAACAAGTGAGGTATGTTTTATAATTGGTGAATATATAAATATTAAATTGAAGCCTGCTAAAAACTTATGATGTATGTAAAAGCAAAACTAAAAAGCAAGTGACTTTGTGAATAGGCAAGTTATATGTCTCAAATACTCAGATTTACCAACAAGAGAAAAATAATCAACGTCTTAGCACTATAAAGGGCTTGTGTTGAATTATTCAGTGCTCTTATAATCCCTATTATTTTACATCCTCATTATCAAGTGATTCAGAGACAATTTTGCAAAGTAACAGGTACATGTACAATTCTAAACAAAAATTTTTAAGGCCATGCCACTTCGAACCAAGTTTCTAGGACTACCACCAAAATCTATTAGAACAAAATGTAGGTTCCAAGAATTTTTTTCTTCAAGTTGGAAAAAATTATAAGAGACAAGTTACAGATAGAAGTGGGGAGAAAAGAGAAGGAACTTAAAGTTTTGAGAGTTCAAATTGTTAGGCCCTGCAGGATGATTTCATATGCATTATTACTTTTTAATTCTCAGAACAATCACGGAGTAAATCCTATTTTCTTTATTTTGCAAAAATGTTTTTAAAAATTTAAAAGTATTTTTTAAAAACTTTAGGTGTTTAACGATAAAATATATTATTTCATTCAGAGAACAAATTCCTCAAAGAAAGAGGGCTTCCCTTGGGCTAGTATCTTAGTCCATCATATTGGTACAATAGAGAATTCCCCAGCTCATAGAAACAGAACTTACTGTGCTGTTCAGTTAAGCTGTTTTACTGTTCACAGAATCTTAGAAATTCTCTCTGGTTACCTTTTCATCTAATCTCATTTGTCCTCAAGCCATCTACAAAAAATATATATGATTCCCATTATACAAACCCAGGAACTGAGAGTCAAAGAGATTAAATAATTTATTTGGTGACTCAAAAAAAAAAAGAAGCAGCTAATGGAGACAAGGCTCAGATTTTTGTCTCTGGTCTCTAAATTTCACATTCTTTCCCTCAAAAGATTTTATACAATTTCCACTGAGGGACCACAATGACAGGGGGAGTCTATTCATTAGGGAAAACAATCCACTTAATTTCTTTGGAGTTTAAATGTCATCTTTCAAGTTTCCATTCATTTCACATTCTACCACAGAAGATGTTTTTCCATACAAGTGTTTTTAAATTACTTCTAAATGGTCTTTCTAAACTTTCTCAATAAAAAGTTTTTTTCAATACTGGGGATCAAGCCCAGAATCTTTGCACTAATCTTCATTCCTGGCCCTTTTCAATTTTATACTTTGAGACAGGGTCTCACCAAGTCTCTAAGTTGCCCAAGGTAGGCTCAAACTCATGATCCACCTGCCTCAGCCTCCCATGTAACTAATATTGTGAGTAAAATGAATACTGCAAGAAAATGCCAACTTTCTGACCAGAAACTATACTTTCCCACTGTTGTTACTGTATATGTTCTGTTTTTTCCTATTCCCTAGGTTTAGAATCATACTCTTTCCTTTTTACTCTAAAATAATATGGGTCTTAGGGAAATTTTTAACTTATTAAAGATCATATATACCATTATGAAGCCCTTTATATTCATAAAATAATTAACATTTATAACAGCATGGTTAACATTCTATCCCCACTAAACCTGAAGGAAATGGAACACTAGCACAAGTTAGTCTCAGAAGTTCCCATCTGTCTGGTAATGCTCCTATACAAGTTTTATTTTTGCACCAGATGTTTCTGATTTTATGAAGGTAAAGAATGTACACTGTAGTATACCTAGAGGTGAGAAGAGAAAATTAGTAATTATGAAGAGAAGCAAGGAGATTTTTCTCCTTCCCTCATTTTTATTTTTAAGCTTAGTAGAACTGGAAAATTCCACACAATTCCACATGGAGAATTTCATGATGGATGATGTTCAGCATCAACATTCCTACAATGGCCCAAGGGCATCATTTGCTTATAATACTCTCATTTTTCACTGCTTTAGAACATTCGTACAGATGGTTTTGCAGCTTTTGGTCCTGGATGATTAATTCTTGAAAAGTGATTGTAGGGAATAGTTGGTTCAGTGATATCGCAGAGATATTTCTAAACACAATGTAAAATCATTGAAGACAATGTAAAATTATATTAAATTCTTGTATTTTAAAGCATGATGCTTTTCTAGAACACTTAAGATATTTTTGAAAATGTAGAGTTAAGTTGTAATCAGAGAGGTTTGTAATGTCAAAACAAAAAGGCATTTTAGATATTGTTTCTTCCCTTCATTTCCAATATATGCTTATATAAGTCAAACAAAAGTCCTAAAATAAAACTAACCATCCTTTCAAAATAATTAAAGCTTTTATTTGTCCCCATTTCTCTGAGACAAACACTTCCCTTGTTGTTTGGTGGGGATGCTATTTTTTACATTTTAATTCTATGTTCCTGATAGCCTGTGGGCCTGAGGTGTTAAATAAAAAGTGCTAACAAATATTTAGAAAAGATCTCAAAATGTGCTAGGTCCTGAGAAAGCATTTTCTTATTTTATCCTCATAAAAGCCATGTGAGATGAGCATAGTACACGTGTCCAAGCCAAGGTACGGAGAGGTTAAGTATTGCTTCCCAAGTCACAGAGCTGGCTTGTCTGGTTCCACTAATGCCTTCTTTTTCATTTTATCAGGTGTCCACAAACTATACCCCAGAAGCAACACTGAGCCTGCTTCCTACCTGTGTAAATAAAGTGTCACTGGAGTACAGATATGCCTGTTTATGTACATATTGCGTAGGGCTTAACTGAGTAAATGTAAAGGATCAAAATGCAAGTAGTTTTGTCTTTAAAGACATGTTTTCTGTATTGCAACTCAACTCTATCATTGTAACATAAAAGCAGCCATAGATAATTCCTAAATAAATATGTTGATGTACTCCAATAAAACTTTATTTACAAAAAAAGCAGAAATCTGGTTTGGTCTGTAGGCTGTAATTGTCAGTGCTTCCCTGATATGGCAATGTAACTCCTAAAACAGAATTCTGATAAGCTCATTCAAAATTGTATAAAGCCTAACCTAAATCAAAATATTCATATATGATGGATTTCATTCAAAAATGTATTAAGACTAGAGACTGCCTTTTGTTATTTTTTCAAGTAATTAATTGAAATGTTTAGGGGGCCTAACATTTAATCTGTTTATAATTATTTGATCATCAATCTTATTTTCCCATTGTCTTCTATTAACAGAATGCTAGAAACACAAAAATCTAGTATTAGAGTGCTCATAGTCTACATGGAAATAATTTGAAAAATAAGCATAGTATAGACTTTGTATATCAAGAGAATTTCTATCTAGGTTTCTGCATATTTGTGCAGACAAAGATTTGGCCTTCAAAAATGTCACAGTATAAAAGGCAAAGAAAAAACTCCCTGCAACACATTTCACAGGGACCACAGAGAGCAAAGGAAAGCCTGAGACGCCTCTGGTAAATCTTACAGCTCAGGTGTAATCTCAAAGCTCTATGAACTGACTTCTAAAATGTGTTCTGTGCCCACTTATCACTACCAGCAATGCAGCCTTGACTGACACCACATCTCTCAAGTGAAATGAAAACTGTGCCAAATCCAGATGCCCAGCCAAAGGAGGGGAGAGCATTTGGCAACAGAACATGTGTTAGATATCAGTCAGAATTCCAACCACAGAGCAAGGCTGGGATTTTGCAGAAGAAATATGAAAGAGGTATTTTACAGGTTTATAATGGTCTACAAAAGGCTGTCACTGCTTGAGGACCAAAAAAATAGCTACTATTGTGTACCTGCATCATTATAAAAATGAGACTGCACAAAGTGGCTTTAGCCAGATTTGAGATGCAGCACAATGATAGAAAAATGCTTTGTTTTCACAGTACCTATATTTCTTACCTAAGCTGAAAGAAATATTTAGCAACAATCTAGGCAATTTCCTGCTTTTTCAAGTCAGAGATAAAGGGAAAATAGAATATATGTATGTCACAAATCATACAACTTAATACATTACAGACCCTGTTCTTCGTGTTCCCAAATACTAATTTATGGATTAGAAATGGTGGGGTAGAGACTGGTGACAAAATACAAAATACTTGGAAAACAACCTCGCAGTGAAGAAAAGAAGAATTAGATCTCTAGGAATCTAGAGGGAGTGGACAGGAAAACTAGAAACTACAAAGAAGCTAGAGAAACAGACCACAGTGCAAAGAAAAGAATGAAGCAGTCTGGAACTCTAACCCCTGCTCCCACCTACACAAGATGAGCCTGGAGAGGAGTGACAGCTCCAGGGAGAAAGAACAGATTGGGCCCACAGTGCTGGCCCCAAAGAAAAGACCATGATTATTGTAAACTGCAATATAGTGTGGGATTTTACTCTTAAAGTAACTTCTGCATGATAGGCTAGAGTTTGAGAAGAAATCCAATGCAGCACCTGCCATATTTGAGATTGTTTAACCAGAAGGCATTTTGGAAAGGCGTTAATTTTTTAAGACTGAGCTACAAAACAACACTTTAGGGTTTCTGGTCACTGTACCACAGTGACAAGTTGAAAGACAGCAGTAAGAAGCAGTTGCAGAGAAAGTTTCTGCTAGACATAGAACCCCTGAGAAGTTTAAGCTCAGGCCAGGAAAGACAGGGAGTCCCATTCTCCATGGTGAGAGGCCAGGACAGACACATGTGGTTTTTGAAGGGGGCTTGGTGTGAAAGTACTGGCACTCAGTCCTGAGGAGTGCTTGATACCTGACCCCACACAATGCCTACATCCAACCTAGAGCTCAGCTCTTTGCCAATGTGAGCAGGAATACAGCTCAGCTTGGATGATTGCCATAGCCTGAAGTATACAGACAGGGGGACTTCTGCAGCAGGGGACCACCACACAAACCCACCAGGTAGAGAACACCATGACTTCAGGTACACGGAGGGACCTGGAAATAGAGAGCGGCTGGAGAGAATGCTCCCTCGCATAGACAACATCAACCAACTCTGCTCAGCAGGAAAGTTTGAGAAGGACTCATCGATCAGATACAAAAACGTGAGTGTGGAGCCAAATATGTCTTAGTACTGACACATTATCCCTTCCGCCCACAATGATGAATTCCAATGCTGCAAATTTGGAAAGAAAGCAGTCATTCAAACACATGGAGAAACTTTTCTGGACTCTTTTCTCTTTGCCTTCATTGGTTTTAGGGAATTTCTTTTGATTCTTTTTTTCTTTTCTTTTGTATGTTTTTATTTCCCTTGTTCTTTTCTGTTATTTTTATCTAATGCTATTAATTTGTAAATTTTTATATTATCCTTTATCATACTTTTAGTTTCTCCTTGCCATCTTCCTTTTATTTTTCAAATTTTAATTCTTTACTTTTCCCCTTCCCCACCCCTCCATCTTTACTAGTACTGTATTGGTATTAAACCTTATTAATCTTTAGTACTTAGTTGACTCTATGTTATTAAAGTTGAATTCTATTGTTAAAGGTGGCACACTTGTTGAATTTAGTAGATATTTACTGTCTGTCAATATTTTGTTTGTCTTTGTATCTATATTATAAATGCAGATCTCTCTAGTATTAAGGGTGGAACAATGATACTTTTATTGGTTCTTATAGTATGTTAATAACCAGTTGGTCTTTGACTCTATTATTATTGCTTGTTTCATTGTTATTGCTTGGTGGCATAGTTGCTGCTATTAATTGTTTTATACTATATGCAAATATTTGGTTTGTCTTTGTGTCAACAATACTGCAGTTCATTTCTGAAGAACTGTGTGCTAAGCCAATTACACTGTACTCTCCCCTGCCCAAATTAATGGAGGTAGTCAGATCTGGGAACAGAAGCAAAGACCTATAGTAAGACACACCCAAGGTGTATCACTAGAAATAAGACACTAACTAAAGAAATTTTCATACTACCAACAAAGTACCACTACAGTCAACCTTGCAATGCTCAAACACATACACACAGATGCCAGTTACATGAGAAATAACATCAAGACCAACAAATGTGATTTTATCAAATTAAAAAGCTTCTTTACAGCAAAGGAAACAACGGACAGAGTGAAAAGACAATCTACAGAATGGAAAAGAAACTTTTTTGCCAGGTACTACTAATACAGAGGACTAATAACTGGAATATATAAAGAACAAAAAATTAGACCCTTTAAAATAAAAGACACAATCAAAAATGGGAAACTAAAATAAATAGACACATCTCAGAAGAAGTACAAATGGCGAATACATAAAACATGTTTAACATCTCTGGTTATTAAAGAACTACAAATGAAAACAACATTGAAATTCTATCTTAAGAAAGAAAGGCTATCATGAAGGAATCAAATAAGAAACAACTGCTGGTGAGGCTTCAGGGAAAAAAGAGCCCTTCTACATTGTGGTAAATCACTAAGGACATCCAAAATAGAAATTCCATTTGACCCAGATATTCTCCTTTTAGGTACAGTAATATCTCAGTTTACAAACTCACCTTTTGCAAACAAAAGTGTTTGGCAAAATTTTGCTTCCATTCACAAACTCCACATCAGGTGACAAATGACCATTGCCATCTTTCCCACACAGCACAAATGCAGCCAACTTCCCTAAAAATCATAAAACAAAGTAAGTTCATAAAACGAGGTACCACTGTATCTTTTCAAGAGTTAAAGACATCATATAACAGTGATACATGCATACCCATGTTTATAGAAACACAATTCACAATAGCTAAATCTTGGAAGTTGCCTATATAATATACTCAACAGTTGAATACATTAAAAAAGGTGGCATTTATACATGATGGGAATATTACTCTGTTATAAAGAAGCACAAATTTGAGTCATTTGTAGGAAAATGAGTGTATCTGGAGGCCATGATGTTAAGTGAAATAAATCAGACAAACAAGCTTAAATATCACGTGGTTTTTCTTATATGAGAAACCCAAAGTATAAATAAAGAGTAAAATAAAAGACAGAGATAGGGGAGGAGGGGGGGAATTACAAAATTAACATGTGTCATATACCAACATATACCATGTGTCATATAGCAACACTCCATGATGAATGCATGAATGCTTTTAGGCACTGCAAACATGTATTAAATAAAAATAATTAAAATAAAATAATTTTGACTTAACTTCATAAAAGTCATATATAAGAACAATTATTTTCTCTATTTTTACAGCACAGATATAGGCAGAGGCAGGCCCTGCAACTTTTCTCAACACACAGCTCTGAGTTTAGTCTGCGCTGTTAACCACATACACTACTTGATCGTGCCTGTATGGCTACCCCAGGACAGTTAGTCCATCTCATCTCTGAACCTGTATGTTCTCACATAAACAGAACAAATCCTTACATCACTAAATGGTTTTGAGATTAAAAGTTAAAATATTCAACAAGATGTCTAATAAATAATTATTACAAAAGATTCACACCTGGTGAGCTGCTGCTGTATGTCAAGCAGTGTGTTAAAAAGATTGCACATATTATCCCATTAATCCCCTGAAAAATCCCATAACATAGAAACTAATTTCATATTTTACACGTGAGGAAGTTAAAGATCAGAATGATGAAATTTTGTACTTGACTTCATATACGTAGTCACAAGGAAAGCCAGGTCTCAGATTCCAAAAGCTAAAAACTACTCAGTGAAAGTTTATTCCCTTCATCTTGTATGAAAAGACTGTAGCTGGCCCAGGGCTAGGGAGGTTCAAGCCATTTGAAATGGCTAAAATCATTCTAGTTCTCAAGGAAAGCCCTTAATCCTTGGAACTGCCACACAGATGTCACATTAAAAATTCTAGTTGAAATGATTTTAGGAGTACACAGAAAGTGGGAAGGATATCGGACCTTCCAATTTAGTCTCACAGAATCATACTCAAAGTTCTTATAATAGGACAAAGTAATTATTTAATTAAAGGGATCTAGAGTTTCATAGGTATTGCTTCTAAGTGATTCCGTTTTTTCAATGTCAGATAACAGAATGGTGATACAGTGGAATAAGTCTTTAATTCCAGTACTTGGGAGCCTGAGGCAGGAGGCTCTCTGTGAGTCTGAGGCCAGCCTGGGCTAAATAATAAATTCAAGCACAGCCTGAACTACATAGTGAGACCTTGTTTCAAAAAACAAAAACAGAAACAAAATAGATAATAGAATGCTAACATTAAGTAATACAAATATAAAAAATTTTAATGAATTATCAAGTCAAACTAATACAATGTAAAAAATAACTTAAATTTCATAAAATGTATACTGAACAAGTAGATTGAGGTACCTGTGCTGATACAAATGTATTTAAAGTTTGTAAAATTAACTTTAAATGAGTTAAAATGAAATAAAATTAAGAATTCACTTCATCAGTCACATGTGTCATATTTCAGTTGTTTAAGAACCACATGGGGGGGCTACTGGCCACCATGCAGGGTAGTAAAGTACTAGAGGATGCAAAGTCTGCTTTCACCAGCTTCTGAGCTTTAAGTTCCTAGGCAGGACATCTTCCAATTCTGATCCTTACTTCTCTCCACATTTTATCAAAAAATTAAATAAGGCTTGTCAGGATTTGATTGAGTGATAACTAGATCAGGTCCTTAAGAACAATAAGCAAGTGGTAGGGAAGGGGTGTCATCATTAGGGAAATCTTGTTTGAAAAGTGTGGTTAAGAAACAAAACAGTATGAGCGGAGAAGAAGGACATCAAGGTCCAATGAAAGGCACTGGTTATTTTTCCCCAAGAACGAGAAACCTCAAGTGCAAGAAGAGAGGAAATAAATTCCAATTTGAAAGGAGATATTGGAGATACAAGAAGAAAAATAGGATCTTATGGGGAGCCATGGATGAATGTGGTGAGAAGGAAATGTTTGATCAGAATATAATAGACTGATGTTCATGATTAAGAACAAAACTTGATCTTAAGAAAATGTCTAAGGACCATAAATGCCCAAATCCTGTCCTGAAGCTAAAGCCTACCCTTCATCAGAAGTGTCCTCAAAGGAATTACAAACATGAACACAATAGCAGAATAAGAATAAAAATACCACTTAGTGACTGCACAATATACTTATTTTAGTTAATGGAGAATGTTAATAAAATGCTGAACTGGGGACTGATGAAAAGTCTCCTCTTCCCCATCTTCCTTCATATCTCCATTGTAGGTCTCAGACCAGCAGGTAGAGATATACCTGCAAGGACTTAAGAGTAAGGATAGTGGGGTTTGCAATTGGCCATTGACTTAATTTCCCAATCCAGATCTTGGAAGATCAAACTGGTGTTTTTCTCTCTTTTTAAAATAATACTTCAAAATCTCATTTATAATCCTAACTCTCTAAGTCATCATTCTGTTCTATCTCAATCTAACAGATCATTTTCTTCAAAATCAGAATATTTCTCAATTTCTGGGATACAGTTAAAAGTATTTTTCGAAAACCATTGATGGAATATATTTACAAGGAAATTCTCCTGAGTACTAAAAAGTTAACTAAAGAGAAACCAAAGGTCTGGAACCAAACCCTCATACCAAAAGCTGATGGTGAAAGCTTGGAATTTTGGCCTAGTTTCACAGAAAAGCTTGCTTCTACTTTCCAGAGTACATTTGTTTGTGAGTTTCTAAACCTCAAATTCATAATGAAGAAATATCAACGGTATGGAAGCATCTTTGGTCAAGAAAGTTCTGAGAAAATGAAAAAAATGGAAACAAAGTCTTTGTATATAGGGAGGGGTGGAGGGGTTGAAGGGAGAGCAGGGGAATGGGGAAAAAATAAGAACCTAGATAGATTATGTAAAGGTGCAAATTCCCAATGATAAATGTCATTATATTGTATACCTCAAATGTACCAATAAATTTAATAATAATAATAATAATAATAATAATAATAATAATAATAATGAAGATACCTAGAAGGGGAGAAAAAAAAGAAAGGTCTGTAGGAATTTTCAGGGTTAATTTTTATCCATTTGGAGACAATCTGCACCTGCATCTCACCTTCAATACCAACTCCAGACACACTCTAAGTAACAATAATAATAATTCTCTGTTGCTAGAGCCTCTTACAATAAATGTCTTAAATAGCACATTCTTTTCCTGGAAGCACAGGTCCAGAGAGAACATAATAGCTCTTCCAGATAATTTCCAACCTTGCATGACAAGGGGATAAAACGATGGAACTGTGACCCACAGCCATTCATTTTGCTCCCTTTACATGCCAAAACACTCAAAATAAAAATTGCTTATGATCCAAATTGGCTACCTAGATAAGATTCTACTAATAAATTAAATCTGGAAGCTTATCAAGTACAGCATATTTCATAGCTTCAGCTAGATAATGAGTAAACTCATTTATTTCACATTTAGTCACATTTTTATTCATATTTTTATGACTGTGGTTAAAACATTACAAGAACTCAAGACCCCTACACATTGCTAAATTCAAATAGTGTAAGCATGCTTACACACAAACACCTCCCCACTATACATTACACATATACACTTAGAATATAGATTACATATTCAGTTTAGAGAAAAATCAACTGCAAATTCATTGGTAAGTCTCTGAAACATATAGACATTAACTTGAGATAAAAAAGACTAAAGACAAAAAAACAAATTATGAAATTATAAATAGTAGGATATTTTAAATTTCATATACTAAAACTATCACTTGACATAAAACAGGTTTCATACTTTGTTTTTCTAAAAGTCATTTATTCAAAAAATACTAATAAAGTGTCCTCTTTACACCAATTTCAGTGTCAAGCACTCTTCCCCTACTCAGAGGACAGTGGCTGAAATTCACCTTAGTTTTCAGAGGAGGGTATATCTCTATAGTGGGTCTCTTTTCCAAGAATGAATACCTCAGACTCTCACTGCGTGTCTTTGATGTAACCATCAATTGAGGCATGCATGGATAGATCTATTGTCTCAGAAGCATAAAATGAACTCTTGTTTCTGGGACTGAAAAAAAAAACCCTGAAATTCTGCGTGTAGACCTCAAAGAAGTGAAAAGAAACACTCATCTCTGCACTTGTAACACTTGGCATCATAAGGAATGGCTTTTTGAGAAACACAGGGAGCTGAATAGGAAGAAGTGCTATTTTTAGACACAGCTATCATCCCTCTAAGAACCAAGAGCATAGGATGGTGCTCTCTTAAAGTTGCATAGCTTTGACTGGTCTTCTTTTGGGGATTCTGGACCAGTTGAGGATAAGTAGTATTTATAGGACGTCACTCAGATTCTAGGATCATATAAGTTCCAATTGACAGTGAGAAGCAAGGGTAAGTCAAGCTGATGGAATTTTAGATTTTCTCTGTTCTGGTCAGAAAAGTGGGTAAATAGACTCCCTTTTCTTTCATATTGCATAAGCTCTTGGGGTTTGGGGATTTGTCAAAGGGGAGAAAGAACCTTAAAAGGGCATTATTAGACTTCTGTTAATGTGGGGAATGAGTACTAGAGGTTTTCTTCTGAATGCCTTTAGTTGCAACCTGAATTTCTAAATCAGATTAAATTTACACACTCCTGTATTAGCCTACTTCTCAAGTCATCTCTGGTATGAGGCAGCAGTTAATAACAAAGCAGTGCTTGACTATGGGTCAGGAAGACTGTGTAATAATAGCTACACTGTTAAGTAGCTATGTGACTGTTATGGTTTAGATCTAGAATGTCCCCAAAGCCTCATGTGTTCAGAGGTGGGGTTTTTAGAAGAGGATTGGTTCATGGGGGCGGTATACAGGTAACTGTGCTGGTGGGAGGTGGAGCCTGGTCAGAAGGGGTGAGTCACTGTCAGCATGACCTAGAAGGGTGTATCTTCTTCTGTATTCTCCCTGCACTCTCTCTCTGCTTCCTGACTGCCATGAGATGAGCAGCAGTCCTCTGCCCAGGCCCTTCCACCATACAGTTGCTGCCTCAAAGCCAGTCAAACATGAATCCTGTAAAAGTGGTGAGCAAAATAAACCTCTCCTCCATTAAGTTGTGGGTGTCTGGCACTTTGTCCCAGAGATGGAAAACTGACCAAAACAGTGATTTGGGGGAACAAAATGTAACTCAAATTCTTTAATTGTACATAATTATTTGGACTACATAACAAGTAAGTCTCACTCTATAATCTTATAAAGTCAACTTCAAAATCATTTTTAAAAAGATTTTGGAAGAGTAAGTCCATTAACCTAGCTAAAATATATCAGTGCAAATAAAATCTGAGTTTTCACCTTAACACCAAATCTTTATGATTTATCTTATGTTAGTGAAAAATCAATAACATGTATAAGTGGGCTAGAAATATAAGGCTAATAATAATAGTAATTGTAATTAATATAGTTGTTATTAAACATTTTTTAGGGGCTTTCCATATTCTGAGCATTATTTTATCTCATCAATCTTATAGAAAGAGTATATGAGGAAACCGAGGCTCAGAGCATTAAATAACTTGCCAGCATCCCATAGCGAAAGTGTAATAGTACAGCCATCAAATACAGTTTGGATGTTGAACCTGAAACACTTTAGTACTGTCTTTCAGGGGACTCTGTTCAAATTATACCATCTTTATTTTTTAGTCTCCCCCAAAATATTCAAAACTCAATTTTAATAATTGACAAAATTTGTAAATTTGACATGAACAAAAGGTGAGGCTTCAAATCTGGGTAAAATGAGGAGAACCAACACAAATCTGAGGGACATGCAGAATTTAATTTCTGTCATTTCTACCCACAAGAAAGCTGAAGTCTCTTAGAGACTCAGATCTGGCATAGCAGTTGAATTGCTGTCTCTCAAAACAAGGTGGCATTATTATTAATAGTAGATTTCAAAATGCTATTGTGTTGAAGAAATTATTTCAAGTCTTGGAATAGGTTATAAAGAAGTTACAGTTTAAGATTCAGCCAAGCCTGCTTGCTATTTGTGCTGTTTCTATCAAACACCAGCTTTCTATCCAAAAATATTAGATTCTTCTTCCTGATAAAGAGCAGCCAGAAATTCATGTAGTATATACTAAAAGTAGAACTGAGATTGTGCCATTTGCTTAAAACACATAAAAACTTGCTGTTTGAAAAATGCAAATGCTTAGCTAATTGAGTCCTAAGATAGCTTCCAATTGCTTGACTATAAGCTCCTTTTATTTCTCTAACCGGAACCATGCGATTATGCATTTTGACAACTATCTGATTGTTCTCCTATCATTTAAAGTTTGTTAAAAAGGTTAAATTATTTTTACAATAATAAACCTTCCAAACATAAGGACCTCAAAACACACTAAATAAAATATTCAAAGGTGATATATAATGTAGTAGAAGATTCTGAATATCTTCTCTTCTGAATAATGAAGTTCTCATAAAGATATGTTATGCAAAATAAATCTTCAGTGTAAATTATTTTTTAGTAAACAATACTTTTCAATTTTATTTCCAAATTATCCAAAATGAATTAAAACTTCATATGTAGCTGTCAACGTGAAATTTCACCTACTGAAATATAGATTGGATTTTGAGAAGAAAGAAAATACAATGTGGTAAAAGTCAGGTTTCTTTTATACCCCTTTAGTTTAACAAGCCTTTTAGAGTCAGATACTGACCAGGTTGTGCAAAGCTGTCTGAGCCTTAGACAATTCTTCGGTTCAAGTTTTCTTTTGTTTTATTTTACTGCATGACAGTTTCATAATTTAAAGGAACTAAGGAGGAAGAGAGTCAATTGTTCTAATAAAATGTATGAAATAGACCCAGAATTTTTAATTCACTCCATTCAGCTGCACAAGGTCATGGCATCTTTGAAAAGCAAGCAACATTACGACTCAGGGTTACCAATAATATGTGACTAATTAAAATAAAAGTATTGGATTCTTATCATGGGATGTATCACTATGATATTTCTCATGTTTTAATTTTTTATTTTGTTTTTGAAATCTGTTCTTTTGACCTCAGGCTTCTGGAAATGAGGCAGTTTTCTTCTGATAACCATCTAGGTATTATGCAGAAGACAGTGTGGATAGGAAAGAATAAAAAAAGACGGCAAATCAGAATTCAACCTGGGAGAGGACCTAGAATGACATTTGGAGGGACTAGAATTTTTCATCCTTAAGTCTTCCATGATTAAGAGTTGTCTAAAGGCTCCCTTTTTCTGTGAGCTTCTACCTCAGTTGGTAATACCTTACAGTACTTTGTTTCTGTAGGTGAGTTTCTCCATCAGGAAATGTACACATTTGCAATATGTAACGATTACATTTATCCCGGGGAGATGGTACTTGGACATAACACATCTTGATTCTTTTTATTTTCCCTTTCCCTCAATCTCTTGGTTTCCTTCCATTAGTTATCAGATTAAACTACAAAGGATTCTGATTCAATAAATCAGGGTAATACCCCAATTACCATGAAGGCAAACTATTGCTAACATCAATGGAACGTGAGCATCGGTGCCAATCAGAGAAAGATTTCCATTTTTGACACTGCTATTATAAGCAGAAAGGTAAAGGAAGGTTGAAATAAAGAGCCATCTGTCTCTCCTAGAGGCTCTCCCATTCACAAAAAGAGTAATAAATGTTACACGGAAGTGACCACATCACCATGTTGTGATGTAATAATTCTCTCCTCTGAACTCCAGCATGTGAAAACTCCATACCTTTCATACTTTGTGAGCTTGTCAAAAGTAATACATCTGAAACTGACCTTTTAAATGGCACCTTTTAAACTTTGTTCCTTCCCATGTTTACTTACGTCAGTAAATGGCCCCATGACCTTTTTGCTCAAATAAAAAAACCTAGGTGTCATCTTTGATTTCATACTTTTTTCTATACGATGTCAAATCCATCAGGCCCTGTTGTTCTACTTTCAAAATATTGCTTGAAATTTTTCTTTTTCTTTTTATTGTATCATTATCAACTTTATCTACCATTATACTTCACCAAAACAACTGTTATATTTCCTAAGAGGTATTCCAACATACATTGTAATACACGTCTACAGAGCAGCCAGAATAATCTTACTTCCAAACAAAACTGAAACCAATAGAATTGCTTTTTTAAAAGATTTCAATGTCTTCCCATAATTTCCATGGGTATACCTTGTTTCCATTCCAGCCCCATGATCAGACAACCAGTAATCCATAATCAGTTTTGTTTCTGATCTTAAGGGAGAAATAAGAGACTGAAAGGTGGGCCTGTCAAAATTGAGTGGAAATTGAGAGGCTTGTCAAAGACCTATTAGGGTTCTATGATGAGCCCCAAGTCCTGGGAAGGCTGAGGACAGGAATTGTGGATGATTTTCTGATGGAGAAACTCACCTATGGAAACAAAGTTTTGCAAGGAGTTTCAACCAGCTGAGCTATGTGTTCACAGAAATAAGAGGGAAGGGCCTTTAGACAATTCTAATCATGGAAGACTTAAGGGTGAAAAGACTCGTCCAGTGGGGTGAACCTATGGTACACGTGCCTCAGTGGGCTGTTTGTATCATTGAAAGCTCTAAAGGGTTTGCCATAACTGAACTAGTAGTCACTCAAAGTGTCTGGGAGGTCCATTCCCAGACTAAAATTCTGATCTGCTCTCTTTTTTGTACCCTTTCCCATCCACACTGTCTTCTACATCATATCTAAATAGTTATCAGAAAAAAACCTTCTGACTTCTAGAAGTCCTGGGGCATAAAGAATAGATTTCAGCAACAAAATTGCAAATGACTCCAGCCTGTCTAAATTAGGGCCAGAAGCACAGGCATCCGCTCGGGATGTGACAATACCTTTGGAGAATAAGCTATCCAGAAATAGAACCAATCCGACAGATCAAAGTACCCATATCCAAACATTCCTGCATATAGCCTGCTGGGTATCTAATTCAATATATTCCTTATTAATATTTCACAAAGCATTTTGAACACAAATACTCCTTCTGGTGCAGCTGTACAACAAAGGCAAAGTGAATCATTTTGTACAGTATTTAATTCCTTTGTCTCGTTGGCCTCCTTGATATCAAACAGAATTTTTTTCCTATTTGTATAAAGTTAGGGAGGGAAGGTCTTTCAATAACAACTCAAATGTCAGATATAGAGAGGACTCAGATATATCAAATGAGTGGCCTATTTACCATGTCAAACAATGAATTTGTTATCTGTGGCAAGAGGAATTTAATTCTCTGGTGTTAAAAATGCTTTGTTCTTCAAGAGTCAAGATAAAAACTGAATTAATTTAATTTTTCTGGCATGAATATGATAGCTCCTATATGTCTCCTTTCAGAACATCTAGATTTTGAAATATTTTCTTATTAAAGTCACATTAATTTGAATTTTTAAATTTTTAAGATTAAATTTATATGTCATTTAAATTTCTTCCCTGTCATAATCTCATCTTCAGTACAAACAGAAGTGGTCATGGTTTAATGTCATCTGTCATGCTAGTGAAGTCTACATAAGGAAGATTTCTTTTCTGAAATGTACAAAATTAAATTTATACATTGGGATAACCAAAGTTCTGATTCCTCTAAAGAAAAATTTTCTGATGTAAATGAAGCAAACTTATCTGATTAGAAAATTGTGATTGGGTATTTTAAAACTCAATTACACAATTTCACAGTGTCTTGAATTATGAAATCATTTAAAAGGCTGATTTAGTGTTTTTGAACCAAACACTGCTCAAATGAACTATGTATTTTACACTATTGAAGGTGAATTCAGAAAACACAAGTATGATTCAGGGGAGGAAATATAGATCATGAAGTTACACCAACGTCTTTTATCTGGGGGTAACTTGGCTACCTTCTCATCAGAGGACATGTGAAAATGTCTGAAAACTTTTTAAATCAGCACAGCTGTGATAGAGAGAGGGGGCAGGGAGGGAGGGAAGGAGAAGGGAGGGATGGAGGAGGAGGAGAGAGAGAGAGAAAGAGAGAGAGAGAGAGAGAGAGAGAGAGAGAGAGAGAGAGCCTGATTCTGGAATTCCTGAGAGCAGAGGGCAGAGCAGAGGACAGAGGCTAGGGGTAGAGAGTTATCTGCAGTCCTCACAATGAAGAACTGTTCAGTCCAAATTGCCAATGGTACCAAGGCTGAGAAATACTAAGAAAACAAAGAATTTTTCTCATAAATGTAGAGCTTTGGAGAAGTACTGCATCTGGGTTTGCATATTCAAAGCCAGACTGGATTTCAAATTCATGAAGTGAAGAAAAAGATATCAACGCTGAAATAATACAATGGAAATTGTGAGAAAAAATACAAGTCATCTGACAATCACAGTCACAAATGTTTTAACTTCACAGCAAACCTGAAATATGAAAAAGCGTCCTCATTATCATGACCGTCATTGCCATCCCCATATAATGGTTGAGGAAACTTAGCCTGAGAGAATCCAAGGAACTTTCCCAAATCACTCAGAAAAGTCGCCATGAAGATACAAGTCTGAATTTTCTGACCCTAAAATCCAGTTACTTTTCTTTCTACATTCTGAATATTTCTATTGTACAACTCACAACCCATAAAATTGTACTGCAAATAAATGTACAAGTGTTTCTAATATAAAATGAAGGCAAAAAAAAGTCCTTTTACCAGACCTAGGGCATCATCAAAAAGACATAATTTCTGTAGTCACCATCAAAATACTAAAATCATCACTGTCCCTGGTTGAAGTAATATTTCTATACATTCATATTTATGGATGTCACCTTGAGCTCACTGGAAGAAGGTTGTTGGAAAAATAGAAAAAAGACTATATTTGGCATCTAGAGGCTTTGGAAAATCACATCAAAGGCACTAAAGTAAGAAGTTCTTTTCAGACCTGGAACTTTCTCTGACTTACTGTGGAGCTTTGAAAAGTAATTTAAAATTTCTGTATCATAACTTCTTCACTGATAAACTGGAAAAAATGGCTACCACTTAAATGGGTTGTACAGATGAATGAGACAAATTTATACAAATGCATCTTGAAAAGAAAATCCAATGACTAGTTGTCATTACTCATTCTTAACTCTTAAGCTTTTATTACTGATGTAGTTTTCTGCTCTGCTTTGGGCTGCAAGTTCCCTAAAATATGTGTTTAACTTACTGATAAAGATAAAGTATTTTTCAAATTTCAAATGTTTTGCCAGATTCAGACAGGCTTTGCCAAAAGTGATGTTAGTTTCAAAGTTGCTTGTAAAATACTGTGAGAAATTAGCAAGTTCCTTGAGAGAAATATCTTGAAACCAGTAAAAGAGTGGTACTTATTTTGACCCCTCATCCAGGAAACCCTTTCCACCTAACCCTGCTTATTTTCTTTGTAGCACAAATTCTCCATTTCCTAGCTAACAGAATCTTCACTTCATTTTGAGTGGTAATCCACTCAACTCCAAGAGGTGAACTAATTTCATCTAGGTCATCACAGCAATTCCATTTCCCTTAAACAGTAACATGTGGCCTAGTTTTTGATCAATGACCAAAAGGAAAAGCATACTGGAAGGAGGCAGTAACTCTGCCTGTGAAGCTCCCTGATTGAAAAATAGAGATACAAATGTTCGAAAACTGTTCTCTCAGTATTTCCTTATTTTAGATAATGCAGGTAATGAGGTGATGTCTGATACTATAGTGGCTACCTATCAATAATGAGGAAAAAGTTTGAGGTCCAAAGCTAACATCATAAGAATGGCAAAATGGGAGAATGGAAAGAGTGAGTCCCTGATGCCATTGGTAGAACTACCAAATGAATTGTTCAAGGAATAATGTTTTCATGTTCTGAGCCAGTGTTTTTCAGGCTTTCAGATACTTATATTTAAAAGTATCTTAACTATTAATACATGTACAACCAGTTTTTCTTGTGCCCTCCTTAGATTCACTGGCCTGTTTTCATATAAATTTAACATGTCTGGGCCGGGGATTTAGCTCAGTGGTTCCAGTGCCTGCCGAGCAAGCACAAGGTCCCAAGTTCGATCTGCGGTACCAAAAAAACCCAAAAAACATCAACCTTGGGGCCAGGGATTTAGCTCAGTGGTTCCAGTGCCTGCCGAGCAAGCACAAGGTCCCAAGTTCGATCTGCGGTACCAAAAAAACCCAAAAAACATCAACCTTATCAATAGAAGAAAGAAGCCTAGGGCATGAGCCATTGTAAAGGTAACAACCTTTCCTACAGCATGGATCCAAAATAGTATGGCTCTGCTTTTCTCACCTCTGCACTTTATGAGAGTTCGTTCGTCTTTCCTTATCTATCTGGACCACTTTCTTTCCTTATCTATCTGGTCAACTTGTACTCATCCTTAACTCCCAGCTGAAGATTATTTCTGTGAAATCTCCTAAGCAAAGTTAGGTGATTTTACCTTTGGTGTTCCTATATATATCATGCAGAACTTTTATTTTGGTATCATGTGGCAGACAATGTACTCATACATCATTCAAAGTGATAAGTTGGAGGTTTGGAATCTGCACAATCCACGGAAAGAACTCACTTTACAGACTCAATGAAGTTGTCAGGATTCAGTCTTAGTCCTCTCACTTTTCCTGTGTTGGTCCATTTTTAGACAGGCTTCTTTCACATGCAAAGACAGATAAGGAAACTAGGACTGAATCCTCCTATGAAATATCCCAGTGGAAAAGTAATGACCACTATTTACAATTTGAATCAAAGTCCTGGGACTTCCTCTCGTTGTCCTGGCTGGGGTCATGTGCTATGATAATGGCTAGGGATATGGAATTCACTGATTAGTTTAGTACTGCAATTGACAGAGGTAGTCACACATAAATCTTACGGGCTGGAAAACAGGAAAACAATAAATCTGCCAGGAAAGTTCCTAAAAATGAGAGAATAGATGAACACAGGAATAAATTATGTCCACCACACACACCTAAATCCTCGCATACATCACCACTACATTACACTGTATTCATTAACTCAAAACAATGTTGGTTATTATGTCCAGATACCATTCTGCTTACATATTATTTTGCTTTTTTTCTCTCCACTAAGCTATTCTTAAAGACAAAACAAAGTCTGATTCTCTGATATCATAAAACACATTGAGTTGTTATCACTTCTGGGTCTTTGTCACCTTAAACCAAATTATGAAATATTGAAAAGTTGGGATCTTACTTTACTCCTCTTTCTATTCTCAAAACCTACTCTAAAGTTTGCTACACAGGATTGTCTCACTAAAACTTTACTGAATGCTTGCACTACTTCTCAAGTACGCTTGGCAGAATCTTGAGTCATAGCTAGTAGTAAGTGTACCCGCCATACTAATTTTAATGTTCACTATGCATTTTCCAGCTTTTGTATACTGCCAGAAAAAACAGAGATTCTGGACACTATAAAACCAAAAGACAAATCACAGTTTGGGGTGGCCACCCACATAAAGAAGAGAGAGGAAGCAGAGTAGAGATATCACAGATGTAAGAGACCCACACTTAAAGGAAACATTTCAAACATGGGTGGTGATGAGAAAGGGAAAGAACACTTACAAAAAGGATGTTAGAACCACTCATCAACAACAAAGAAAATTTTGATTCTCTAGAAAATGCAGATCACAGATTGAATGAAAATAGAAATCTAAGCTCCTTGGACTTAGCCAGAGGCAAGCAGCCAAAATACAAACATAAAAGTCACTCTCACTAACTTAAGTAAGCAGCAGGAAATAACATCATTTAGACCTGACTCTGGGCCAACCACAGGTCCCATGGCCAACCTCACTGAGGAAATATCCTTGGAGTCTAAAACACCAGCCAGGGAGAAACAAATATTTATACTGAGAGAGGAAGTGAAATCCTGGAACCAAGATTTGCGTCCAAAAACCATGAAAAGCAAGAGTAAAGAACAGATGTATCCAGACAAGATTCCAAAACGACTGAAAAAAGACCAATACAGAAAAAATGAGTTTGAAAGTATTTTAAAGTAACGTTTGGGCCTGTTGTCTTGTATATCTACATGCTTTTTTGCATATTTCAACAGCTATTTGTCTAGCAAGAGGTTTTGTTTTATTTGGTCTTCCCCAAGTGTAAAGTAGCATGGCTTTGGAACATTTGCATTCATTTAAATGCTTTAAAAACTTTAAAAACCAAGAAATCAAACTATTGTCTTACTTAAAGACTAAGGAATTAGATTCCACTATTTTTGAGTGTTTTCACTCTTAAATTACAAACAATAAAAGATAAAAGATAACAATTAAGGGTGGGTGAACCACACCACTAAAAACAAAACATGACAAAAATTATTATTCCTTTCTTCTTACTAATCCTTATATTCAAAATGTGGAATGGTTTCCCACATAGATTTTTGCTTGTGGACTATAATATTCATAATGGCCATTTGCTTAATTTATGATATCAGTTTCCTTCTCAATTTGACCTGAAATTTATAACATATTAATCATTAAAATAATTTTTAACATTACAATAGAAATAAACGGAAAGATCTGTATATTCTGCAAGAGAATGGTATCAAAATCTCTATATTATCATTGACCACACTGAAGAAATTTCCCTTCTACTCTCTGGAGTACCATATAATTTCACTATCACAATTTCCTCAAACCACATTTGTGTGACTTGAGGATGCCTACCCCACGAGTAATGTTGTTTCAACATACTTGGAATGGCAGACAGAGAGAAACAAGGAGACGGGGGGCGGGGGGGG
>NW_004624821.1:5988217-6004642 GCF_000247695.1 Heterocephalus glaber | reverse complement strand
GAGAGAGAAAGAGAAAAGAGAGAGAGAACAAAACAGAACATGACACAAAGGCTTACTATGTGTTCCTTTATTTTCCATAACCTTTCAGATTATGTCAGTACTTTTTATACCTAGAAGCTCATAGAGGGCAGAGGCTTTCAGTGTTTAGCTCATTTTGCAAGTCGTGAAACACCACAGTGGGAACAAACAAGTGCTTTCCAGTTAATGACCCCAGAAATAACTGCAGGGAACCTTTGTTGGGTCCATCTGTAAGAAATAAAGCCTTAGGGTCTCTCTGTTTCTTCTCAACTTCCCATCTTTCCTCCCTACAAAAATAAATAAAACATACTGACCCAAGGCACAGCCACTTCATCTGACCCTCCTAACTTCCTTTTTTATGCACTCCTGTTCCTCTCACACCCTTGTAAAAACCCCTTCCATAACATCAGCTTGTTCTGACCACTGCAAGCCCGAAAGTGCTCCATGCAACCTGTGCTCTTCTGCCTTCCCTCCCTGCTTTGCACATGACACCATCTTTGCACATGACAGCCCAGGCCCCTGACTTACCTGGTGAGCTCTTACTAATCCTATGGGAAATCTTCATGGATCCTTTTTCTTCTGCAGATTCTGGCACTTCAACCTCTGCTTCGCATGGCCCTTTGTCTGTGTCTCTGTGTAGCACTCACCACTTTGCATTATCATCTTCTGTGTGTGCCCACCTGTCACATGTGCCTCTCTTAGGAAAGCGTTTATTGATACAAAAAAGAGCAAACCATTGAAAAAAAAATAGCTGGGGTATATTGATTGTAAGGCTATATTGTGACTTGGAATGGACATACTAAAACAAACAACAAACTGATGGAAAGAAATGGTTCTTGAAGAAGAAAGCTCTGGAACTCTGAGCTAACTAGTCCTGAAGCTGTTCTGCATCTTGATAGTTTGATATGTCTTTACTTATTTTTAGGCTACTTTGAATTTTATTTCCTGTTTCTTTCATTAAAAAAGCATCTTAACTGACACAAATACTCAAGTTGCCACTAGACGAACTCAATTTTAGCTCCAAAATAAACTTGAGTTCCCTTGTTTTAAGTATGCTTAATAATTCTGATGTTTGCAGCACTATTGCAAAAGAAATGATATATTATATGTAAAGTCACCATGTATGCTACAAAGTCCAGAAAGAAAATCCAGATGTCCCCTTAGGGGCCAGAGAGAAGTAACAGATAATACATACTCAAGATAATATATACTAACCTTTTATTTTGACCATGCATAATTACTGCATGGCTACATTGCTTTTTTAACAAACTGTGATGCTAAACAGAAGAGTGAAAACATTAGACGTTGTTTATTAACCAACTGTTTTTTACTACAACAAAAGTTTCTATTACTGGAAAGTGTTATTAAATACTCTCCCCTTTTCTCAAAAGTATTATTAAATGTTCTAATCCACTGCATTAGACACCCAACCCTTCAAAATTTAAACACATTTTTAAAAGAAACAAAATCCATAGCAAATGCTTAACAGTGGTAATTTAGTTTGTTTTATTTTATCTTAGTTTATTAATATATGTGTGTAGCATGTAACATTTACATTCCTTGTGTGGAGTTGGTACACGTACATAACACATCTCATTTCCTTCTTTTCATTCTTTACCCTTACCGCTCTCCTACCTCCATCTCCTGATACCTTTCCCCTTTGAGAACAATCTATCTCCCTACGTCCTATTATCTTTTATTTTGCTCTTTATTTTCACTCTAGGTTTCTCACGTAAGAGAGATATTTAAGCTTGTGTGTCTGACTTGTTTCACTTAATACTTTGTTCTCCAGGTACACCCAATTATAAAATATAGAATCATATTCTTTGACACTCCTTCTCCTAGTAGAATAGAGTCTATATCTCCTTCCCTTGAATTTGAGCAAGATTATCTCTGATTCAACCCATCAAGTATGATGAAAGGGTTTTCTTGTGGCTTCCAAGAACAAGCATTAAAAAGACACAACTTTTCCGCTTTATTATCTTTGCACCATTACTTTCTGGCCATTCACATGGAGTGCTCTTTCACGGAACCCATGCTCTGAGAAGTCCAAGTCACAAGTAGAGTTCTCTAGTGTTATGTAACAGAAATAAGTCATTCCTGGCTAATGTGAACATAATAAAAATGTTGCTTTAGGTCACTAAAAGTTTTCTACCCAGCAATAAATAAGGAAAACACAAATTTCATTTCAAGGAAGTTTTTCATTTAACCACTATGCTTAAAATTATAAACCTGTTGATTAATTTATTAGATTTTCTTATTTCATTCATTAAATCATAGAATTCAAAAACTGGAAGTAATTTAGCGATTATCAAGAAATCATTATCTCATTAAACAACTAAGAAACTAGGATCTAGGAAAGTTAAATGACATTAAATCTCTCACAAATATGCAATGGTATATTTAAAATCAGGAGAAATTTTTTGACATACAGTCTGCATTTATTTATAAAATGAGGATTAAGCTTTTTTTCTATACTTTTAAAAAGTGAGAAACTTAAAGTGTAAATAAGGATCAAAAGGTATAATAGATAATGTAAAATAGGAAGAAAAGATCCAAAGGGGAAGGGGAAGTAGAAGGGGTAGGGGAAAGGAAAGAAGGGAAAGGAAAAAATATGAGAAACAGATAAAACAGAAAGAAAGTCTTTGTAAATAGGGAAGGGTGGAGGGGTTGAAGGGAGGGCAGGGGAATAGGGAAAAAAATAAGAACCAAGATGTATCATGTAAAGGTACAAATTCCCAGTGATGAATGTCATCATATTGTATACCTAAAATGTACCAATAAACTTAGTGAATTTTTTTAAAAAGTGAATTGTACTTGGGTAGCTGACCCAAGGATGAACACTTCTCTTAGAAGAGAGGAAATTACTTATAAAATTATCTTAATTACTTAAGATAAATTTTTTAACACTCATTCCATACAAGAAAGGAAAAAAAATTCTTTTCAAAGCCATGATTAAATTCACGATATTCTATCCATATGTACAATATATGCATGAAAATACATGCAGTTCAGAGCTACACAGATAAGAATTTTTCTTGGCTATAAACCATTTAGGAAGTAGGCAAAATTAAATTCAGCTTATCATATAACTTAACTGATTCTTAATTGTTTGGACTTTAAAGTAGTGTTGGCTGCTGTTTCTTGGCCTCAAAGAGTGGCTCATATCTCGAACTGTTCTTTAGTTAGCCTAGTGACAGAGAAACCTCAGATACTAAGGGTGATTAATATCTATGACAGAGGTTGGGTAAATGCTTACAAAATGTGTTTCTTCTCCACAAGAAACTCCATAATAGTGTTAGCCTCTCTTTCTCTGAAGACCTCTATTTAGGTGAATCCAGAGAGACAATTTTGTGCCAATGAAATGTACTGAAAATAAGAGACCATCTTCATACTAATGTGATAGTGGCACACACAGTATAAAGTCCCCAGAGATCCTTGCCTCCTGAATTTCATTCCCTTATGTAATTCCATCCCCTTTAATATCAGCTGCCTTGTAACTTTCTTCAACTCAACTGAATATAGTAAAGTCAGTTCCATGATTATACTACACAAGGTTTTGATTTCCATCTTGCTAGCAGATTCTCTCTCATCAACTTCAAACAGGCTTCCACATTTGAAGAGGCCCATATGACAAGGAGCTCAGTCTAACAGCCCTCAAGAAACTGCATCTTACAGCTGTGTAGTAAGCTTGAATAAATATCCTTTCCCATTAGAGCCTTCAGATGAGATTTTACTCCTGGCAACACTTTGATTGCAGCATTGAGACAGATTAAAAAACAAAGAACCTAGCTAAATCATGCCCAGATTCTTGTTCAACAGAAACTGTAAGATAATAACTGTGTGGAATAATGTATTAAGTGTAATACAGTAGCATTTGGTGATTTTTAGCATTTGTTGATTTCCATAATATGTAAATGATGGATAAATATGATATTTTCAAGCTGTCACTATTTAAAAGCACAGCTCATATAAGTCCTGACTGTTTAACAACTGGACCTCAGAGTTGGTTCAAATTTATCCAAGCATGACCACTAGCTTCTAGCTTTATGTCTCCCCAACCCACATACCAGATACAGCAGTGAAAAAGTGAGATGACCTCCATGCTGGCCTTGGTCAAACTGTAGCCTTGTGAGAAACTCCACACTTTAATGTCCAGCTCAGCCATTCTCAAACTCCTGCCTCACTGAAAATGTGAGAGATACCAAATTATTACAGTTGTTTTGAGCAAGTAAGTTTTAGGGAAATTCATTTGCAGTCATAGGAACTGAAACCATCTTCCAGGAAAAGAGCTGGCAGTCATGCCTGCTGGCGGGGACCCGGGGCTCCAGGGATCATTTATATGTGAGTCAGATTAGACACAAATTACTTATCCTTGTGGTCCAGAGTGAACATTTATCTAGGTATATATCCCTGTTAAGCTCTCAATTTTCATGAGACTGTCAGGAGTCTACCTGATGGTGAAATCTGCCTATCTAAAATATCTGTACTGCCCACCCACAATGCTGTATGTACATTCTGACTTTCTCATCCTACACAACACAGAGGTACGGTCTCTAGGGAATTTCCTTCAATAACTCTGGATCCTTTTACATTGAGGGATACCTGAGCACTCCTGATTCATATGGTCTCACAATATTTTCCATAGTTGCTATAAATGCTTGCAGCAATGTCATTTATTCTGCTGCCCTCTCCAAGTCTCCAGGAAATGTCTAATTCAACATCTTCTGAAACTATGCAGATTTTTCTGTGCTTTTATTCATTATAGTGTGCTAGTTAACAGGGAATTTGGAGCCAAATTATCTGGGCTGGAGTCATGCCTCTTCTCTTTACTGACTGTAAGTTTATATATTACTTATTAATCTCTTTGTATTATGGTTTCCCTATTCATAGAGGCAAAATTAAAAATAGCATCCACATATTAGATTGTTCATTCTATTTAAACGAAGTTGAACATGCCAAGTTATTTCATCAATGTACACCATGAGTGGGGCGTAGTAAATATAGTTTTCAGAGAATTTAAAAAAATGTGAAATTAAAATGTTCAAAGCAACTTCTGAGGTGATGGTGGGAGGCAATAACTCAGTCTCTTCAACCAAAGAAATACTAGGGTGTGCAATCGGCCCTTACAAATCTGTGAGAACAGCATATCAAGGTTGTATGTCCAGAAATATCTCCCCACCTCACCAACCTTCAAGGCCTGCCCCAGGCTTATAAAGCTTTCCTACCATCTGCCACTTCCTCAGATTATGACATTGTAAGATGCCAGCCAGAAGGTAAATTTTAAGTCTGGGAGATACAATCCATAAAATCATTTCCACTAATCAACCCTTTAGCTCCAATTAACTGAGCAGATTGGCTATCTCCTCATAGTCAAGTCCATCCATTTAACAAGCAGTGATTATGGACCCCATCTAAGCTTGGCTCTGGGCTACAGATGCCAGTTAGAGATTGGTAGGTATGGTTTGCACAGATTGAGATATGATATAAGGAAATCAGGCAGGGTTTGAAAAACAGAATAACATACATGGGAAGGGAAAGAGGTAAAAGAAGAGAAGGTGCTGAAGTATCCAAATTTATCACAGTTGTATATGAGAGATAATAAGGGCTGAGGAGAAATTCAGAACAAATTTCTCCTTCAAAAATTTGCCTAACACTGTCCCTTTATGAGTCTACAGGCTGCCAAATGGACATTACTTTCCTGTCAAGTTCTGGGTTCCTAAAGTATGAAGATAATCTATGCAATGGAAGAGTCATTAAGTTGCACTGCTTCCATAATACTGAAGAGATGGCAACTGATGAAGGGGAAGACTAGGAGTGTGAACTAACATCAGCAGGAGAGATCTTTTAAATAATATGCTGAGAAAACCAGGAGCAGTCAAATGCCATATATATACATATGGAAAGGCTTTCAGATTTGTATTTTGGCATATAACCTAAGAAAAACACACTTAAAAATGTATCTTGGTAAATTATCCATATTTACTTTCCACTACACTTTCACATACTTCTGTACTTTTATCCTGAAACCACTGCATGAGATATTGAATATTTCCTGTTTCTCTGAAAAGGGAACCGAGTCTCAGAGAAACTAAACTAATTGCTCAGTCACAAATTTAATATGCTGATGAGTAGAAACATTGAGCCCAATTTTTTCTCTCTATGTCAAAGATCTTTTTATGAGAGAAGCTCCACTAGAAGTATCTGTCCAACTAGGGAATGAAAGATGCACTACCCCACCCCCACTCGCGCTCTTACGTCCTCCTTTCAACAGGCAAAGCCAATTTGGTTCACATCCGATGCGTTGCTCAGATTTCTTTTGGAAAGCATAAGCGATGACGTTAGTACCAACTGCTTCTGAGCAGCTGCAGAAAATCATTAACTCAAATTGCTCATTACACCTTTATAGACACCAAGCAAGTTTGCCTGCTCAACACAGATATAAATATAATGGGTAATAATGGTAATGGAACATGATAAAAATGAGCAAGGCTGAAAAGGGTAGAAAATAGCTTCGGAAGGAAATTCTCCCTGTTGCACATTGCCTTGTCTGTGAAGGGCACAAAGGGATCAATTTTAATATATATAAATAAATATATATATATATATATATTTATATATATTATGAACAAATATCCCACCATACCTCAGTCAGAAGCTTGGCTTCTTTTCACTGTCTGCATTATTGTAAACAACAAAGGGGGAAATCTTACTGGGGACAAAAGCACAAGCTTTTTCAGAAGCATTCAGAAAAATTCAAAGTAGGTTCCATTTTACAACTGGGAAGTTATCTCCAACACACAGCACAGATGTCAGCGAGGGTGAGGGCCCAGCCAGCATTTCTGCAGACGGACCTTGAAAGAAAGATTTGCTACCAGTTAGAAGGCAATATGGTCCAGGCTTCCCTTGCTTCTCTGGAGCTTCTCTGAGTGGCAGTTTGAATTGCTCTGCCAAATTCCTCCACTTTGCTCTTTCTAGAAAAAGAACAAGGAGAACGATGTGGAGAGTCAGAGCAACAATCCAGGCCTCGGCAGATTGTGCTGACGCCGCAAATGTTAATATTTTTTAATGTCAATGCGGAGGCTCCTGCTTGAAATTCAGGTGGAACTAAAATTAATGTTAGCCAGCTTAGGAATGTCAAATGAATGCTCATCATATTCGAGTGTTTGTGCAACTTGAAAGTGATGGTAGTGGAAAGTGGAGGGCTCATGTTGATAATCAGTAAAAAGTCTTTTAGGAAATAAAAGCAAGTACTTAAAGCTATTTGTAAAAAGTATATAACCTGTGGAAAATTGTGAAAAAAAAATAGATGTGGTTTTTGCTGGGAAAACTAGCAGCCTGGGAAAATATTAAGAACATATGCAAAGACCTTAGCTGACAGTAGCCAGTTTCATTTTTCAGAGAAGAGAATTTTTGAAAGACTGAAGAAAAAGTGACCCTAATTTTCCACCCATCCCTGTCTATACATCCCTTGAAATTTAACTTTACAGGTGTTTTCATTAAGATATAAAGTCCATTTCCCCACCCCTTGAATTGCTTTGGCCAACAGAAGCTGTCAAAGTGTCCATGTGCCAATTCAATGTCCAGGCTTTGAGAAACTGCAGATTCACAATCTCTCTTCAAGTCCTCCTACTTGTAACAGCTAATCTTAGGCTGCTTACTGGCGGGCCCTGAACAGAGCAGACTCACCCTGGCCAAAGCCCTCCTAAACCAGCTGCCCCAGCCAACTGACAGCAGGCATAGGACCAGGGCCTATTGACAGCAGCCACACCGGCCTAGGTGAACAAAACTACCCAGTTGGGCCACAGACTTAGAGAAGTAATAAACAGTGGTAGGCACTATGCTTTGTTTCACAGTAATAACTAAATGAAACTATATACCTACAAAATGGTAAATTCAGCGTTCCTTGAAGTTTTGAGGAAAACTAGGCCCCATGGGAAAAAAAGTGAAGACAATCTTTCTTAAACAAAAATTCTGCAGTTATTTCTTGAAGTCCATAAATGGTTACTATAAGAGATGGGCTATGTAGAAGGTTATACCATACATCTGACATTGCTCCCTGTGTTTCACAGTACTTGGTCTATTTTCTTCCTCTCTAGTTTGAGGTTCCAACATAATTTAAAGAGTAGGTTTTCTACCGGAAACCCAGCTGAGGCATGAATAGGACTTAATCTAAAATGAGGTCTCATTTGGCATTTTAAAAAGCTATAATTTGACATAATTAGCCATTCTTGTCGGACTGCATGTCACCTTAACCATGATCTTGTGTAACTAGGAGAACCGAGTTTATAAGGTTCTTCAACATTCTAAATAGCTTTTCTCTTAATCAAGAAATATAAGATAAAAAAGATGAATGAATATTAACAATGTAAATTAGAGTTTATTTTGTTACTTTATCTGTGGAAATTATCTTCTGGCCTTCTCAAACTTCTTGAAGAAGACTAGCTCTCATTTTCTTTAATTTGCTTTCTTTATAAAGAAATTTAAAACACTTCTCTGATAACAACTAAATGAATAGAAACTTAAATGTTACTCCTTTCCTATAAACACCCCAATCCATGATACAAATTCATTATTTCTCTTTATTTCTTATTCCTTAAGTTCTAAAACATTACTAGAAAAACCAAGTGTGCATTTAATAGTACAAGAAAAGAAAATGCTATGTCTGGTTTTTTCGATTGTTTCATAAAGTGATGTGGGTGGTGCTTCATAATGTGAATTTAAAATCATATGTATTAAATTGTAATTCACTTCATCATATCTATTTCATAGCTATCAAACACTGTTTTTACCTTTGGAGACTCACAAATCCCTTTAAGACAAATTGTGGAAAAGACAATGCTTTTACGGGAAATGTCAGCTCACAGCAATAGCAGAAGGTTTTGTGCTTATATATTTTACAGCTAAATGACACCTTCCAATTGTATGGCATTTTAAAATATTAAAAATGTCGAATTTTGGGCCAGGGATTTAGCTCAGTGGTTTCACCGCCTGCCTCACAGGCACAAGGTCCCAAGTTCAATCCCCAGTACCAAAAAAAAAAGTAGAATTTTTTTGCATTTGGTGGACTAGAACTCTCCAAGACAAAAGGCTAAGAATTCACGCTTAATTTTGACATCTACCTTCCAGTCCCCACAAACAACTATCAGGTAATTATGGCTTATATTGACTCTAAAATATGTATCCCTTTTTGCCCTTTTTCCTTTATTCCCACTCCCCTTGCATAAGTGCTAATTTCTATCATTTTGTAAGCACACATGCTTTCTGTAAGAATAAAGGACACAAAACACAAAGATGTCATCCAAAATAGACTGATTTCTCCTTCAAGATAAGGACTTGGCCTTCTCATACATTTGACTTCAAAACCAGTCGGACTTGGTAAATGTAAGCATCCCATGTGGGCTTCAGAATCCATGAGTTAGGCAAAATTAAACCCCTGGACAACGTGCTACAACGTCAGACTGTCTGAGAGGAAGAGCACAGTAGTTTGAATTTTTGGCAAGTCCCTCTTTGCTTCTCTCCATGACTCTGCAGCACACCGTGATTTGAAATCCACTCATCTAGACTGCGTAAAATTCATCAGGCAAAGCTATGTAACCCTCAGCATAGGAGAGCAGTGGGACAGCACTAATTCTACTTCTCAACTAGGCCATGAAATAGTACTACTTCTCTACTAGGTTCAGTAGGATCCTACCTGGATGGATTCTTACCTTCTCCCCCGACTCTCCACTTAAGCAGCATGGCCTTCCTGGAGCCAAAAGCCACTCAAAAATCAAAGTTATCTATTTCTCTTTTCAGTAACAATTTTAATTCTGTTAACTCTTATATCTTAACTCAAATGATTCAGAACTTAAGATAGACCTGTGATCTCTGTTGCAGTTAGAAAACTGACCTATAGCTTCACATGTCAAGAGCCCTGATTTTAACATTAATTCCTAACTAGTTTTTCCCCTCCCCAGTCAATATAACACTGAATCCAAAGTTATCTTCCTTTTAAAAAGAAGCTAAATAAATATCTCACAAATGGGAAAAGAAGAAAAATTATTTTACTGAGAAATAATATAATAGCACGTGTGAAAATAAAAACACCAACTTTGATATAGTGACTATAGAGAAAGCATAAGGAGTCAATCATGTGATTTTGGAGGTTGCATACAGCAATATTTTATTTCTAAAATTAAAAATATCTTAAGAATACATACCAAAACGTGGCGATCTACTAATGTTGCTTGGTCTGGGAATTATAAAAATTTCCTGAATTACCTATAGTTTGAAATAGTTCATGATAAAAAGGTGAAAAATATTTTGTATATTCTTTATTGTATTATTTTTTTCATGGATTACTATTGTACTCTAAGTTTCTTGAAGGAAGTAAGACATAAGTTTTATTGAGCACCTACTATGTGACAGTCATAGTACTAAGTGCTTTATACAAATTATCTAATTTTTTAATCAAACTTGATTCATCACAACAACAGGCAAGGCTAAGATTTAGGTAGATATTGCCCCATAAAGAATGTTGGGAAAAAAAAAAAGAATGTTGGGTATAACTTCTTGCTCCTCAAGTTTGGGATGCATATAGTGGTTTCTTTCGAAAGAGTACAGTATGCAAAAGAGTAACTTTAGAGTGAACAGGCAACTTTTGAGAAATCTGTCTATCAATACCCTAGCCATGTGATGGAATTTAATTTCATCAGTGATAAGTCACATTGATAGTATAAACCACTGATATGATGCGCTAAGAATGATCTTCTTGCCTATGAACCCATAACTTCAGTGTAATCATGAGAAAGACATCAAATAAATCCAAAGTGAAGGATATTCTATGTCATATTTGACCCTTCCCTCAAAAGACACAAAGTCTTTAAAAATAACAAGTACAAGACACTGTCATGGTATAAAGAGGCTTAAGGGGACGTGGAAATTAAAGCTAATGTAGTATAGACGGACAGAAAAATTATATTAGGTAAATATTAAGAAAACCTTAACAAAGTGTAGACTTGAATTAATAATATGCATCAATATTGCTTGTTTATTTGTGAGAAGTGAGCCTTACTAATGTACAATATTAACAATAGGAAAACTGGGTGTTGTGCAGTAGTTCCTTCATAACTTTTCCATAAATATAAAGCATTTTTAAAATGTAAAAGTTTATTTTTTGAAAAATAGGGGAAAAGATAACTCATAAATAGTAAATATGCAAGGTATAACTATTGAATGGATAAACAAATGAATGGATAATAAATAAACTAAGAATGACCTGACCCAAATTTGTCTACATAACTGAGCTTTGGGAGCTTCAAGTAAACACTAGAAAGAAAAATAATTGCTGAGTTTTAAAGATGTTGGAGTTATTATGCTTCAAATTTCTGTTTATTCTTCTTCTAAGATGTGATATTAGCTGAATGTTTATAGCTATGCCAATTGATGATATCTAAATACCTATAAATGCATATTTTATGCATGCATATTTTAAAGGTTATTATTAAAGTAAAAGTGAATTTAAAGTTAGAATAGAACTCAAACTCATTCAGGAAGTTGGAACAATACTCTTGTGAAAGCTCAATGTGATTACCTTTCTTGTGCACAGCTCTTAGCATATAAGGAGCAGACTGAGTAAACACAAGTAGTGCTTTTATCTTTGACACTGCAGAACCCTTGAAAAGAAATCACACACATATATATTATTTACCTTCATTATTCCTTATGCCCCATCTGTTAAGTGGATGGGACAGTTCTTTCTACTTCTGTTTTAGGATTTTTTAGTTTGACTTGTAAAGGAAAACAGTACTCAGAAGATATTTTGAGATGCTTGATTCAAAGGCTGAGTGTGCAGTTATGGCTTCCAAATTCACACTCAAATGGGATGTCCCAATTTTGAGATATATTAAAATCCTTTAATAGTCTCCATGTCCTTTTTACAGCAGATTCAAAATTTGTTTGTTGGCTTTCATTCTAGAATTAATCTATGCTTACTTTCTACTCACCCTGCAATCTCCTTCAGTGTAGGTCATCCTCTTCACTGAGAATGTAATTAAAGTCCCTATGATAGTCTTGAAATATGTCTACAAATACCATGACATCCCCCAGTAGTGAAGTATGGTCTGTGTCCTCTCTTTTGGAATCTGATCAAGCTCATGACTCACTTAGAACCAATAAAACATGGTAACTTTTGAGGCTAGGTCAGAAAAGTTTAAGGTTGTGTCTTGCTTTCTGAGATCATATAGTTGGAATCCCCAAACCACCATGAAAAATGTTTATTTACCTTTCCAGCTCCCATACTGAGGAAGCCAGGCCAAGCTGCAAGGAATGGGCTTGTGTAATCACTGGGGTCAGTCATCTTACTAACCCACTCCCCATCTCCACAACAGATACATTAGTGTGCAATGCTGCAGATGATCCCAAACTTTACCCATGGGATCACTCCTAATCTGTAGATATTCTAGAGGAGGTCCCAGATCTCCTAAAGCAAAGACAAACATCCCCACTGTGCCCCATCTGGTCTACAGAATACAGACACAATAAAATAGTGGTTTTATCAATTAGTAACTGGAGTAGTCATTAATGACCTCATGCCTATACATTCCAAAGTCATTTTGTCAGTCCTTACTTTTACTTGACCTCTCAATCAAATGAAACAAGATTAAGGTCCCTCCTTTCCTCTTGAAACATTTCCTTCTCTTGACTTAAGAAAACCAAATTTTCTTCTTCTTTTCTAACTCATCTTTTATTTCTCTTAGATGCATCTATTTGAGTTCTCCAGTGCTGGCCCCCTTTTATTACTCTAAACTCTCTTCTAGATTATCTCATCTGTGTTAATGGTTCTATGTATCCAGCACATACCAAAAATTTGAAAAGTGATGTCTCTACCTAAACCTGACCTCCAATCTCATACATTCTAGCTCTCTAATTGAATTTTCCACTTGGCAGTCTTAAAGGCATTTAAAACCAAACATGAACCAAACATATACTTGTTCTTCCCCTTTTCCAAACTGTACCTGTTTATTTCTCTTGCCAGAATCTTAAACTCATCACACACACCATCAAACTCTAACTCCAAAACATATCCTAATCCATCAAGTTGGCTCCAGCTCTATGGCTCTCTCCCAATTTAAACCATCATAGTTTCCATTATATTATTTTCCTAACTGCACTTTTTGCTTATACCCTTCTTTTTCCTGTAATTGTCTCCATAGCCAGAATGTTATCCTTAAATATAAAAATCTGATTCTGTCTCTATCCAATTTTAAAACCATACTATGGTCTCCAATTTTATTTAGGAAAGAAGACTAAGTTCTTACCATGGTTTTCAGGGCTTTGAAATGTCTTTGATACAGCTTTCCCACCACAGCTAGTGCTGCTCTTACTTTCTGGGTTCCAATCTTTCTGATCTTTGTTCTGTTTTATTAAATAAACTATTTCCCACGTGTTTTAGTCCACTTTCAAGTTTATAGGACAAAATATCTGACATCAACAACCTAAGGAGGAGAGATTTATTTTGGCTCATGGATTCAGAGGGTTCGGTCCACAGTCAGTGAATCCAAGGCAGAAACAGCCTGTGGAAGGGCATCCTATAGCAGCCAGGAAGCAGATTTACCAAGAAAAACCCAAGAGGAGAGAGAGAGAGAGAGAGAGAGATCTAGAAGATATCTCACTGACCCACATCCTCCAATCAGGTCCCACCTTCTAAGCACATTCAGTTATGGACTCATCACTGGATTAATCCACTAATGTGAGTGGGACCTCCATGATCCAATCACCTTCCAAAAGCTCCATCTCTGAACACATGAAGTTTTTGTTGGACATTTTAGATCTAAACCATAACACCTAAGAGGCTTTCCGTCATGCTGGTCCACAAGTGAGAAATACTCTTCTATCTTTCCTCACATAGAGAGACTCTGTCAAGCCTCTCAACTCAATTTAAATATCATTACCTCAAGGAAGGCTTTTACGGTCACCTGTACAAACATGCATGTACACACATATCCTCCTTGTAATCCAATTCCCCATGCTGTAACCTGTGTCACATGCATCATTCTCCTTATTGGCTCTATCACAATGTGCAATTCTGTTTTTTATTGTTAGTGTAATATCTTTTTCCTTTAAACCGTAAGCTCTATGAGAGCAGAAATAGTGTCTATTTTGTTACAACTGTGAATATTTTCATAGTTTGAGTGAATTAGTCCACAAATAAATGAATCAACAAAACTGGCCACTTGTACTGCAGATGGATTATTAGGAAGACTTTCAAATAGCCTCATGTTGGTGCATAAGTATGAAAAATAATGTCAATTAGAACAATCAAAATGTAATGACAACATTAAAATCCAAAATGTTTTTGATAAATTGATATGCTTTATTTAATGTTATTTTTAAAAAATATTTTCTAGAGAATACAAATTGTCACAGTTCATTGGGCCATTTTTATAAGGAGAATTTTTGGTTTACTAATAAAATATAGACTGCATAGAGAAAGGGCTGATCAAATGCATTTATTTTATTTATAAAAAACCTGTAAGAAATCCAGTCTTGAGAAGTGTTCCTTCTCTTTTCTGCATTAAATGTTTGATATAATTTATCAGTTAAAATGTATATGAGCCTGTAATTGTCATATAGGTAGGTTTTGAAGCAAGGAATATACTTTCTTTAATAGGTGCTATTTAAATTTTATATTTCCTCCAGAGTCAGTATCATTAATTTGTCTTCCAAGGTACTTCTTAGTTGTCAAATTTATTTCAAAAGAGATTTTTGTAATATGCTTCTATATCCTTTTAAATTCTGTAAAATCTGTGGTAATGTCTTCTAGATCTTGATATTGTAATTTAAAAATGTATAATTGGTATTGTGTAATAGGAAGAAAAGGTCTAAAGGAGCAGGGGAAGTGGGAGGGGTAGGGGAAAGGAAAGAAGGGAAAAGAAAAAATATGAGAAAAGGAAAAAAATGGAAACAAAGTCTTTGCAAATAGGGAAGGGTGGAGGGGGTGAAGGGAGGGCAGGGGAAAGGGAAAAAATAAGAACCAAGATACTCATGTAAAAGTACAAGATCCCAATGATGAATGTAACTGTATTTTATACCTAAAATGTACCAATAAACTTAATGGGAAAAAAAAGAAATCCAGTCTCATCAATGGAGATAGAGAGAAATATATGGGGTCTCCCACCTTAGATGATTTTCTCCTACACTATCTAAAATTACAAACAATTTACAAGCAAAAAGATTGATTTCCCTAATGTCCATTAACAATTTATCATTAGCTTTCTTCTCATCCCTTCTTTCCTAATAAACTTTTCTTCTCTACTATTATTTTCAAGTTTAGTATTTATGTTATTAAGAAGGTATCATATGGATAACATATCTTAAGTTTTTTCCCAGCAAGAGAATTATATATTCATGAAATTGATAGATAGTATTGATTTTTTTTAATTGCTTTTATAATAGGACATGTAATCTTACTGTCTTATTTCACACTTCCCATTCAGTGCAGTTTTCCTTGTATCTTCTTATTCCTGCTTACATTAACTTTTTTCTTTTACTTACTGAAAAATTATACAATGTTTCTTTGTTCTTAGAGACTCACAGGTAAATCTGCATACCCTCTACTGTATTCTTAAACTCATCAACACAAAAATGTCCTCTAAGAAAACACAAATGTTCAGATGATCTCCCTAGCCGTGGGTCCTGTTAATAAGAGTTGATCATATCTAGATTTAATTCTATGGCTATTTACTTCTGTTCTTTTTTTTCTGCCATCACACCATTTTGTACATATTTATCTATGTGACTGGATTATCTTTACTACCTGTATATCTTACAGACTTTCTTAGAATTTTTTGCTTTCTTATTTGAGTTTTCCTTCCCAGAGTACTTCACTTTTCATTTCAGAGCAGCAAACATTCTGAGGCATACTGCACTTAACAGTATTTTTATTATACCATCAGATTTAAATGAAGATTATATTTTTTAAAATATAGATCAAAGTTCTTTTCTACAATACTTTAAAGCCACAATTCTTTTTTTGTTTTTTTTATGCAGTATCCAAAGCTATTAGCACAATGCTTGGTAGTTATATGATTCTTTCTGCTAGGCAAAAAAAAAAAAAAAAAAAAAAAAAATCTGCATTAGTTCATTTCTTCTGAAATTGGCCTTTCCTCAAAGTATAATGAGATTAAAGAAATAAAAGCAATAAGGATAGGAAAGGAAGAAGTTAAACTGTCATTATTTGCTGATGATATGATACTCTACATAGAAGATAAAAAAAAAAACAAAAAAACTCTGCCAAAAGACTTCTAGACTTAATTGACAGATTCAGTAGAGTAGCTGGATACAAAGGAAACACTCAAAACTCAATAGGCTTTTTGTACACAAATAATAGACTCACTGAGAGAGAAATTAGGGAAAAAATCCCTT
>NW_004624821.1:5950785-5966930 GCF_000247695.1 Heterocephalus glaber | reverse complement strand
AGAAAAAATATGAGAACAGGAAAAAAATGGAAACAAGGTCTTTGCAAATAGGGAAAGGTGGAGGTGGTGAATGGAGGGGAAAGGAAGGGGAAAAAAATAAGAACCAAGTTACTCATGTAAAGGTACAAGATCTCAATGATGAATGTGACTGTATTTTATACCTAAAATGTACCAATAAACTTAATGGGAAAGAGAAAAAATAACTTAATTCATGGTGTTTTCCTGAAAAGTAGGGAAAATACTCTCACCTACCCTAATTAAAAGCACGGTTGAGTTGGGGATTTGGCTCAGTGGTGCCTCCCCCTGCCTAGAATTTGCAAGGTCCTGAGTTCGATCCCTGGTACCCCCCCCCCCCGCAAAAAAAATCTTGGCTGAAAATGTAGGCAATGGTGGGTGCTCATAAGCCCTAGACTAACTGGATCCAATTAGTAGTTTCTGCTATAACCTCTTATACTTGGTGAAAGTATGAAAATTTTAATGTGCATACAAAGAGAAGTCAACATCTATTGTTCTTCTGATGCCACAAATGTGCAAGTGCTCTGGCAGAGAAAAGCTTCATGTTTTACTCTCTCGCATCATTCTCAATTCCAGTGATCTATAACCAGATTCAGTAGGGCTTCAATGTGCAACTCTGGCTCACTGCAGCAACATCACTAGCAAAGTGGGATGAAGGAAAGATATGGAGGGGATTCAGAGTCCTGAAGCTAATAGGAACCAAGATGAGTCTGGGAGGCCATTAGGCTACAGGTACCAGCTAGTACCCACTGAAAAAGACCAGCAGAAAGTAAAAGAGTGACATTCCCATAAAAATATTTAAGTCATCATACACTGGGAACTACTTCAGGAAAAAAAGAAAGAAAAAGAGAGTCTGGCTACATGCCACAGCAACTTTACAAGAAAGTCTGCACTATCCATCACATTAGTGGAGAAAAGTATAAACTGGGTAGGATTAAAAACTATTTTTTCCAACTAATTATCAAATGCAGACTTAGGAGAACCACAAGATTCATTATATACTAAGTGAAGATATTTCATTTTTCTTCATATCTAAGTTGTAGAAATTGAAACTACAATTCATGTTTATCCTTCAGGGAATAAAGCATATGTACTCATTAAGAATATGACATTTGTTCAACTATAAGAAGTAGAGGAAAATAACTAATGCTGTCATCTCACATTAGAGAGCAACATTAATTTTTACCTGGAAGAATAAATTCATCACTTACAAAAATAAATATACATGTTCCAGTTAAAGCTCATCTCCCTGATGATCATCACCTGCTAAGGGAGTGCACGGCCACAAAGGGTACAGCACAGAAGAACAAGGAGAGAAAGCTTGATTCTGTTCTGTTCCACCCCAAAATAGTCCTAAATCAGTCCAGTAATGTCATGACCTGACAAAATCCAGATGTGCCTGAAATACCCTTCAACCTCCAACTCGCTCACATTTAAAGAAATATGACAGGTGAAGAAAGGAATGCAATTTAGTCCATATGCACAAGTATCTAGTTCTGCTAGAAATCTACCCTGTGGTGAATGGCAATCTATAGTGTCTTTCTGATATTTCTCCTTAGGTAAAATCAAGCTAATAATTTTATTTTTTAAGCTGATGAGTGTTATAAGGATTACTAAAATGGATGAAAATTGATGCAAGAGAGACTCCTGCCTATTTTCAACCAATAATATGTAGATCTGCCTTCAGTTGACCTCATTAACCTGGCATGGTTCCTACTAGACAATTAATTAACAGGCAGAAACACAAAAGAAAACAGAGGGATCTATCCTATTTGTATGTTATTACTGAATAGGAGAACATGGAAAGAACTGTTTTCTTGGCTAAGATACATGAAAATTCTAAAATGATGTTAGCTCCTATAATAATCACAAAAAATTCTGATAAACCAAAGGACAACAAAAGTCATTTACTTCATCTAGGAAAACCACCAGAGAATAAGCCAGGATCCTCATCTCTCACACCCCCAAACTGAGGATGGCATATTCTATAGTGAATATAAAAACAGTAAAATCACAGTGAAGTAGACATTATGCTTTCACAATGTATAAGACATTATACCAGAAACTACTAACTAGATCCAGTGATCTAGGGCAGATGACTGTCCAACCACTGACTACATTCTCAATCATGCTTTTAATTCGCTGAAGCCTTCTGAAAAATTGATATGAGTGGTAATGAGATATTCAACTCCCAGGATACAGTAAAGTGGTCTTTTCTCCTTCCTGCTAGCAGGATTTCAGATAAACATTAATATTAATTTTCCAACTAGATATTGGTAGAGACTTGGGTCCCTGACACCATGAAATGGCAAAATAGGCCTATACTATTTATATGAGATTTCTGCATAAAGGAAAAATAATCCTCAATCTGGCCAACAGCAATATTATTTTGGTCTAATTAATAGAGGGTGCCACTTAGCTGAGCTTCCAAAGTTAATTGAAACAAAAAATAATTTTCTGATTATTTCTTAGGTTTGAGGTCCAGCAACAGGACAAGAAATACTTAACCATCCAACAGACTTTCCACATATTTGTGTTCACCATATACAAAGAGCACAAAGGACAAGTCATTAATTGCAAATGTGGGGCTAAATGGAGGATTCTGGATAGAGAATATGGATTGATCCAGAAACTGTCCAATATAGTCACTTCTAAAATAACTGAAGCCTCTCTTTTAATATAGTACTTCATTAACAGAATAAAACAAAAAAATTACATCTGAAACACACATGGAGGCACACACATCCATGCACACACACATCCATACACACATACACATATAAACATTGGCAGAATGCACAAATATTATACTGGAGTTAATTTCTCATCCTCTCTTTTCTACTCTGAAATATCTCTTATTCAATGCTTTGCAATATAATGTCTCACATCATAGTTACTTATGCATGATTTAACTCTGCTCGAAGACTATAAATTCTTTTTTCACACTTTAAAAACTAAATTTATATTAAAGAACTCATTTGTTTTTAAAAGCATTAACAAGAGAGAAAGAAAAAGAGCAAATATATGGAGCAGAAGACATGCCCCAAGTAGTGTTCAGTGGGAAGGTGGGGTTTTTAGTTCTCTGGAGATGAATGTTAATAGTGTTTTTATGAATGAAGATGGGAAAACAAAAACAGTTAAAGATCCCTCAAAGCCCATAGGTATTCTATTACTCACACCCCACCAAGAAAAAAGAGCACCAGGACAGGGAAAGGAGGTCAAGAGAAACCAAGCCTGGAGCCAGGTCCGGATGGGGTAAGGTCCCCTATGCAGTGAGCTCTGAGGTCATGGACAGCAAAAAGCTCCTTTTGGCCAGAAAAGGTGGGCAGGAGTGTGAATAAGAAGTTACAATGCCTGGGAAGGGGGCTGGTGGGCTGTGCATTTTTCTCCTACCCTAGAGACTCAATATGCAAGGGAAAGGGAAAAGGAAGAGAGAATTCCAGTGGTACTTAAAGGAACTTTCAGATTAAGGGGAGTAGAAGGAAAATGGTTAAAAGAAAAATTATCAACCCAAGACTGTAAATTCTTGAGAGAAAGATTATGTCTCATTCTTTTTCTGTATTCCAGTAGTAAGTTATATAGTTCATGGGACACAAAAGGAGCTTAATACTGTACATAAAATGTAATATAGATGGTTACACTGAAGTTCACTAATTCTATTGGAATTTTTAAATGTTGTGAGTACTGGTTTATTAAAAATTTATCCTGTAAATATAATCGGTAGTGAATTCATGGTAGGATTCCTCAGAAAACATACTCAATCATGACCAAAGTTACCCTTAGAGTTTAAAACTGAATATCCAAAATCTATCTGCTGCAAATATAAATACCTGACTACCATCTGAGACAAATATCCAATAGGCTATCCAAACATCAACATCCCAATAAAGAACAGCTGTCAGATGTCCAAAGAGAAATGTCATTTGCCTTCAACATAAATGATCAAGGGACATTGACTTTTTTCTCTGAGATGTCCTTTATAATTCAAAACAAATGTTTCTAAAAATAGGAGACCATATGCCTATCTGTAATCTCTACAGACATTGTTCATTTCTGATATACTGTGGTTTGAATTTTAAGTTTAAATGAAATATAGTGTACCATGAACATGCTTTTATAAAATGAAGGACTTGTATTTGATGATCTCTGTAAATTCCTTTTTAGCTCTAAAGTGATTTCTCCACAATCATCCATAAATCCCAATGAAAATGCCATGCCAAGGAAAGTCAATACAATCTTACTTAAATTTGTGTCCTCTATTTTTTTGGCAGCATTTTTATAAAGTAAGTTATGAGGTATTTTAGAAAGAAAATTTCAAAGTCAACAGTCACAAGGACATATAATGACAGCACTAACTTGTAAGAGGAAAATGCTATTATTTCATATAGCAGTTTTACAGTTATGCAGCAGTTACTGAGAACATAGTGGCAATTTTGTACATCCAATACCCTTGATATTTTCCAATTGTACACAATTATAATCTTCAGTTTAACCATCTACTGACATTTTTATATGTGATTGTGCAGGATCTCAAATAATGGAAATAATGGATATGTTGAACTCTGACCAGGTGCCATACTGAGAAATAACCTTTAAATATTTCACAGTAGGTGAGGGTCCAAGCATGTCTATCATTTTTCCCTGTTTTTAAGCAATCGGAATTTTACACATAACTCCTCCTTGAATTATTTATAGCATAGAATTTAACACTATGAAGAGATTGGTTAGAGAGGCCAAACCACTGTGATCTAGAGGAGGATTTTAAGCTCCCAGGCTAAATCTGTATATTGCTGTATTTTGTTGTTGCTGTTGTTATTTGTTCTGTTTCATTTGTTTTGCTTGTTTCCTTGATTGTTTGTTTGTTTGGATGTCTGCTAAATTTTCAGCCATTTTTTTCCAGAAGCAACATTTCAACTTTTTTGGTTAATCGTTCTCAAATGCATATCTGTTCCCACATTGTGTATTAATAAATAAAGATAAACCTAAGTATTTACCTGTTAATGGGTGAGAATTGAGAAAATGAAAAGAGTAGCATTTCCTTGTCAGTATTTGAGTGTATACTATAGTCCTATGAATAGCAATTTGGCCTTTGTATGATGAGATAATAAATTAAATTTAGGAATAATTAAGATATGTTCTTATTCATAATTTCTCACATTCATATCTCATCTCTATTCTCCACCCAGAACTCACCCTACCATATCTTGCAATAAGTGGAATCCATACTTTCAGAGAGGACTGAATTAGCAGAAAAGCAAAAGAAGAAAAACTAGATGGTTTCTACTACACCAAAATGGGATTAAAGGTCTCAAGAAATTATATGTGTTTATAACAAAATTAATGTTACATTTTCTTTTACATGCAAACTTGTGGCATCTAAAATTTTTCCATATTATACCAATAATGATGAAATCATTTGTTTGATTTCCCCAATAACAATAGTATATATTTTTTGTAATGTCTGAATCATATATATGTAGTAGGTACTTATTCCTTAGCCACTGAGATGAAATGACTAATTTCCCTGAAATTTCTTGTTATAAAATACTGCTTTCTAAATAATGCAGATGAGCACAGCCTATATTCTAATGTTTTAAAATGATGCAGGTAAAATTGCTAATGTTTTAAATTTGAAATCACCTGGATGCGGCACTCAGGAGCCTGAGGTAGGAGGATCACTGCAAGTTCGAGGCCAGCCTGAACTACAAAGTGAGACCCTGTCTCAATAAATAAATTAATTAATTAATTTGAAATCAACTGTTACATCTCTAGTACACTGGTAATGCTCTTGAACTGGAAGGGAGTTACATTCTTTTTGGGACCATCAAGCTTTTCATTCATGATGTGGACAATTTGTATGTAAGTTTTGTTCAATTAAACATTTTTTTCAAATGCTGCAACAAGGAAAAATCAAATGGTACTCCTAGAAAATAAACATTAATACTGTGCTCCTAAAGAAACTAAATTTCAGAGCAGATGCATGACTTTTCCATGGTAGTTAATTCAATAAATTTCTGAACCAGGTGTTACTTTTTTGCTGTCTCTGACAAGTTTTCATCCCGAATTTCACAGTGAACTCTATTACCCAGACCTTTATTAAAACTAATCCTGTTATTAAGCCAAAAGATAAATGCTATATGAATATCTCAAAAAGGATTTGATAAATTTCAATATCCATTCCATACTTTAAAAGTTTGATTATTAAACCTCTTATACATGCTAAAAATCTCAGCATCACAGTGGACACTTTGATAGCTGACACCTTTCCTAAAAGTGACAATGACCTACAGTGTCTGCTATTACCACCATTCAACATTGTCCTATAAGTGTCCACTAATGCAAAAAATAAATGATAAAATATTAAAAAGACACAGCTATTATTTCATTTAGACATGATTAAATACCTGGAAAATTCTGAAGAGAATAGAACAACACTTTTCGAGCTAATAACTAATAATAAAGTGAACAAAACAACAAGTACTACCCAATTCCCATGCAAGCTATAAAACTTCCCTGAGAAATAAAAAACTGACTTGAATAAATGGAGAAATAAACCAAGTTCCCTGTAAATAACTTGCTGCAGCACTATTTATCATAATAATAAAAATGGAAAACAACTAACTATTTGATAGTAGGGAATAGGTAAAATAAAGTATGGTAGAGTCATATAACATAGTACAAACAGCTGTAAAATATATAAGAAAAAATATATCATAGCTTGGAAATATGTTCAAAGTGGACAGTACATTTTTTAAAAGCAAGTCACAAGAGTTTTTAAAAATTATTTTGTACACACACATATATATATATACAAACATATACTCGTAAAATAACATTGGAAGATTATCCCTCAAAATAGGCTGTTTATAGACTTTCATTTCTGTGAAAAATTAGCTTATCTCTATCTTTGTTTACCTGCATTATTTTTTCATTCAATACATGTGTTATATTCACAATAAGAATTAGAACAACATACATAATTATCTTAGAAAAATATAAAATAACCTATTATTGATGGGATAAATTTCATCTAGCTGTGTACCCTAAAAAACACGTAAGCAAAATGAAAATGAAGCTTTAATATACATATCTAGACTTTTATTCCTTCAAAGATAATAACACATTTGCTGAAGTATTTCATTCTTGCCCCACTCACTTGAGATAAGAGATTATGCTCATTCCTCTTACACATTGTTAGTAGGAATGTAAATGTATATAGTCATTATGTAAAACAATATGGAGATTCCTTTGAAACTAAAAAGAGAGCTACTGTATTATACAGCAACCTCACTACTAGGTATATATCCAAAGTAAATGAAAGCGTTCTGGATCATTAATTGTGATATGTCAACTTGACTTCAGTAAGAACTGCCTAGTAGATTTGTAGATCTCTGATGTGTTTGCGGATGACTGATATATAAGCTATAAACTAAGGTGGGAAGACCCACCACTCATGCGGGTAACACCAACCAACACGCTTGTAGCCTGAACAGAATTAAAAAGGAAAGAAAGAAGTGCTCCATTTTTTCAGAGGAGCTCCAGTCTTGACCATTGCCTTTTAACTTTGGTCTCCAGTTCCTTCAGCCTTTTGACTCAGACTCTGGCTTTTCAACATGGACTCCCGCTGGTGACTCTGCAGTGAGTTTCTAGGCCTCTGACCTTCAGCTGCTACTGGATCTTCCAGCTCTATGGAATGCAGATGCCCATTTTGGATTCTTCTGTCTCTGATCCAGCAGATTTCTATTTGGACACTTCTAATTTTGATTCTGTAAGCCTACCTCATTGATCCCTTGTGTGATCATCCATATATTTTACATTGAATCTGTCCCTCTAGAGAACCATAATACACAATATATCAAAGATATGCCCAAACATCCAACTGGTGAACATAAATCCCTACATTTTCCTTTCCCCTGACTATTCCTGCTAATATTGTCATGCTGTCCTGACTAGCATCTGTCTCTCAGTGGTTCTGGAAAAATCAAAAAACAAACAAACAAAAAAACACTGAAGCTGGCCCATTGAAGAATATATGTGGTGAGAGTTCAGTCAGAAATATGGAAAGTAATGGGGTTCGCTTTCTCTTTAAGAATGTCAGGGGCCAGGGATTTAGCTCAGTGGCACCACATCTGCCTTGCAAGCACAAGGACCTGAGTTCAATCCCCGGTACCCCCTCAAAAAAAAGAATGGCAGGTGCAGTCGCTATCTGAAGAGGATGGAGAGAATGAGGAGACATGCATGGTTGTATGCAGGGATTGTGCCTTAGAAAACCAACGTTATAGCAGTGCATTGCTGAGAAGTGTCATACCCCTTTCAGGGCAGTTAATCCCCACCCACCCCCACAAATGTTTCTTCCCAGGATGAACCTAGAGCCCATGCATAGCAGAGCTAAGTCCCAGCCTAGCCCTGGGACTCCATGAACTAATATGTGCAGAGTAAACTCTAGCCAATGCCATTTCCCTTTTCATGCTACCTTGTACTAGTAAGCAGAGAAGCTGAGAGTCATTCTAAGCTTAGGCCCCAAACCACTCTAGCTGGAAGCCTGGAGAGCAATACGAAAAGAGGAAGGGGTAAATAATTCCCAACCTTGCTCTATATAAGGGGTACACAGGCCACAAATACATTGAAAGATATGCAGATTGGCTTAGGTAGTGAATATTCACTCTTGTTCACATTTTTTACTTCCTCAGCGGAGACAATTTTTCATTTTTCAATAAGACATTTTTGGATTTGCTAACTGGTAGGTGTATGTTTGTGCGTGTGTTATATTTTTAACTATTACTTTTTATTTTTATTGCTCACTTTTTGCTTTTTTGTTACTTTTTTTTCTTTCTTTCTTTCTTTTTTTTTTTTTTTTTTGGTGCCCGGGGTCGAATTTGGGTCCTTGTGCTTGCGAGGCAGGACCCACTGAGCTAAATCCCCAGCCCTGTTACTATTTTTCTTTCTCCTAGTAGTCAAGTTATTTTGCTTTCTCTTGTTTTATTTTCATTCCCATTATTTTTAATTTTTAAAATTTTGGTTGTATGCTACTGTGCTGTATTTTGTTTTGTTTCTGTGGTACTGTGATACTCAGTTTCAAAACAGAGTCTCTCTGCGTGAACTAGGTTGAGCTTCACGTCCCAATCCTCCTGCCTCAGCCTCCAGAGTGGCTCGTATTGTAGGAGTCAACCAAGGCACCAAGCATTTTTTTTTTTTTAATTTTGGAGGAAGCTTTTTATCTTTATTCTGCTTTCTCCTTTCCAGCTTTTTGAATATTCTAACTTTTGCAATAGTTCCCTCTCCCCATTTTCTTTTTTCTTTATTAATTGTCTTTTAACCATTTTTTAATACATTTTAGTTTATTTCCATCCTTACCATTCCTGCAGTCTCAATTGTTAGGAATGTGGTTGTTATAGTTAGTATCCAGTTTTTACCTTATATCTCTGTTTTGCTGCTATTTGTCATTGTTACTATTACTCATTTTAGCTTTTTTATGCATTGCTGGGGATTGAGCATGACAATGTAAATATGATGGATAGACACTGCCCCACAGCTATACTCTCAGCCCAGCTAAGAGACAGAGCACTTTGTTCTACACACTGTGCTTGAACTCTGGTAAACACTTGACCTCAAAGAATAGGAAAACTCTGGAAGCCCAAGGTAGGAAGATCACAAGTTCAAACCTAGCCTGGGCAACTGAGGAATTAGCAAGACCCTATCTCAAAATAATAAATAAAAAAGTGTTGGGGATTAAGCTTAGTACAAATACTCTATGTTCAATTCCCAGTACCAACAAGAAAGGAGAATTAAGATTCCCAGATGACGACCAGGCACTAAGCAAGAAAAGCTGAGGGGAATCAGGGTTGACACATTGATCCTCAATACCTACTCCTATAGCAACAGCAGAGAGAAATAACACAAAACTATGAAAACCACACTCATAAGAAATCTCAAAATAAGTCATTCCCATATCCTTTCATAACATACACTGTTAACAAAACTAGAGGAGTAATCACAGGAGGATAACCCATAACTTCCTTGGTCTACAAAACAATTGCCTCATCTACTAGAAGGATCTCACTCCAATGAGACTTACAGAATGAGTGGGAACATCAGGCTTTGAAACAGTAGGTGCTGTGTCAAAATACACTAATCACCACTAAACAAGTAACAGAAAAACTATAGAATTAAACCCACCAGGAAATACAAGCAAGAGTTCACAATAATTTGATATTCTAAGACACATCCTCCAGAGAAGGCTACAGAAAAAAAAAACCCTCACGTAAAAGCAAAAGATATAAACCCTAACAGAAACACAGTTCTCAACATAGAAATACAGGAGATATGAAATAGGTGATGATATGATTCCTCCAAAAGTTCATAATTCTCTAGCAATTGACTCCAAAGATATTGAAGAGGATGAAACACTGGATAAAGTATTGAAAAGAATTAGTATTAGAAAATCAATAATTCTAAGAGAATAAAGGAAAACAACGAATTCAAGAAATTATGTAGGATATGAATGAGAAATTGGAGGAAAGAGAGATATTAAAAAACAAATGAACAAAAATCTTGGAAATAAAAAGCTTGCTCCAAACACTTTCTCCTAAACCATGCTTTAGACCATACAGCAAGTCTTATTAAAAATAAATTTTTAAAAACTCTAATCTTAAGCATTTTATCAGATCATAGTGGAATGAAACTAGAAATCAACAGCAAGGGAAACTACAAAAACTAGACAAACATGCACTGAACAATACACTTTTGAATAATCAAAGGTTCATTGAAGAAATCAGGAAGGAATTAAATTTTCCTAGAATTAAATAAAAATGGAAACCCAAGTGGGATAAGGCAAAGGCAGTTTTAAGGGAGGAAGTTAACCTGTTCAGCAAGAAATTATTCTATTGTTTCTCAAATGACCTGAAACTTTCAGACTACTACAAGACAACATAGAGAAACACTTCAAGATAAAGGCATTGGCAACAAATTCCTGACTGAGTGTCTAATAGCTAAAGAAATAATATCAAGAATTGACAAAAGAGATTGCAACAAAATGAAAGGTTTTGCACAACAAAGGAAATAGTTAGATACCTACAGAATGGGAGAAAGTCTGCCAGCTACTCTTACAAAAGAAGATTGATATTCAGAATATATAAAGAACTAAAAAATCCTTAACACTAAAAGAACAAATAATCCAATCAATAAATGGCAAATGAGTTAAATAGACAATTCTCAAAAAAAAAAAAAAGTACAAGTGGCCAGTAAGTGTATGAAAAAAGTTCAGCATCTTTAGTTCTCAAGGAAATGCAAATCAAACTATATTGAGATGTCATTTCACTACGGTAAAATGGCTATCATTACCAATACAACAAACAGTAAAAGCTGGCAGAGATGTGGGATGAAAGGAACACTTATACACTCTTAGTGGGACTATAAATTAGTATGGCCAATGTTGAAATCAGTAAGGCAGTAGTGAAAAAGAACTACCATATGATCCATCTATATCACTCCTTGGCATATACTAAAAGAAACTAAAATCAGCATACTATATACATACCTGCATACCCATATCTATTGCAGCACAATTCATAATAGCCAAGATACAGAAATAACCTATATGACCTTCGATACATGAAAGGATAATGAAATTGTTCCTTTCATATGTGGAATTTAGGGAGAAAAAAAAAAGAAGTCAACATGGAATTAAAGGGAGCCTTTTGGAGAAGAGGAAGGGGATCAGAGGAAGATGAACAAAAGAGTAAAGGAGGGAAATGGAGGAATGGATATGTTCATTATCTTACATGCATGTATGAAAATGCCACAATGAAATCTATTACTCTGTATAATCAGTATGCCCTAGGGAAATAAATAATGCTGTTCTCATAGAAGAACAGAATGAAATAGTGGTCACAAGAGACTGAAAAGGATAGGAAAGAAGGGAGATTGAAAGATATTAGATAAGGGGCACCAAAACACAAAGAGGAGAAAATGGTTCCAGTTTTTTATAACACCATAGTGTAACTATTAGTTACAGCAATCTACCATGTATTTCAAAATAATTAATTACAAAATTTTCCAACACATACAAATGATTAATATTTGAGGAGATAGAAGTATTTATACCCTGATTTGATCATTATCCATTTTACACATGTATCAAATTATACTGTACTCATAAAGATGTACAAATACTACATCTCCATACAATCATAATAACAAAAAAACACATTACCAATTTAAAAATTAAAAAATAGAAATTATCCCCATGTACAGGTGAAGACTATGTGTCATAAAAAGTTCTGGCAGTTAATTAGCTATGCCAGTGTATTAATGGGACTAAAATTCAGAATTTTAAACTCTTAAGTCCAAATGACTTTCCAACTAGATTTAACTTCAATTTAAATAATTATAAAGTTCATCAAAAATACCAGGTACTGCACTTTGGGAATTGTGTATAGAGGTAGTTAAAATAGCAAATGATTTTCAAAGAATTCTAAGAGTATTTCCAATTCATGATGTATAACATATAGGGTTAGCTAAGGTTATTATTTCAGTAAAACTTTAAAAAGAAGTGCTGGTGTCAAGATACTACAATATAGTTTTTTTAAACATGATTCACTGAGAAAATTTGGCCCCTGAAACCGAGGATCAAAACCAATCGTGGAAGTTGAAAATTATATTCAGCCTGGGTCCTATGGATTCCACAGAAAAAGCTTTTTTTCCCTTTAGCAAACTTATCATCTTGACTTAGAGAGTTAACCTTCCTTTTAAAAAATTCATCTCATAAATGATGCATTTCATGCATACATATGTGGTGACATAGTTAAAACAAAATCAATATGCTTTCACAGGATATAGTCCAGGATGAGACATGATTCACTTTTTTATTTTCTTCATATGCAACATTTACTTTGGATTACAATGAAGAAATAAGCAAAATATGATTTACAAAATTTATCTCATGATACACTTAACAATCTTACCAGAGCTTTACATGCATTATGCCTTGCAATAAACATTGACATTTATTATCTAAAATTCTCATTTATGCTAAAGGCAGACTCATTCTTTCACTTAGGTAATGAAAATTTAATACTGTATGCATATGTTATGAAAAGGAAAGGGGAAATAAAATATATTAAGTAATTCACTTGCCTATAACACTACTAGAAAAAGGACATCATTTTTATTCTCACATTACTCAAGCAATAGACTTCACAGGAAAGTTGTCAACTGATGGGAGGGTTTTAGGACTTTTCTGACATGTCATATTTACTGACAAAAGAGAGTTCTGTGAGCTGCTCCAATTTTTCACTTCTTCAACATTCAGAATGTTCCAGTGGAACATCCAAAATAAAGATATGTCTTCCCCCATCTAAAGCATGTCCTCCACCTGTGGGCTACTGTAAGGTGGCTCCATGACAATCTCTACTACTTACCTTCATGAAAAATGGAAAACTCAATCACCCCAAGTGCAATTTCTTTTATTGTTTTATTCTTTCTCCTATATATTCAGCTAAGAAATCAATAGCATAATATTTTCTAAAATACTTCCTCTAAATGAATCACAGAACTTTGATGCATGGACACACGTGAAGTAAGTTAAAGGAGATGGAGTTTTGGAGGTCAAAATTGAGCATTTTGACAGAAACTGAATTTTCTGTCAAGCATATGTATCACCTTGGTTCCATAGGGCTCACAAATCTGCAGAGGGGTAATGTCGAATGCCACCAATTTGTACACATGCTATTCATTTAGGCATTTGATTCTGGCATTTTTCTCTGCGGATGTTGCAAGCTCCACCTGAGCTAAGTTTACTGTTTTACATCGAAATAAATCTGCATTTAATATGCAGTGGAGCCTCACTGGAATATTCCCTGTGGGAACATTGCTTGAGGTTGCTTTACATCATGATATTATAAATTGCTTTAAAATCACACTTCTAAAACAGGAGCTACGTACAAGTGAAATTTCACACATAAATTTTAGGAATGAAATCTCAAATTGTGATAAATTAGATGACTGTTCTGCCAAATATTTCCTTCATTGTCCCTCATTCTGTGAGTAGAATATACTTTGCTACCTCAGTGATACACCCACATGATATGTGACTTGCCTTCCTTAGTGGAATATTAGGAGATATGATTTTGTAAAAAATAAAGACTTGAATTCCATTTGGACAATAAGACTTGGCTAATTGTGCTTCTGTCAATTCCATAGAAAGAACATTCTCAACAGTGCACTCTTCAAAGAAGAGTACGTACTCAGAGTTGACTTACACTCGGCCTTGCAATTTGAAGTCAGTCCCAGCTCTAGCCAAAGTAGATCAGCTGACCTATACCCAATGCACAGAGAGGTTAGAATAAATGCTTTTACCTTAAGCCACTGTGTTGAGGATGATTTGTTACCCAGATTTATTGTGGTATGATTGATAAATATCTGGCAATCAACCTATTATAAAAGTAATGATCACAAATTATAGACAAGACCTTACACTTAACTGTAAAGCAGTTACAGTATAGCAAACTTGATGAGCAACCACACTGTATGCATATAACAAAAAAAATGTGATATATGCCAACTAATCAATTGTCAATGTAATGTGTTATGTGAAGTACTAGGTCTTTTAGGCTAGAAGGACATCTTGATTATTAGACCTATTTCTAAATATGTAGATTAAATACTCTCCCAGTCCAATTCTAGTTGAAGAAGCTAACAGCTTGATGAAGTCATTTCATTTCCAATGATTATTCCAATGTATTATTTCTTATCCTACTTCTTAGTGAGTTAATATGTTGAAGTTACAGAAAAATAATGGTAAAAAGTGAATACAAAATAAAGCTGCAAAAAATATGTTGATAATTTTAAACACTACACTAAGAATTAGACTATAAGCATAATTTATCAGTTATTGTTCTTGAAAAAGCCTACTATGCATGATACAAGCAGATCTATTTTTAAAATTCTTCAATATTTACACAGATGAAAAAAGTTGTGTTCATCTGTCAGCACAACTCTTAATGAGGTTAAGCATGTAAAGAAAAAAAAGAGCTAAATAGTTTTTTAAAAAGTATTTTAATTTCTACTACAGTATTTTGATTATAGTGATAAAGATAATTTTTTATCTGTTAACAAAGTTAAGCATAAAAGAAAAATGATAAATATTTTTGAAAATTTTTTTCAATTACTACTATAATATATTGATTATAATGACAAAGATAATTTTTGTATAAATTGTAAAGATAATGCCAATAATTTTATCTTATAGTATCTTACAAAGCATTCATTACTTTTAAAGTTCATGGAGGAATATTTTGGAGTTCACATGATTTCTTTGAAGAAAAGTATCTTACTTCCTTTGTAGTCTGCTGAATAATATACTTATTAAAGGCTTATATTAAGGGGATAGATGCAGTAAAGGACTAAGTCAAAATATCATTATTTACAGATGACATGATTCTTAATTTACAAGACCCAGAAAACTCCATGAAAGACACCTAGAATCAATAAAAAAAATTTAGCAATGTAGCAGGATATAAAATAAACACACAAACACCAATAGCATTTCTGTACACTAATAAGAAACTCAATAAAAGAGAAATTAGGAAAACAATACAATTCACGATAGCATCAAAAATTAAATACTTAGATATTAACCTAACCAAGGAAGAGAAAGACCTCTACAATAGAAAATTATGTCACATTGAAAATGGAAATTAAGGACATCAGAAAGTGGAATGATATCGCCTGTTCTTGGATAGCCAGAACCAACAATAATAAAACCAGTTTTACTTCTAAAACTGATACACAGATTTAATTTAATCCAAATCCATACACTAATGGCATTTTTAGAGGAAAAAAACCTAAAGTTTATATGGAATCAGAAAACACCAAGAATAGTAAAAGCAATCATGGGTAAGAAAAGCAAAGAAAGTAGCATCACAATATTTGACTTGAAGTTATAATATGAAGCTACAGTGATTAAAACAGCAAGGTACTTTCAACATATACAAATCAATCAATGTAATACACTATATCAATAGAGCCCGGGACAAAAACCATATGATCATCTCAATAGATGCAGAAAAAGCATTTGACAAAATCCAACATGCATTTATGATAAAAAAAAAACCCTACAAAAAATTGGAATA
>NW_004624821.1:5896300-5912491 GCF_000247695.1 Heterocephalus glaber | reverse complement strand
ACCAATAAACTTAATGGAAAAAAAAAGCAGAAAGAAAAGGTGCTCAGCATCTTACTCCCAGAGATAAAATAGTTTAAGTGAGCACCATTCTACATGATTTCTTGATATCTATATACTTAAATGTATCTATGAAAATTTAAAAATTGTTAATTCCATATATATACTGTCTTGTGACCTGCTGTTTCACTTAATGGAGTGTGGTAGAAACCTTTGCATTACAGTAAATTCACATCAACACCATTATCTCTTAACAATATAATTAATAACTTTTCAATTCCCCCTTACCTGCCTTTACCCTTCCCTCTCTCCTCCTCTTTATTTCCTTTCTCTTGTCTAATATACAGTAATCTCTCTTCTACTTTTACTCTATCTTTTTAAATTTTATATGTTAGAGAAAACATCCAATAATTGTATTTCTGATTCTGGCTTGTTTTGCTTAACACGATGATCTCCAGATTCAATCATTTTCCTGCAGATGACATGATTTTATTCTTCTTTATGGCTGAGTAATACTCCATTATATATACACCACTTTTTCTATGTATGTTCATCTGTTGATGGTACCTTGGCTAACTCAATATTTTGGCTATTGCAAATTGCACCGCAGTAATAAATATGGGCATGTAAGTATCCTTAGAGTGCTGACTAATTTCTTTGGGTCTACACCAGCAAGTGGTATATACAGAATCGTATTATAGCTTTGATTTTAGTTTTTTGAGGAATCTCCATACTGATTTCCATAGTGGTTGTACTAATTTACATTCTCCCCAGAAGGTTCGAAGGATTCCTGTTTCCCTTTCATGCTTGCCAACCTTTACAGTTTTTTGTATTCTTGTTTATAGCCATTTTGACTGTGATGAAATGGGATCTCAGTGTAGTTTTGATTTGCTTTTCCCTAATGGCTAAAGATGTAGAACATGGTTTCATATACTTACTGGCCATATGTACTTCTTTTGAGAAATGTCTGTTCAATTCATTTGCCCATTTATTGAGTGGAACATTTGAATTTTTGGTGTTAATTTTATTAGTTTTTTATATATTCATCCTCTGTTGGAAAAATAAGCAGGGGTTTTCTCCCATTTGTAGGTTCTTTACTCCTTTTTTTTCCCTTGTTGTACAGAAACTTTTTAATTAGAGTTTGTCCTATTTGTTAATTCCTGGTGTTTTCTGTGCATTTGTAGTCCTATTCCTGCAGTCTTTGCCTGTGCCTATGGCTTCAGGTGATTCCCCCAGGTTTTATTACATCAATTTCAAAGTCTCGGTTTTATACTTAGGTCTCTGATCCATTTTGAATTAATTTTATACAGGGTGAGAAATAGAAATCTAGTTTCAATCTTTTATATTCAGATATCCAGTTTTTCTAGCACCGTGTGTTAAAGAGCTTTTTAACCAACATATGTTTTTGGCCCCTTTTTCAAGAATCAGATGAGTATAGTTGTATAAATTTTTTTCCTTAGTTTTGTGTTGTATTCCATTAGTCTATGTGTCTAATTTTTGTGCCAGTGCCATGCTGTTTTTGTTACTCCCACATTGTAATATAATTTGAAGTCAGATACCTTGACACCTCCAGAATTTTTTTTTTTTTTTGGTTTGCTCAAGATTTCTTTGGCTATTCTTGGTCCTTTTTGTTTCAATATGAATTTTAGGATTACTTTTTCTAGATCCCTGAAGAATGTCTTTGGAATTCTGGTGAGGATTGCAGTGAATCTGAGATCACTTTTGGTAATATGGTCATTTTAACAATACTAATTCTGCCAACCCATGAACATAGGAGGTCTTTTCATCTTCTAGTGTCTTCTTTATTTTCTTTCTTCAGTGTTCTGTAATTTTTCATTATTGAGGTCTTTTGTCTCCTTAGACAGACTGATTCCTAGGTGCAATAAAATTTTGGATTGCGAGTGACTTCTCTGCAAGTGTTCTGCGAGATGAGCAAACATTTCTAATAAATTTTAACTTAATAAATGAGGAATATTTTGGAATACAGGATGCCAAATGTCACATGATCACAACTGAGCCAAGGGTTCTCTCTCTCTCTCTCTCTCTCTCTCTCTCTCACTGGAGATTGTGGATGATTGTCTCCCAACAGCAAGAGGTTGTGGAGGAGATCTTTGCAGAGGAAGAGAAAAAGGCAGAGGAATCCCACACTTCACCTGAGATTAGCGAGATGTGAAAAATATGGAAAAAAGTAAACAATTTTGAAGAAAAGCACCACCAAAATAAAGCTGTAGCAGTGCAAGCAATGAATCTGTTTAACAGCAATGCAGTGTCACATTTCCACAGAATTCTCAAAAAGATGTCAAAGCAAGTGTCTTTGGATAGGTTCCTTGTTAAAGCTACATGAAAATAAAAAAGATTCCATTGAATTAACAGCAGTGATTTAGTTACTGATAATGAAAGTTTGTCCTACACAGTAATCCTCCTGTCTTGTCTCCATCACACCAGCCATAAAGGTTTTCAAAGGTCAGTTCTGGTTTATTCATTTTTCTTTATATTTTGTATTTTTGTTATTATTTTGAATTATAATATTATAGTCATTTTTATATGAATATTTTTTGGTTGTGGAACAAATCATCTGAGTTTCCATTATTTCCTAGGGGGAAATTCATGGGGACATACAAGCACTTTGGATTAGAAGTATTTCTAGAACAGATTATGCTCACAAACCAAGTTTTTGCTATATTTTTAAATAACAATTATGAATGGAATTGTCTTCCTGATTTCTTTTTTAGCTATTTTATTGTTAGTATATGGAGAAGCTATTGATTTTTAATGTTAATTTTGTATCCTGTCAAAAAAATTCTTTGAAGAAATACATTTAATAAGAAAGGACCTATATGAAAATGATTATAAGATTTTATTGAAGGCCACTTTAAAACCTAAGTAAATAGAAAGATATGCTATTTTGTGGTATGGGAAGTTTTACTCACACAAGAAGTCATTTTTGCAAATTAATTTATTAATTTAGTGAATTTCCTATTAAAATCCTTAACAAATTTTTAAAGACTGATTAAATGATCTTAATTTTTAAAACAGTGATGAATAATGAAAAATAGATGATAAGAGAATGAAAATAATGAACACATAAAGCTATCATAATCAACATCACACTGTTTAGTAGGGAAAAAAAGCTTTTTTTTTTCCTTTCTCCTACTCTCAACTCAGAAGACTTCTGTGACCAAATGCATGGGCATTTTTTTATACCAAAAAATTCTCGAATTCCAGTTTGGTGTACTATTATTCAGTTCTGACATCACATATAGTTACAGTCAGATTTCACAGTTTAAGGATCAGTTTCCCCTCTCTGATATCAATTGCAAATAGTATGCTCCCAGATTACCTACTTCTGTCTGAATTCAATATAAGTCAGACCTCTACAACTTCCTTCTCAGGTTCGATCACTTTCTAGAACAGCTCACAGAACACAGGAAAACATCCTACTTACTTATCAGTTTATCACAAAGGATAATACTCAGGAACAACCAGGTAGCAGATATACATATAACCAACTCTCTCCTCCTTCTAGACTCTTGTCCTGAGGGTGATGAAAAATGAAGTCCAGGGACACAGCAGTGAGGAAGGAACAGAGTATGGTCTAGTATAAAGAAAAAAGAGAAACCCTTGATAACCGAGAGGGGTTCCAAGGGAGACACTGAGGAAGCACCTAAATCTAGGTGCTTATATGCAGCATTTGGCAGGCAGTTTTGGTGAGCATGCTAAAGGGATGGTTTGTCATGGGCCAGTGCCCTCTAGTGCCATTTTCAAACTTCATGAGTATCTAAAAATGAAAGTATGAAGTTGCCCTTGTTGCTAGATGCCTTGTCAGAAAAGCAGATTTTACTAGCCCTTTGTCCCTCATACTCCAATTTCTCCAGGCTTATTCCAATTTACCGAGGCTCTTGCCCTCATCTGCCTGGCATCCCTCCATCTCCTGGTGTCATGCATAGGCTGGAGCCTGGGAAAAGGTCACAGAGTTTCTACACCCTCTCAGGTACAAAACTCCCCCTGCATCTCCACATGTTTAGGAACAAGGAAGCTCCCTGCCCTGTCCTTTTGGACTTATATGGAGGCTTTATTACATGGGTATGATTAAATAAATAATTTGCAACTGGTGATCAGCTCAACCTCAAACTCTTTCTCTTCCCTAGAGGCTGGGACAGTGAGCCTAAAAGTTCCAATCCACTAACCATGTGATTAATCTGCCAGACAACCATCACACCTGTGAGGCTATCCATAAGCCCCCAGCCAACACTCATCTCGTTAGCATATAAAAGACATGAATGTCTGAAGAAGTTCCAAAGGTTTTAAGAGGTCTGTACTAGAAAACAGGAAGACCAAATATATATTTCTTATACCACAATATCACAAATATTTACATAGAAAAAGATAAATGATTCAAATAAAATAAAAATTCTAATGGAAAAAATTCACAATAAAAATACAATGGTACCTTGGCTCACAAATTTAATTTGTTCCACAGTATTGGTCGCAAAACAAATTGATTGCAAACCAAATCAAATTTCCCCATAAGGTTCAATGTAAATCAGGTTAATCTGTTCTGAGCCATATGTATTTTTTAACCATAAAAGTATGAAATAAGGTACAGTAAAGTAAAGTATGAAGAGAGAGAACACCATCCTTGCTTGAGGTGACTTCTGGCATTGAGGACAGTAAGTTGGGTAGGGAGGAGGTCATTGTTTAGAGGGAGAGTCCACCTCCATAGGGACAGTGGGGCGATCTCCTTCAGGGGTTCCCTCTCTTTTTTGTATCTTAGTTGCAGGGTCAATTTTGATGAAAAATCTATTTAATATCACTTGTTTTTTCCTCTGCTGCATAACCCTCCAGAAATGACATACCACGTTATCATTCATCAGATTCAACACTGTTCATTACAGATCTGTTGGGGTGCCGCTTCTCAAAGAAATCCTGACAATCTATTTTTCCATAATGGATTTCATCACATCACTGCTAACTTTCCTCCCTGCCTTCCTCTTCCTCAGTGGAATGCTCCCCAACAAGCACTTTCTGCCACTCACTTTGGAGTTCAGCAAGTTCTTCCATTGTCCGCTCCTCCTTATGGTCCTCAACAAAGTCATCATCTAAGTCTGCATCACTGACATCCAGAACCATGCTCTTGCCCATGGACAAAATCGCCTCCCATCTACCTGTGCATCAGACCCTTCAAAGTCACATTCAGTGATACATTCTGGCCGGTTTCCGCCAGACTGAGTCTAAGGTCTGGTACATGACACTTTCCCAGGCTTTGTCAGTGAGGTTGCTCCAGTGGAGGGCATTGAAATGTTTCTTCCACAACTCTTTCAGAGTCAAGGACATCTCTTCAGTGACATTAAAACACCAAGTGAAGAGTGCCTTTGAAGCTTCTTGAAGTTGTAGATCACTTGCTGGGCCATATGCTGCAGAAGACGTGTTATAATGAGGAGGAAGAACTTGACCTTTGTGAAGTCATACTCAGCATCCATATCATCTACCAAGGCAGAAAGGTGTGTCCAGACGTTGTCCATCAGAAGAAAGCATCTTTCAGGCAGTTGGTTGTCAGAAAGATATTACTTAATGGTGGCTACAAACACCTTGTACAGCCATTCCATGAACAATTGCCTTGTGACCCAAGCTTTTGCATTGGCTCTCTACATGGCAGGAAGTCACATTCTGTTCCTTGAAGGTACAAGGGGTCTGAGAATGCTACACTGATGGTGGCCTAGTTTTCAAATCGACACTTGTGTTCCCACACAGCAAAATGGTCAATCTGTCCTTCATAGGCTTGTGCCCCAGTGGCGCCTTTTCCTCCTGTGTGATACAGGTTCTGTTTGGCATCTTCTTCCAGAAGAGCCCTATCTCATTGTAATTGAACACTTGTTGAGTGACATATCCTTCTGCCTTCATGAATTCCATGAATTCTTTCTTGTCAGGTTCTGCAGTAGCCTTGTCAGAATTGGAAGCCTCACCATGTCTCATCACACTGTGGACGCCACTTCTCTTATGGAATTTATCAAACCACCCTCTACTGACTTTAAATCATCATTTGTTGCACTTGTAGAGAGGTTTTCTTACAGTAAATCACTGGGCAATTTCCTGGCTTTTTCACAGATCATAGCTTCACTAATGCTATCACCTGCCAGCTGTTTCTCACTCAGCCACACTAAAAAAAGTTTTTCCACCTCTTCCTGCACTTGTGTCCTCTGGTTGATTAAGATAGTTACTCCTTTTACCACATCAGCTCCTTTAATGACATCTTTATTCTTCAAAATAGTCAAGAATATCGACTTTGCCATCTTGTACTCCCAGACTAGATCAGTCACACGAATACCGCAATCAGGCTTTTCTACAATTTCCTTCTTCAATTCAATGGTTATTTTCTTCAAAAATTTTTTCTTGCCATTCTTGCTCGGCACTTTCTTGTTACCTTCATTGTTGCTCTGTACATTCTTGTTATATTCATTATCGCTCTGCATATTTTGTTTACCTTCATTACTGCTCTGCATGCTCCTGTCACCTTCATTACTATTCTGAACTTTCCTTTTACCACCATGCTTGCTCTGCACTCTCTTTGGAGCCATGCTGGGTTGAATAATCTGTACAGTACTTGTATGTGCTAAAAAGCACACAAGAAAACTTCACAGCGAGTGTGCACAGGTCTGTCTGCATCCGTGGTCTCAACTTGAGGAAGCCAGGACCATGTGCCAGAGCAGGGAAGATGGCCACATTCATGATCATGTGGGGAAGATGGCTGTGGTCATGTTCATCACCCAGTGTGGACGTCGCGAACAGAAGCAAAATTTTGCTGAATGTTTCTGTGCATGAAACAAATTGTTCATGAATGGAAGCATTTGTGAACCGAAGTATTACTGTACTTGTCAAAGAAATGAATTATTTAATAAATGGCACTGGTAGAATAGACTACCTCTGCGAGAAAATAAATTTGGATCCCTATCTTGTATCATAAACAAAAATATGTCCCAGGTGGATTAAAGACTCAAAATGTAAGAAATGAAAACAAAATTATATAAGAAAATGTAAAATTAAGACTTTTATATGAGACTGACATCAATAAGATGGCAGATTAGGTTATGCCAATCCCAACACTTGTTTCTCCCACAAAAAGCAATACTTTGACAGATACCCACCCATAAAAAAATAACTCTGGGAAAGCATAGGTGTGTAGAACAGATTATGCCTGGCTATGAATTACTCTAGTTTGCTCCATTTGCAGTATAAATCCTGAGGCAGAATGAATTGGTTAACTTGAATGTACAAACAGATAAAAACATATGTTGGACATACCAAAATTATTGTTAAAAAAAAATCCAACCCCGAGATCACACCATTTGGGTCACAAAGAGATTCTCTCCGGGGTTCTTGGTGTCCTAAACAAAGAATTGGACAAGACACATGGAAAAGGAAGTGAAGGTTTACATTTCTTGCATGTGGAAAAGAAGTACAGTCTGCAGAGTGAAAGCAGGCCAGTAAACAGATTTGCAGTGGCCACAGAGGTAATGGAGGGTATTCTTTTGTGTCTGGAATTTGCCTTTCCTTCATTCAAAGAAGGTATGTGGGATGCTTGTCCTACCAGAACCCACCTGGTCTGCTGTTTGATCTGTTCTATTGAAGGTTCACTTGTTTTCCCACCAGATATAAATGAAAAATTGAAAACACTTTCTGATTCACTCTGTGTACAATGTTCAGGAATTGCAGAGTCATCTTGGATTCTGTGTTCTGCATGTGTGCCCTGGATCTCATGACTTTGACAGATTACAGCCACCTGCTTGACCAGTTTTGTCCTAGCCCTAATCTCCTACTTCAACCACAAGGCATAATCTGATAGATACATTAATTCTGCTTGTAAAAAACTGCCAACTGTACACTTATCAAATTAAATCAAGGACATATGGACACAGGATGCCTCTAAGTTATGTCAGACAAAACAAGGCCCTTGAGCTTATTGGACACACCAGACCAATAAAGCATGCATCTCCCTCTTCTGGATGGTATGAAAGGATAGACAACTAATGCTGGGGCAAAAAGGTGCCACACTGACATGTCATCTCAACAGACTGTTACCATGGAATGGGCCAATAGACTCCAGGCTTTTGTGTGTGAGGGAGAAAGAATTACCAAATGTCTACCCACTAACAACTGGCAAGCAGCTACATTTACTAAAGACGGGAAGTTGGGATCTGGGCAAGTCTGTGTCGATAAAAGATAAGGCACAGACAGAAAAAGGTGCCAGGATGACAGAAAAGTAAAAGCGCTACTCACAGGTCCTAAGACAAGGAAACAGCAACAGCACACAGATAAATCAGGCTTTCAGAATTTAAAGGATATATGCATACCTCAGCCCAAGAGCCTCTCTCTGAATCTCTATACATCTTGACAGGAATGACTGACAAGCTGCTGAGTCATCCTAGGGGCTCTCAACACACATGCTTGCCCCAGAATTCACTCATCTTATTGTATGACATGTAGTACACATCTCTGAACCTGTAAGGAGGCAAGCGTAGGATGACGGTGACTGATAGTCAGGCTAGGAGATCCAACACACATGTGCTTTCACCTGCAGCTTCAGAGATCTCCTGGGTTTTTGTTATTTTATTTTCTATTTCTTTTAGGACAGCAGAAGCAGGAAAGATCATAGGGTACTGTTTAGAATTGAATGGGTGGAAGGGAGTGACTCCCTCAGCTCCCTCAACCCCATTGTTTCTAACTGTACTAAGACCACCTAGTGAATGCATCATGAGATTGACAGGCCTAGAACTCTGGACCTCTGGCCCTGGCTTCAGGGTTCAGCTCAGCTCTTTGCTTGAATCAGTACCTGGAACTGCCTACTGTCCAGACTCAAGCTTTAAGCCAATTATGCACACTCTCAACACTGCCATGCCTCCTCAGAAAAGCCCTGTATTCTTAACTAACAGCTGTGGTGGCTTTTCACATTGATGTAGACCTTGTCTTGACTTTTAGTTCTTCAAATCCTGCAGTCTCTGTTAGCCCTTTCTTAGCCATGCTGAAACATATATTATTGTGTGATGTGTGATTTGAGTGCTATGGAGATTAGTAATTAAGAATTTAAAAACAGAAAATATGGACAATAAGTAAGTTCTTATCAACAACTACCAAACATTTCTTACCAATTACCAAAAATAAATTTACTGATAAAAAGACATGAGTAGCTGAATAAAGAAAATAAGCCAACTATATGCTTTCTACAAAAGAACTGTTTTATCCATAAAGACATACACAGTCTGAAAGTGAAGAAGTAGGAGAGGCATTTTGTGCAAATGGTCAACTAAGGTTTTACAAGAAGACACATGGGGAAAGAACAACCTCTTAAATAAATGTGTTGGGAAAGTTGACACCCACAGGCAAAAGAACGAAATTAGTTATTAAGCAGAAAAGATCTACTCAAAATGGATTAAAGACTTAAAGTTAAGACCCAAAATTTTAAAACTACTGAAGAAAATAGAGGAGAAAAGCTCTATGTCACTTGTTTGGCAATGATTTTTTTTATATGACACCAAAGAATAGTCAACAAAAGCTATAAATAAGTGGGGCCATATCAAACTGAAAGGCTTTTTTGCACAGCAAATAAAACAATCAACAGAATGAAAAGATACCCTATAGATTGGGACAAAATATTGCTGAACTATATATCTATTAAGGAATTCATATTCAAAATACATAAGGAACTCAACAACTTAATAGCACAAAAAGAAAGGAAGGAAGGAAGAGATGGATGAGCAAATGTGCAAACAATCTGACTATACCTGTGTCCAAAGATATAAAAATGGCCAGGAGATATATTAAAAGGTGTTGAACATCATTAATGATCAGGAAGATGTAAGTCAAACAACAATGAGTTATCACCTCACACCTGTTAGGATAGAAATTATCCAACAGATGAGAGATAACAAGTGTTGGCAAATGTGTGGGCAAAAGGCATTTTTGTACACTGTTAGTAGGAATGTGGAATGATGTAGCTTTGTAGAAAGCAAATGGAGGCACCTAAAGAAATTAAAACTACTATACGACCCAGTAATACTTTTTTTTGATATACTGAAAAGAAATGAAATCACTACCTTGTAAAGATACCTGCACTCCCATGTTTGTTGCTGTATTATTCACCATAGCCAAGACATGGGAAGAACTAAAGTATCTGTCAACAGATGACTAGATAAGGAAGTAGACAGAAATACACACACACACACACACACACACACACACACACACACACACACTGGAGCTTTTACAAAGGAGGTCCAGCTTTCTGAGACAGTATGGATAAACTCAGAAGACATTATGCTAAGTGAAGTATGCCAGACACAGGAAGAAAAAAAATCTGCATAACCTTATATATATGAGAAATCGAAAAATAAAAATGAACACAAAAAAATAAAAAGTAAAACAAGTATCATTAGTGGTTGGGTGGGGGTAGAGAGGTACATCAAAACACACAATGATGTGATTATGTAAGATGACTAAACCAAAAGATCTACTATACAGCATGAGAATTATAGTTAATAATATTGTGTTACATGTTGGGAATTTGATAGGGAATAAGTTTCAGATATTCTAGCTACAAAAGAAAAAGAGAGAAAGGTAACTATAGAAAATTATGGACATGATTTGTTTGATTAAAGTTATCATTTTGCATATATGTGTATGACAGCATCATGTTGTAACTAAAAATTTATATGATTAAAAAAAGATTTATGTAGCTTATAAGAGTAATAGAGGATGAGCTATCTCAAGCCAAATTAGAAAATTAGATTCTATAAGAGAGAAGATATACACATATGACAATATAAAAATTTTAAATTTTGTAACTCAAGATACTAAAGTTTAAGAAAATATATGCCTTATACCCCATAAAAGTAAAATTTTATGTTTTTATGTATCAGTTAAAAGTTAAATATATTTAAAATTTTAAAATAAATTTATTAGAAAAAGAGAAATATAAATACTAATTATAAAGTAACATTTATGCAAAACAATAAGAACAGACTCAAAATAAAGAGATCTTAAAATTTTTTAAGTTACACAAAAATATCAATAGACAAACAGGTTAATGGTTGATGAGAGAATTCAGAGCAGTGGAGAAGAGGATGGAAAATAAAACATAGGAAGAGGTAATTACCTAATAATAATTAGGAAAATTTAAAATAAATCAACAAGAAAATACCACTTTGCAGTCATCAGACAGGAAAATTCAAAAAAGAAAGTTCTATGCCTGAGATTGTTCTCTAGAAGGCTGAAGAAGGAGCTGTGTGTAAGTGATTTATTTGGAAGATAATCCCAGTGAGCTGGATGGAGTGAGGGAATGGGGAGAATGAGACAGAAGATGATAATGATAACAGGGGTCTCTTTTGTTATAAAGATCAACCCTGTGGGCAGTGGAGATTTAAATCCATTAAGGTATTCTGAAAAGTAAAGGAAATATCTCCCAGAATTGTCCACTCAAAAAATTGAGTCTGGAACATTAATAAAAGAGAGTATGTCCCACATTCTGAGTTGCTCATTCACACAAGTGCAAGTCAAGAAAACACTCACCATCATCCAACGCACTGAACTGAAGGCAGAAACTGAAGACATAAACAGAAGGTGCTTGTACTTAGAAGATAATCAATTTGAAGTTATTTGATATCTGCAGGTAATATTCATTCCTAAATTCAAGATAAAGCCCAAAAGATCTGAGACAACATGACAGATGTATTTTCCCCATGCTATTCACAGCAACTACTCATAGCAGAAATGGGCTAAATAGGTATGCTGTCATTCTTTGCCAGAGGAAAGGTGTATCATTACAGTCTTTTGGAAGGCTATTTGATAACATCAATTAAGATTAAGAATACATATGCCTTTTTGGCCAGTTATTTCTCCTCTGAAATCTACCATATGGAAATAAATCATAAGTACATAATGATAAGTACAAAATGATGTTTATTACAGGATTAAACACAATAAAGAGAAAAAAACAGAGCAACTACAGTATAAAGTTAAGTTACTGCTTGTCTATCATGAAACAAATTAGATGTACAGCCGTTGACTTGAAAAGATTCCCAAGGGGAACTATTTTATGAGAAAGGCAAGATATAAAAATGTGTCATAACATAGACTTGCTTTTGTAAAACAAATGTGATAATTTTATGAGAATGCTTGGGATTACATGCACTTGATGAAAAAGTGAAATGATAATAAATCTGTTTATGCGGGTTACCTTGTTGGCTAGAAGGCACTGATGAAAAATGGTATGCAAGGGGGGAAGAGAAGAAAAGTGAGAAAAGTAAGAAGACAAAGCAGTTTATTAAAAGGTTTTGTAGGGCCAGGGATTTAGCTCAGTGGCACCACGCCTGCCTCACAAGTGCAAAGTCCTGAGTTGGATCCCCGGTACCAAAAACAAAAAAGGTTTTGTAAACTGAAAAAGTATTGTGATGTGATTATATTTACATACATGGGTAAAATTATAATATCTATGTATATGTGTATATGTACAAGTAATTAAGCATTTTAAAGAAAACACTATCATAATAATAATGGAAATAATTTTAAAATTTGAATGGATTTATTATACTTATTTTATGTGTTTTAATATGTCTATAAAATGGGAAACTATACAAGTTTTTGGTTTTAAGACAACACAGCCCTATAGATAATAAATGGAATGTAGCGATGTTCTCTAGGCTTTGAAGATAACACATGCACATTTGTTCTGTAGAAGCCACTAAAGTGGTGCCTCCAATCCTGTATAACTAGGGTACTCTTTTTTTCGCCTCCAGTACTCGGAATCAAACTTGGGACTTTGCACTTGCCAGGCAGGCACAGTACCACTGAGCTACATCCCCAGCCCTCACTGTGCTCTTTTTTAGTGGCGCGTGTGTGTGTGTGTGCATGTGTGTATGTATGTATGTATACACTGCCATTCGATTGATTTGGTGATCTTAAAGAAAGGCCCAGAGTGGTTTCTTTGTGAAAATGACCAGTAAACATAGGTAGAGATGACATCTGAGTCCTACACCAAAGCAAACGGTAACCCTAATTAGCTTCCTGCTGATTCCTCTTCTACTCTCATTATTCTCTTTCCTTAAATCTTGCTCTTGCTTTCATCATTTCCATTTCATTGTGATAGCTGCTTTTAACTTTTGGTCACTGCAAGCACCACTGACAATCTTGGCTTCATAAAGAAAAAACAAAGGGACACAAGATGGGAAAAGACAGAAAAATCCAGCGGTGATTGTTTCTTTCTACAGAGCTTCAGGGAAGAAAAGAAATAGTATAAATGACAAGAAGGATTCTCTCTCTGATCACTTGAGATTTATATTCTCCCTGTGGTAATATGTATCTGAAGATTCTCTCTGGGGAAGGGGAGGACTGCTTTCATTCCTAAAATAGGAAGGCTGTGATTTATCCATTCATCCATCCACAGGCCTAAGGCACATATATGTCTCCCAACAAGTACTATATTGTACATACTCCACTTACTGCCCTGCAGTTGCAGAGGCAATAGCTGTGAACTACTGTCAAAGAATTATCAGTTTATCTGAAACTACTTTATTCCTTATTTCTCTTGATGTGTATCTACCAGCTCTATGACCTAAAGCCAGCTAATTCTCTGTACTTTAGATTTCTAATCTGTAAAATGAATCTAACAAGGGCATGTAATAGGAATTAAAAATGGGAGTAATGAAGATGTACTGTAATATACTTAGCATAGTACCTGACACATGGCAAAAACTCGATAAGGTTGCATTTCAAAGTCAAAGAATATGGAGAAATGCTACTGTTACACATCAAAGCTTTTCAAAGGGTCTTAAATGAAAGATCATATTCCTGCCCTTTCACTCCCAATTCCACTCGAAGTCATCGTGTACCAAGATTTCTGTACCACAGTGGCTGGATGTCATGACAATGTCAAATTGCTTTAAAAGTTTCAAAAAATGTGCTCTCAATGTCTGTACATTTTGCATTGCAGACCAGTAAGTTTGTGTATCAGTATCAATCCATGAATTATACTTTGAATAGCACCTTAGTAGAGTACCATCATTGTCTTGTAAGACAGTAAAGTTTAAACAGTGGATTTATCATCAAAATTCCTTTTTATTTAAGTCATTGAAATTGTATACTGAGAATAGATGGGACTGTAGTGTACATAAGCAACATTAAATGGATAAAAGCTGTTAATTTGTACACGTTCAAGCAAATACATTTACCTTATCTGTGTCTCTTAATTGAGGCAAAAGGAATTTGGAGGATCTGAATTACCAAGATTATACAACAATATATCAAGAGTTACATATCAAACTGTGCTTGAATATACGTGTGTGTGTGTGTGTGAATTCCTCCATCAGGAAAGAGAATAGCTAACATTTTATATGGCAGGGCAATGCTATGAAAAAATCAGTAGACTATAGTAAATTGGATAATTGATCAAAATAGTTCATAATAATGCTATGCAAGACCTGTACTTGACACACACATGTAAGTTATTACCCATCGCTGGCCAATAGAATATGCACAGAAAAGTATTTTCAAAAATACATACCACTTATTCAAAGTGTTTTGAAGTATGAGAAAAGCTAAATTCGTAAGTAGACAGTACATACTTCAAGCCAAGCACACTTAAAAATCACAAAGGAATAGTTTTGATTACTAAAAGAAAAATAATAGTCAATAATTAATTTTTCAATTACTTTTTATGTACATTAGTACACAGTGGTATTTGAAGTCTATAATAAAACATATAAATTACTGCTCATAATGAAAATGGAGCAAGTAGATTTTTGTTAGTTCTAACTTACTATTTCTTAGAAAATGAAACCACCAACCAAGTAAATACCTATTATACTTTGAAACTTTAAATTATAAAAAAGAAATATAACATTTATCTCCTTAAGTAGTGCTTCTACTCATGAAGTATAAGCTAGTTATTTTCCTGCAAATAGTGACATATATTACTTTATGGATAATATGTTAGATAATGTTAGAAGAATCATGTCAAAAGGTTTCAGATTATTAACCTAATTCAATCTTCAACACTAGTCATCAGTTTTGAGTAATAAAATACCATATAGCTCTGCAGCTAGAAAAATAAAAATTAAGATCACAATGAGATACCCCTACACATTTATTAGAGTGACAAAAAACGGAAAATAAAAACAAGCAACACAAAGTGCTGGCAAATATCCAGTGCCATTAAAACTCATCATTTCTAGTAGAAGGGAAAATGATACAGACATTTTAAAAAAAAATTTGGAAGCTTCTTACAGTCTCTAGCCATATGATCCAACAGTCTGACACCTAGCTATCTTTCCAAGAGAAATGAGAACATTTGTCAGATTGACGTGTTGGTACTACATGTGGTTGTCATTTGGTAGCAGGTATGGTTTGTGGCAGACACAAATAGCATAATACAATATATATAACCATTCCATATATACCTTACCTCACATAGTGACTGTATTTTTATGGTGAGAATACTTAATACTTTTCAAGAAAATAATATACAAGGTATATAAATATGTTGTCTATTACATATCTTATACTTATTCTTCCTAATTAAAAATTTGTCTTTTGTAACAAATATCCTTCCAAATTCCACCACCACAAGTCCAACTCTAGTACTTGATAACTTCCATACTACATTCCTTCTCAAAGTTCAGCTCTTGAATATTCCACGTACAAATGATATCATAGAATTTGTCTTTCTGTGCCTGGTTTAATTTGTTTCATTTATATTTCATTATTTTTAGGGTCAAATAGTATTCCATTGTGTGCATACATCACTTTTTTTTTTTTTTTTTTTGTACCGGGAATCAAACTCAGGACCTTGCACTTGCGAGGCAAGCAGCGGAACCACTGAGCTAAATCCCCGGCCCTATCACATTTTCTTTATGCACTCGTGTGCTAGTCAACATTTGAGTTGATTCTGTTTATTGGGTATTGTAAATAATGCTGCAATGAACACAGGATATGCACTGATTTCATTTGCTTTGAATATACACCCAATGGTGAAATAACTGGATAATTTGGTAGTTCTATTTTTAGTTTGTTTTTTTTGGAAACCTCCATAGTGATTTTCATGATGACTACATTAATTTACATTCTAACCGATGTTTTTTCATCATCTTTGCTAAATTTGTTCTGTCTCTGTCTGTGCGTGTGTGTGTGTGTGTGTGTGTGTGTGTGTGT
>NW_004624821.1:5879188-5896200 GCF_000247695.1 Heterocephalus glaber | reverse complement strand
TGTGTGTGTGTGTGTGTGTGTGTGTGTGTGTGTGTGTCTTTTGTAAAATAGGATCTTGCCTGGGCTTCAATTCACTATGTAGCCTATGCTAGCCTTGAACTCTTGGCAATCTTCCTGTCTCCACAAGTACTGGGATTACAAGCATGCACCATCACGCCCAGCTTTTAAATTAGTTATCTCTTGTCTTTGTGATAATAGCCATCATAACAGGTGTAAGGTGACATCTAATTATGGTTTTTGATTTGTATTTCCCTGATAATTAATGGCACTACACATTTTAATATATGCCTGTTAGTCACTTCTCTTGAGATATAGCTATTCATGTACTTTGCTTATTTTTTAAACTGGTCTATTGTTTTCTTGCTATTAAGTTTCTTCTATATTTTGGATATTAACCTTTTATCAGTTATGGCTTGAAAACATTCTCTCCCATTCTATAGGATGTCTCTTTACATTGGTGATTATTTTCTTTGTTACGCAGAAGTTTTTTCTAGTTTGATATAACATCACTTATCTATTTTTGCTTTTGCTGTAAATTCTTTTAGGGTCATATCCAAAAAAATACTGCTCAGATAAATTCCACGGAATTTTCCTTTATGTGTTCTCCTAGAAGTTTTAATGTTTTTATTTAAGCCTTTGATGCATTTTGAGGATTTTTATATATGATGTGAAATGAGTATAATTTCATTCCTCTGCATGCCAATGTCTTGTTTCCTCAGCAACATTTTTTGATAAGTCTACCCTTTCCCCCTTATGTGTTTTTGGTAACTTTGTCAAAAATCAGTTGACCAGAATAATGTAGATTATTTGTTTACTCTATTCTGTTCCATTAATCTGTGTATATTTCTATGTCAGTATCATGCTGTTTGGATCATGGAAGCATTCACTGTATTACAGAAAGACAGGCGGCATGATACCTAATCAGCTTTGTTCTTCTTGGTCAAGGTTGCTTTCACTTTTCAAGCTCTTTTTCTGGTTCTACATGAATTTAATAATTGTACTTTTGTTTATCTTTTTTAAAATCCTAATTTTAGGGCTGAGGATTTAGCTCAGTGGTTCCACCGCCCACCTCACAAGCACAAGGTTATCTTGTCATCATATCCTATATCATGGAGCCAGGTGCCAAAAGTTCAACTTCAGCCATCAAAGGAGAGATCACAGATTTTATCCCAAGTGTATGCAAGGCCCTGGGTTCAATTCTTAGCATAGTAAAAATAAAAATAGTGACCACCTATCGCACCACTTCAAATGTATGGTTAGAGGTGGTATGGGGGTTAGGCAAGGGTTGCTTTCTTAATGAAATAGTTATTTAAAATGACACCTTTCAAGGTGAATGGTACAAACGATTACTCTAGAAAATATAGTGCTATACATCACATGATGACTACACTGTAGCTGCCCAACCCTTAGACTTATACTGTATTCTCTTCTCACTCAATCTTGGTATTTTTTATCTTTAGAAAAGAATGATGAGACCCTGATAGAGGGCCCTGGGTTAAATAGCTACAAAGTCTGAATTGGATTTTCTCAGTTTCTCACTAAGTACACTTCTTGCTGAGATGGACTTTCTCTATTAGGGTTAATGGAGGCACTAACTTACCTCAGAGGGGCACTGAAAGAACAGTCAGCGTGATTAATACCGAGACTGGTGAAACACTGTAAGTGAAAACTGGTTCTCCTCGGCATGTCAGATGTAAAATTTAGGTCATCATTTCAAGTAATTCAGCCCCTTTTACCTCAATTACACACATTAATTAGTTAGATTATTTGTGTCTTTTTTTAAAGGGTCATTCTGGGTTAGGGTACAAGAGATTTTGTAAACACGAAATTCCAGTTACGTGGAGAGGTCTCCGTATCCTTGGACACCCCAGCAGAATTGAACTGAAATTCTCTGACTTTATTGAGCATTCCTTTTACACAGGTCTGAAAGTGGAGAGTCCTCATTGTGAGGTGCATGTTACATGAGTAGTCTCAGTGCTTCTCCTCCTTTCAGCCACATTGTCCCAGCCCCAGGCTTGCTGGCATCTGCTCTCCATAGGGGAAGCCACCACCCACATTGAATTATTTTCCTTTAATAAGTAGATGTTCTCAAGTCTCCCCTGTCATGCTTATACATTCATTCAACAAATGAATTCAATAAGTTCCTAATTTTTACCAGACACTTCAAAAGATTTCCAGAAACCAACAAGGCCAAAGTTGTCTCTGCTCTCACTCCTCCACTTATCTCTGTCCCCGTGACACGTTAGTGTTTGGATGAATAATGTGCAACACCACTCATACATTAATCCTCACACAATTGCATCATGTCATCAAAACTGGTCACACATTTTGCTTCAGTCCAACTAGCTAAAAAATAAAAGATAAAAGTTTGTTTGTATCATTTTCTCTTTTTACTGTCCCTTGGCCTCTCATAGCACTTACTAATATTGGCCATTTCATCACTGCAGAATATCCACTTGATTCCTGTGACACCATCTTTTCCTGTTTTTCTCTTGTTTCACTGGTGACACATTCTTGATATCCTTTCTGGTCTCTCCTTTTTTAAGGGAATACTTTTTTAATAGCTGTAAATTCCATACTTTGATTGGTACATGCTTGTGGGGCATAATGATTACATTTGTTGTAGGGGGTTGGTGCATATACGCAACATCTCTTAATTTTTTCATTCCCTTTTTGTTTCCTCCCTCTGTCTCCCTCCATCTCTTGGTCCTCTTTCCTTTTGCAAAAGATCTATTTTTCTATTTCATTGTGTTCTTTATTTATATTTTGGGTTTTTCATTTTATCCCTTATATTATAGTATTTGTTGGGATCGATTTCTGGTTTAATTTTATTCACTATTTGTAAGCCATCTTTATCCTTCAACTGTAACTATATATTGAAAGGCCCCCAATATACATATTGGGCTTAAATATATGTTTAATTCCAAACTTAAATTTTGCAAAGGCCCAACCATATAACCACCTTAACTACAACATGCCTCACACTAGATACACCCTTCTTGCTGAACTTTCCCCCATCCCGTTTTTTTTTTGTTTTTTTTTTGCTATCATTTTCATTTAGGAAACAGTACCAAGAGATATAAGCCAGAAATACAGGTGTCTCTTTCCGCGTTATAACCATGACACTAAGCCTTGCTCTACTTTCTTAATTTTGGCACTCTATCCATTTCTCTATAGCTAATGTCCCACCTGAGTTCATGTCATTTTCATTTCCAATCCATATTCCTATATGAAACTTGATTTGGTCTCTTTGCTTCTAATCTTATTTTCTTCAAATTCTCTACAGTGTGTTAGAATGATATTTTATATAGAAAAATGTGGTAATGTTGTTCCTGTGTTTGAAACATTTCAAAGACTCCTTCTACCATGTAAATATCTTAGTATGACACACAAGGCTCTTTCCACAGGATCTTCTCCCTGCTTGTTCAGCACTGAATATTACCTTGCTTAACTCATTGCATTCTCTCAGATCATACTCTACTAACTTGTTAGATTCTGTCACTTAGATGTCTGGGCCTTTTCATGGGCTGATCTATACCCAGAACACTCATCTCATGCCCTCCTTAACTGTCCTGACTCTTGCTACATATCCTTCCAGACCTGACTCAAATATTCCCATCAGAAGTCTTCTCTACTGCTCTTATCCCCATTCTTCACCATGACTGTTATTCCTAGAGTTTTGAGTCATATCTTTAATGCAGAACTTTTCATAATTCAGTCATAATTTGATCAATGAAAGGAATGTGTACTGAGAAATGTACCACTGCCTGGTGTAATGGTTGAATGAACATCACAGAGTACAATAACACAACCTAAGGTGGCTACGATGTCATTTGTGATATAATCTTAAATCATTGTCATGTATGCAATCTATCATTGACTGAAATATCATTATTCAGCCCACAACTGTATATTATAATTACCTATTCACTTTTCTGTTTTCCCAGAATTGCTTGTACTGTGGTCCGTATCTTTATTTTTATATCTCTAAGCCTTTAACTGGCATTCACTCAGTATATATACTCTGTATTAATAGTCTTCCTGATTTCTAGCCTATATGATTTGCTATAATTTAAACAGCTCCTTGCTCCATTTCATTCATCACACCCTCTTACATGCTGATGCAAGCCACATACATACTTCCATTATTACATATAGCTTCCTGTATTCTCATCATTTCTTTTTTACCTCTGCCTTCCTTTATCAAACTTGCTCTCTTTCTGGAACATCTGTGCCTTATTTAACTAGGCTTTCCAAATACATGGCACACTCCTTATCATGTGTAAGGAAGTGAATGGATAGAATTGAATTAAATATCTAAAGAGTTCACAAACCAGCTTACCAATTACAAACCAAGGCATAAGTGTTCTAATTTTATCAGTATTCTTTACTCTTAAACAAAATAAACTTCAAGGACAGTTATCACATTTTTAAAACAAAGTTTCTGACAGCAGAAACTTTCTGGATATCCCTAAAAGTCATTTTTTTTCCTTCCCTGAAAATTTATGCCATTCTATAAGTGAAAAGGTTTGGGAGAAAAAGTGTGAAATAAAGCCTAATATAACTTTAAGTTCAGAAGTGTTGAGTAATTTGAAATTGATATACAAGATAATGTCACAGCCCCATAACCTTACATTGTAAAAATAAATCTCTGGGGCAGGGGATTTAGCTCAGTGGTTTTGCTGCCTGCTGTGCAAGCACAAGGACCCGAATTTGATCCCCGGTACCAAAAAAAAAAAAAAAGCAAAAAAAAATCTCTGAATGTTCCAGCTTCAATCCTTTATTATTTGAACTGACTCTTGCCCAGAAAACAGGATTACTTGGAAATTAAACAAATATCTACTTAAGAATTCTCAAGAAAATATTATACCTTTTTACATCAGTAGAATTGACATGTTTTGAATTAAAAGGCACATTTTCATCTTATTTAGCAATCTAAAATATTTAGCAGAAAAAACAATGTTAGTACTCAATATTCTATCAGCTTCACTGAGTTCTTCTCAAAATGATGAGGCAAAATAATTTTAAAGGTAATGGTAGATTTCCAGCCTGGCATGTAAGGACCTTAGAAGTCTTCACTCCATTCTAATAACAATCAAGAAAGCTGAACAAGGTGGAAAAACAACTCATATCCATCAGAGAAGTAAACTCACAGGGCAACCATTACCCCAAAAATTAGAGACAGATAGATAAATACAGAAAATCACAACTGATCAGGGTTGGAACTCACAAGTAAAAACCACTGGAGGAACCAATGCTAGGGTAGGAAAACTTAAACTGTAAATGATGAATTGATACTCGGTGTGCATAAGCCTAAGATAAAAAATCTCTAGAGGGATCTAGTCACCAAGGGTCTTCCACACTTTTGTGAGTTTTATCCCCATGAGCTTAACCAAGTTCTCACAATGCTATGATATGACTATCCTTCAAATTTCATGTGTTGCAAGATTAATGCCATGTTCAACAGACCTGAGAGGTGGAATCTTTAAGAAAGATTAAATCATGGAAGCTCTAACCTCATGAACAGATTAATATTGTCATCACAGGCGTCGGTTCCTAATAAAAGAATAAGTTCCACCTTCACTTCTCTGTCACATGTACTTGTACTTCCTTGCCCTTCCACTTCCCACTCTGAGATGACATAACAAGAATTTCCAACCTCCAGAACACTGAGTAATAAATATAGAGTAGAAAAGTTACCACTTTTGAAATATACCAGAGCATCTTATTCTTCTTAACAAGTCCTGCCTTAGAAGAAACTATTTTACCAAGGTCTAAACTACTGGTATATTCTGAGAGCTTAACTGACTTGGAAGAACATAAAGACCCAACTCCAGTCTTCTTTAACCAGTCTGTTCAATCTCAAAAGCAAGAAGCTGAGGCACAAGCTCACTGAAAGCGTTAAACGTAACCATAGGACTACAGAATGCTTTCTCTCACTCCACACTTTACCAAAGGCCAAAGGCCTATTACCACAGTTATTCTTAATAAGTACAATATACCTAATTTTCAGTAAAAAATTACAAAGTATACCAAAAAACATATGCATAATAGAAAAATAATGTGAGAAGGAGCTTGCTTATTCGAAGCAATAATCACAAAAGCTCCCCCAAATCAATGTCAGACACCAAACCACCAATCCAGAAAGTTCAGAACATGAAGCAGGATAAATGTCAAAAGTAAGACAAAACACTACACCTAGGAGAACCATATTCAAACTGCAGGTAAGCAAAGATAATGAAAAAAAATCTCAAATAAAACAACCCCAGAAGAAAATATATCTATAGAGAAGTAAACAAAACATTAAACCTGACTTCACAGGAAACATGCAGGCAAGGAAATAAAGTGTAGAAATTTTTAAAAGGGAACCAGGGTAGAATACCGTACCCTAGAAAATTATCCTTCAAGTGTAAAGAAGGAATAAAGTCTTTCTCAGAAAAATTAAAATTGAGGAAACTTGTTGATGTAGCTGGTAAGGAATGTTGAAAGCCATGCTTTGGAGAACACAAAATGACATGATTCAGAAACTTAGATCTACACAAAGAAGAGCATTAGAAAAAGAATGAGTGAAGGTAATATAAAACTTCAATTTTTCTTATTCTTAAGTGAAACAGTTCAAAATAAAAATGACAAGGATGTATCTGCATATATGTGCTTGTGTATAAGTATAATGGATAATAGCAATGATACAGGGCACAGAAGGGAGGAATAAGGATCATTTGGCTATTTTAGGATACTACTTAAAAGTGGACTTGGATTAGTTTTAAATAAATTAATTGTAAACTCTAGGGCAACCACTAAAAGAAGTGCAACTGAGTTAGATATGGTGGAACTCACCTGTAATCTCAACACTCTTGGAGGCTGAGGTGGGAGGATCACAAGCTTAGGTAACTTAGTGACAGAATGAGACCCTGTCTCCAAATAAAAATAAAAAAGGCTTTAGATGTAGCTTATTGCAAAGGCCCTGAGTTCAAACCCCAGAACTACAAAAAAAAAAGTACAAGTGATTTGCTAAAGAACAAAAATATAATTACATAAAATTTTAAACTAATATCACAGAAGACATAAAGAGTGAAAAACAAAAATACAAACAGACACAGAGGGCAACAAATAGAAATCAGTAACCAATATGCTTAATTACTTTGAGTATCAATGGTCTAAATATATCAAATAAAAGACAGATTGTCAGAATGGCTCAAAAAACAAGATTCAACTATGTGTAGGACATATACACATACACAAACACTTTAAATATGAATTCAAATCTGAAATATGAATTCACAGAGGATACCATGAGATTTTCCCTGCAGTGAAAGCAGCTGAAGTGAGGCCTTTGGTGGAAGTCAGTGGAGAACCTGGTGCTGTGCCAATTATACCGCATCCTCACCTCCCCAAATCCACAGAGTTGGTGGGATGATGGGACAGAGACAAAGACCTACGCTAAGCTATGCCCCAGTATTGCCTGCAGCCAGGAAGCTGGCCTAGAGTGACCACTGAGTAGACAGCCTCCCTGCTCACAGGCAGGCAATTAAACAAAGTAAAGGGGTGGGGGAGGCTCCGAGACTTGCAACTGAACTCACATTGTAGTGTGAACAGGACAGTGAGGAAACTTTGGATTTGTGCTCTTGCAACTGCAAAAGGGTTTTCTTTTTTGTTTTATCCTTTTTGTTATTGCTTCTTCTTATTATTTTTTAATTATCTCTATCTTTGGAGTTTTTTCTTTTCTTTTTTCCTTTTATTCCTCCTCACATCTCTTTTCTTCTCACTTCCTCTTTTTTATTCCTTTACCTTGTTTCTCCTTCTTTACACCTTTCATCTGGCATGTATATAATATAAAAGATACCTCTGTATGTGCAAAAGAGAATAGGAATTGGGCCGGGGATTTAGCTCAGTGGTTCCGCCGCCTGCCTTGCAAGTTCAATCCCCAGTAACAAAAAAAAGAGAGAATAAGAATTAACCAGTGCTTCAAAGAATCAACATCCGGGATCTCATCTTATTAAAAAGCTTCTGCACTACAAGAGAAACCACCGACAGAGCTAAGAGACAACCTACAATGTGGGAAAAAAATTTTAGCAGCTGTACCTCAGACAAAGGACCACTATCTAGAATATATAAAGAACTAAAAAAAAAATCAGACCCACAAATATAAAGACCCAATTCAAATTGGGCATCTAAAACAAACAGACATTTTTCAGACAAAGAAGTAAAAGCAGCAAATAAACATATAAAAAAATGTTCAACATCACTGGTCATTCGAGAGATGCAGATGAAAACAACACTGAGATTCCACCTCACCCCAGAAAGAATGGCTGCTATCAAGAAATCAACCAATAACACATTCTGGCAGGGGTGTGGGGAGAAAGGAACCCTTCTCCATTGTTGGTGGAAGTGCAGACTGCTGCAACCACTGTGGAAATCAGTATGGAGATACCTCAAAGAACTAGGACTAGAGGTCCCATTTGACCCAGCTATTCACCTGCTGGGGATCTTTGGGGTTTTTTTATTTATATATTAATTGGTACATTTTAAGTATACAATATATTTACATTTATCATTGGGTGTTTGTACCTGAACATGATTTATCTTATTTCTTATTTTTTCCCCCATTACTTATGCGCCCTTCACCCCCTGCACCCTTCCCTATTTACATAGACTTTGTTTCCATGTTTTTCTTTTCTCATAATTTTTCCTTTCCTTTCTTCCCTTTCCCCTTCCCCTCCCACCACCCCTGCACCTTTGGTCCTTTTCCTATTTCAAATTATCAATTATTCATTTTAATCATTTTCATCCTTATTTACACTTTCAGTTCCTCACACTAGAGAAGCTATTCAGTATTTACTCATGTGTGTCCTATTTATTTCACTTAAGAGTATGGTCTCAATATGCATCCATTTAGCTATAAATGACTCTAGTTTCTCGTACTTTATGGCTGAGTAGTACTCCATTTTATTAAAAAACCACATCTTCTTTATCCAGTTTCCAGTTGATGGGAACTTGGGCTGTTTCCAAGCCTCAGCTATTACAAACTGTTCTGCTGGGTATATTCCCCAAAGCATTAAAAGAATCATACCACAGCGATATATGTGCACCCATGTTTATAGCAGCACAGTTTGTAATAGCTAAAGCCTGGAAGCAGCCCAAGTGCCCATCAACTGGAAACTGGATAAAGAAGATGTGGGGTTTTTTAATAAAATGGAGTACTACTCAGCCATAAAGAATGAGAAATAAAGAACCAGAGACATTTATAGCTAAATGGATGCATATTGAGGCCATACTCTTAAGTGAAATAAATAGGACACACATGTGTAAATACTGAATAGTTTCTCTAGTGTGAGAAACTGAAAGCGTAAATAAGGATTAAAAGGATTAAAATGAATAACTGATAATTTGAAATATTAAAAGGACCAATGGTGCAGGGGTGGTGGGAGGGGAAGGAGAAAGGAAAGGAAAAATTATGAGAAAAGAAAAAAAATGGAAATGATATCTATGTAAATAGGGAAGGGTGGAGGGGGTGAAGGGCACACAGGTAATGAGGAAAAAAATAAGAACCCAGATATATCATGTACAGGTACAAGCACCCAATGATAAATGTAAATGTATTGTATACCTAAAATGTACCAATAAAAGAATTTAAAAGAAAAAAAAAAAGAATTACCCAGTGCTTTAATTTAATAGTACCTTTCAAGGACATGTCAGGGTACTCTTTACCAAAATTTACTCAGAAGATCCAAACAAACTAGCTACCATTATGTGAATAAGTTCTGACAATCTCACAGTTTCCTTCAATATCTAATTACATTCCCTTCTCTCTACATCCCTTTTCTCACTCCCACAAGTCTTCTTTCAAATTCCCTCAAGGCTATCTCTTTATTCAAGCTATAATAATAATTCCAATACAGTCTAACCTCCCACTTGGTTTTCACCTATTAATATGTTCTTCCCTTCTTTTCTTCTTACTGACTTACTCCCCTTCCTTTTCTTCTTCCTTTTAATTTTCCCTCTCTCCATGTCCCAGTCTAGCTGCTGATAGCAGGATATTTCAGGCTACAAGTGGCATTGATAAAAGGGTGAAATTGTTAATACAAATTTTAATGTACATGGCTGATGAATGGTTACATCTGTTGATGTTGTTATTAACTGTAGGCATTCTTCAATTACAACACAGTGACTGGGTCCAATCCTATTAAACTGAGTAGGCCTAAGAGGAGATACTACCAAGAAGCAAAGAAAGCCAAGATCACATCTCTGGAAAGCAGACACTAAGGAACTCCATACTAACCACAGAATCTTTCCATTCTAGTTGATCCTCAACCTGCACCACAAAATAAAGAAGATGATAAAAAAAGATGGAGGAGGAAGGAAGGGGTAGAGGGGGGGAGAAGAGAAAACAAACAAACAAGGAAACAAATACCTCACAACTTCTCCAAAGTAGATCCAAGGGGTATTCACAGAGAGGAACTCAACCCCCAAACATGTAAATTGGATGAAATGAGCAAAGAAGAAAAAAAACCTTAGCAAATTCATAGATGATATGACTAAACAGATACCAGACTTAAACAAGTTGATCTATGATCTTAAAGAAGAGTCACATTAAAAAAAATTAGAAGAGCTAACCAAAACCATTTAAAATGTGAATGACAAATTTAGCGAAGAATTAAGAGTCCATGAAGGGGTACCAAACAGAAATCCAGGATACAGTACAAAAAATTTTATTGAAAGTATGGATAGCAAAAGTGATCAATATGAGGAGAAGATATCAGAAGAAAAGGTAGGTCTGCTGCACGTGACCATATACTCAGAGATAACTTAAAAACAACAAGTGAGCAAGGGAAAATGACCTAAAAACTGCTAGATAACACAAAAAGAAACTAGCTTAAGACTAACTGGACTTAGAGAAAAGTCAGAAGACAACATCACGGAAGAAGACTTCTGTTCACAGAAATCATAGCAAAAACCTTTCCAAGTATGGGGAAAGAATTTAATATTCTGGCAAGTGGGTCATATAGTATCCCAAATAGCCATGACCAGAGAAGAACTTCTCCAAAACATTTCATAGTAAAAATCCCAAAAGTCTAATGCAAAGACAGAATCTTGAAAGCTGTTAAAGAAAAAAACCTCTATAATGAAAAGTACAGTACTCTGGAAAAGGGGATGATGAAGCACATCAGAAAGTGGAAAGATATTACCGTTCCTAGACAGGCAGAATGAATATTGTCAAAACATCCACACTACCAAAATGGATATATAGACTTAAAATGATTCTAACTCTGATACCAACAGCATACCTACCAGATAAGAATTAAAAAACTAAAATTTATATGGAACCAGAAGAGGCCCAGAATAGGGGTCAGAATAGGCAATCTTGGGCAATAACAGTAAAGCAGGAAGCATGTCAACTGTGGATTTCCAGTTCAATTAGAAAGCTATAGTAGAAAGTGATAAAAACAGCATGGTACTGGAAAAACAGACATGTGAATCAATGGAACAGGATAGAAACAACTCCAGGCACATTTAGTCATCTCATCTTTGACAAAGGGGACAAAAACATACACTGAAGAAAAGACTGCCTCTTTAACAAATGATCCTGAGAAAAGTGACTGTGCACATTCAGAAGATTGACTCTAGACTCAGATCTTTCAGCATGCACTAAAATAAAACAAAACTAGATCGAAGACCTGAATATTAAAATAGAAATGCTTAATCTGCTAGGAGATAAAACAGAGAAAATTCTGAAAGACATAGGGGAAAATTATTGAACAGAACAGCAATCACAAAAGATGTAACATCAAGAATCAACAAGTGAGGGTGGAGGGGGTGAAGGGAGGGCAGGGGAATGGGGGAAAAATAAGAACCAAGATACATCATGCAAAGCTACAAGATCCCAATGAGGATTGTAACTGTATTGGACACCTAAAATGTACCAATAAACTAAATGAAAAAAAATCAACAAATGAGAGTATATCAAATTAAAAAGCTTCTTAACAACAAAGAAACAACCTCTAGAGTAAAGAGAAAAACTATAGAGTGGAAAAAAATTTGCCAGCTACTCCATGGACAGAGAGTATGTAGGACATATAATGAACTGAAAAAAAAATTGGATCCCCCATCGCCAAATAAAGAATCAAGTCAAAACGGGCAAATAAAATGAAGAGACAGTTCTCAAGAGAAGTACAAATGGTCAGTAAATACGTGAAAAAAATGCTCAATATCACTGGTCATTAGAGAAATACAAATTAAAACAACCCTGAGATTCTAACATATTCCAGAAAGAATGGCTGTCACAAAGAAATCAATAATAACAAATGCTGGTGAGGCTGAGGTAAAAGGAACCCTCCTACATTTTTTGTGGAAATGTAAACTAGAACAACCACTATGAAAATTAGAATGGACATTTCTCAAAACACTAAAAATAGAAATTCCATCAATTCAGATATTCCCATTTAGGTATCTTCATAAAAAAGTAAAGACATCATATATCACAGTGATATACAGAATATCCATATTTATAGCAATAAAATTCATAATAGCTAAATCTTGAAAGAGGCTTACATGTGTATGAAAAGATGATTGGATAAAGAAAAGGTGGTATTTATATAGATTTGAATACTTCTGCACCATAAAAGGACAAACTTGAGTCATTTGTGAGAAAATGGATGAACCTTGAGACAACAATGTTAAGTGAAATAAATCAGACACACAAGTTTAAATATCACATGATTTAATCTTATGTAAGAAACCCAAAATATAAATAATTTAAAGAGCAAAATAAAGGACAGATACTAGGAATCAGAGAAATAGATCTTTTGCAAATGGAAACAGGATCTTGAGAGAGGGGGAGAGAAGAAGGGGAAGTAAAAATAATATGCGTTTTGTACATATACCATCTCTCCACAATGAAGTAATCACTCTGTATTATAAATATCCTTAAAAATAAAGTGAAAAAATATTAGGCAATGAAAATTGATTCCCTATTGCTGCCTATTAAAATAAATTTTAATTTAGCCAGGTGTGGTGGCACATACCTGTATTCTCAATACTGAACAACTTAGTAATAGCAAGTCCTTTTCTCAAAGTTTAAAAATTTTTTGTAATGAAAATTAAATGCATATTTAGGAAAGAACCTTTAAAATCAATCACATCAGCTTCCACCTCTGGAAAGTAGACAAGAACAAATTAAATCCTAAGTAGGCAGAAGAAAAAAAAATAATACAAATAGTGCAGAAATAAATTATATTGAAAAGCAAAATCAAAAAACCAAAAGGTAGTCCTTTGAAATTTATTCTTTATATAAGCATAATTTTGGAGGCCATAAGAAAATCCTCATTACCTAACATCCCAAAGAACTTTCCGTCTTCTGACTGATGTGTGGATTTCTTAGTAGGGAACTGCCAAAGACTAAAACAAAGACTACCAAAAGAGAAGGGTGAGGAACCCTGAGTAGTCTAACTTTCCAGTCAAAGGAATATACATCAATGTCCAAATTCACTAAGTAAGTCACTTGGAAGTGGGATTAACTCAAGAGTTTCAAGTAGAATAGGTTTGAAAACTTCCACTCTGGACAGTTATCAGGTCTGTACACAGTTGTTTAGAACAAATCCCATTGTTCATTGTTTAAACATGAATTTTCTACTAAGTTCAATAAGAATCTGATGTAGGTCACTCGAACTTCATGAATTTTTAACAACTTTAGCTGCTTACAAAAATTAAAGTGAAACACAGTACTCAGCTTTGATGCCTCATAGGCAAATGTTGTCATAAAAATTTTCATTCTCACCATGTAGCCTCTTAAATCAGAAAACAGAAAAATATGACTGTGGGCCAAGCCTATGGCTCTTTGTCGTATGACCTGTGAACTAAGAATGATTTTTACATTTCTAAGTGACTGTTTTTTAAAAATCAAATTATGAGTTCATATGTGGCTCACAAACCTTGGAATATTTACCATCTTGCCTTTTACAGAAGAAATTTACTGACCTATGTCTTAGACCCATAATGTGAGTTAAGGCTTATGTTGCAGGTAACCCCAGAAAATATAAAATAGACTGACTTTATAGTGAGATACTAACACAAAAGACCTTTCTGAATTAAGATGGTAGGAAGAGGCAAGTAGGAGAAAAGTACTGATTTCTTAGGAGAGTGATTTTTCTTTAAAAAGATAGAAAAGGGATATAAAACAAAGAAGTGGGGTTAAACAGGCAGAAATCACAAATGGTCTAGCTGCCAATGGGTAGAAAAAGAAAGAGGCACAAAGGAAAGGAATGAAGGTGAGTTGACTCATTATGCAGGTAACACCTCAGATGACATCTCTCTCAGAACTACCCACAGCATGTGCTTATTTGCAGACACACAAGGGAAATCACAGTGAGAATAAAAGCCAAATTACTCTTTATAAAGCTTTAAACAGTAGTAAAACTGAAAATACAGATGAGGAGAGCAAATACAAGCAGGGTAGAAACGCTTTTCTGACAAGCAGCAGCCTCATCTAATACAGATCTAGGTCTGGGAGACAGCAATTAGACCTTTTAAAGTCAAATACTATAAATCACCTCTGTTCCACATTAGGAAACTCATGTCATTCAGTGTTTAGGTGGTGATACTTTAGCTTTTCAATTAGGCTAGCACGGAGCAGTCTGCAGTTGATCTGGCTCCAGTATAACTAAATGGCCCCTCTGGGATCACTGCTTCCAATCAGGTGTGCACACTATTAGCACGCAAAGTGTCTAAGGCAGGTTGTGTAAACCACGAGGACAAGCATGCCTACTCTTCCAGACCTGTGTATCCAGTCTCACATTTCTCATCCTAAGACTTTCCATTTCTGTGATTCATCTCATCTTGTCCATTTCCTCCGTAACTAAACCAGTGCAGCATCCCCATAACATGCTCTTCCCGCTACTTTGCACATTTCTTTCACATAGAACAGTCTTCCTCACTGGCATTCTTTTCATCATTGTTACAAAACCTGTTGTGTGGGCCCTCTAAAGCAGTGGGGGCAAACCTATGGCACACATGGTATTTTTCTTTTAAGACAAAAGATGTTAATGTATGAGTTCGTTTTTTCTAAACTAAAACCTCAGCATTCAGGTTTAATTGCAGTATTGGTACTTTGCGATAAATGAGTTTTGGGTTGCAATTTGGGCACTCATCTCTAAAAGGTTTGCCATCACTGCTTTAAAGTAATACATATCATATACATCTCTGGGGACAAGAAAGCAGATGAGGATGCATACCCCCTTGTGTCTGTTTCTCTATCTAAAGATAGAAACATTTTAAAAATAAGAACAATATCATTATAACTGGGCTACAAAACATGTAAGGATACATTAATGTAACCAATAGGAAAAAACTGTAAAAGTTAGAACTTTTTCATTTGGAGACAAAACCCTTCTCCAAATTTACTCAGGCCCAGGACATAACCTGCTAGCTCCATTCCTAGGCCCTGATGACAGGGAAAAAAATATAGATGATGGCTTTGAAGGTTGGGGTCTAGTTTCATTTCCACAGGGAAAGGAGGGAGAAAAAACAGACTAGAAGGAAGAGAGCAAGCTTGGAGTTGTCTATTATCTCACTGTATTCCCTTTCTCCTCTGTTCCTTACTCTAAAAGAACTTTGCATGCTTGGACACAGTGAGAAAGTGATTTGTGGCAATATGAAATCATTCAATTTCCTTGGAGCTAGTTTTGAATAAAGCCTTTTCTCTATCACCATGACCCCCGTGTTTGTTTGGAGAGTTAAGCAATGAGTAAGCAAATGAACCTGAGCACCCATTAACAGTAAGAGGTCAGAAATGTAAACATTGAAGGTGTAAGAAGAAAATTTTTATACTTATTGATGGAGGTGGAAAATCTGATGGGCAGTCTAGCAACATGGGTCAGATACTAAAATATGTACACCCTTAAGAAGTTTTAGGAATTTATCGCTAATGATATAACCAGAGATAGGTTGAATATTTAAGAATAGGGATACTTGTTGACATATATGTGTATATATATACTATATATGTATGTATGCATATACACTAGTGGAATATAGAAAATTTAATAAACAGGAAAACTGCTTACATAAATTATAAGAATCCTTGAGTTATTTTTTTGAAATGGATGCACCTTGAGACCATAATGTTAAATGAAATAAATTAGACACAGCCTTAAATATCTCATGATTTTTCTTCAATGAAAATCCAAAATATAAATAAAGAGCACAGTAAAAGGTAGATAATAGGAAAGAGGGAGACAGATCTTCTGTAAGAGGGAGGGGGACCAAAAGATGGAGGGAGAAGGAAAGGAGAGAAAGTGAAGGAGATGGAAAATAATTAAGTCCTGTTATGTACATGTGTGAACTCCCCAGGAAGAACTCAATCATTACATGCTGCAAATATGTACCCAGGAAAATAAAAATTTAATAAAATGAACAAAATCAGTTTCTTACACCTTTCACAATAAGATCAAGAAAAATGGAGCCAAGGAGTTAGCTCAGCAGTTTCACTGCCTGCTGTGCAAGCGCAAGAACCCTAGTTCCATCCCCGGTTCCAAAAAAAAAAAAAAAAAATCAAGAAAAATGAGATACTTAGGAATCAATCTAACAAAGGAAATTAAAGACCTATACATTGAAAACTACATACTCTGAAAAAGGAGATTGAAGAGGATATCAGAAAATGAAAAGATATCCCCTTTTCTTAGATAGGCAGAACCAATTTACTAAAAATGGCCATATTTCCAAAACTGTTAAACAGATTTAATACAATCCCAATCAAAATCCACAATAGCATACCTCACAGAACTAGAGAAAATCCTAAAATTCATATGCAACCAAAAGAGACCTAGAATAGCAAAAGCAATTTTGGGCATCAAAGGCAAGGCAGGGGGCATACAATCCCCAATTTAAGATCATATTAAAAAGCTACTGCGATAAAAACAGCATGATACTAGTGAAAGAACAGACCAAAGGATGAAAGGAACAGAACAGAAGATGTAGAGACAACTCCAGGCACACTCAGCTAACTTATCTTTTTTTTT
>NW_004624821.1:5849533-5876518 GCF_000247695.1 Heterocephalus glaber | reverse complement strand
TTAATCATGTCTTGTACTATGGGCACAATCTCTGCTGTTATCAGAGAAATTATTTCTGATTTCATTTTTTCCAGATCCTCTTTTGTTGCCAGTTCTGGGAGTCCAGGTGGTTGAGTATCAGAGGGTTCCATCTCATTTCCCTTTGGGGTTGCTGTAGGTGTTCTGGAAGTCTGGTTTTGAGACTTATTTACATGTCTTCTCATTTCAATGGGGGGAGGGGGGGTGTGCTCTTGGCACCCATGTGGCTCACCTCCTCTGGGCTGGGAGCAGTGGAGTGGTGGAACGGTGGCCCAGAAGCCCCTTCCTCTGGGCTGGGAGTGGTGGAACATTGGCCCGGAAGCCTTTACCTCTGGGCTGGGAGCGGTAGAAAGGTAGCCCAGAAGTCCCTACTTCTGGGCCTCAGCTAACTTATCTTTGACAAAGGGGCCAAACACCTTCACTGGAAGAAAGATAGCCTCTTTAATAAATGGTGCTGAAAAAAACTGGCTTTCCACATACCACAGATTAAACCTAGACCTTTATCTCTCACCATGCACTAAATTAAAATCAAAATGGATCAAAGATCTAAATATCAAAACAGAAACATTAAATTGCTGGAAGATAGAATAGTATAACTCTTGAAGACATAGTTGTAGACAAAGACTTTATGAACAAAACTCCAATCATACAGAAGCTACTACAAAGAATCAACAACTGGGATCTCATTATATTAGAAAGCTTTTATCGGTATAAGATATCACCAACAGAGTGAAAAAATAAACCAAAGAATGCTAAAAAAAAAAAAAAATTAACAGCTATTCGTCAGAAAAAGGATTAATATCTAGAATATATAAAGAACTAAAAAAAAAGACCCCCCTCAAATTTAAAGACACAATCCAAAAATGGCCATCTGAAATGAATAGACATTTCTCAGATGAAGAAGTATATACAGCAAATAAATATATGAAAAAATGTCCACCATCACTGGTCATTTGAAAGATGTAAATTAAAACAACACTGAGATTCTGTCTCACTCCAGAAAGACGGGCTATTATCAAGAAATCAACCAGAAACAAATGCTGACAAGGCTTTGGGGAAAAAGAAGCCCTACTCCACTGTTGGTGAGAGTATAAATTGGTACAACCACTATGGAAATCAGTGTGGAGATTCCTCAAAAAACTAAAACTAGAGGTTCCATTTGACCCAGCTATTCCCATTGTTGGTATCTTCCCAAGAGAGTTAAAAGCATCTTCCCAAGAGAGTTAAAAGCATCATATCACAGCAATATATGCACACCCATGTTTATAGCAGCACAATTTGTAATGGCCAGATCTTGGAAACAGCCCAGATGCCTGCCCATCAATGGATGAATGGATAAAGAAAATGTGGTTTTCAAATAATTTCTCTGGTGTGAGAAACTGAAAGTGTAAATGAGGACCAAAAGGCATAATAGATAATGTGAAATAAGAAGAAAAGTTCCAAAGGGAAGGGGAAGTAGGGAGGAGGGTAGAGGAAGGGAAAAAAGGGAAAGAAAAAATGATGAGAAAAGAAGGAAAGCATGGAATCAACATTTGTAAATAGGAAGGGGTAGGGGTGGAATGGAGGGAAGGGAATGGGGAAAAAAGAAGAACCAAGATATATTATGTACAGGTATAAATTTCCAATGATGAATGTGATCATAATGTATACCTAAATGTGCCAATAAACTTAATAAAAAAAAAGAAGATGTGGTTTTTTTATATAATAAAGTACTACTCTGGCATAAAGAAGCATAAATTTGAGACATTTTTAGGTAAATGGATGTACCTTAAGACCATGCTTTTAAGTGAAACAAATTACACACATATGTTTAAATATCACATTGTTTCTCTTGTGTAAGAAACTGAAAGGGTAAATGAGGAAGAAAATGGATGATAGCTGTTGGGAAGTAGGAAGAAAATGTTCAGTTGGGAAGGGGAACAAGGGAGGGGAGGAGGGAGATGGGAAGGAAGGGAAATGGAAAAAAAATAATGGAAGGAAAAATGGAAACAAAGCTTTTGTAAATGAGGAGGTGAAGAGGGGTTGAAAGGCAGGAAGGGGGATGGGGGAAAAGAACTAAGATATATTATGTAAACGTACAAATTCCCTATAATGAATGTGATCAATATACATGCCAAATATGTACTAATACAACATAAAGTTAAAATAAATAAATGCTGGGTCAAATATTGAAAAAAAAAGTCAGTTTCTTTTAAAAATAAAAATAAATTATTGGAATTTATATAAAGAACATACTGAAACCACTGAAATTACAAGATTTATACTTATTTTTGACATTGAAATCTAACCACAATATATGTGTTTTTAAATGAAAAAGCAAGTTATAAGCCAGCTTTTTACTGTTTACAGTTCAAACTCATAATTCTATACAATTAGAATAAAAAGATTTTCACTCTCTATTTTTATACTTCATTATAATTTAAATTTCTAGAAATTATCATGTATACTTTTGTAATAAAGAAAAATACTTTTAAAAATAAAATAGTTTTACTTTTATTCGCAATCATCTGGGACCCAACACAAGCAGACCTTTCTCGCCTTTCCCTGTAATGTCCTACTCTTTTGCTTCAAACTGGCTTAACAATTGCCAAACTATGCTTCTTAATGGCCTGTCTTTGGCCTTTTCCTCAACATTTTCCTAACCCAGAATATTCCATGTCCCAGCTTTGCACTTCTTCCCTTTGTTTATCTTTCAAGATCCAACTCCAGAAATCGCCAGTCAGTCTCTCTGAGATCCATGATCCATGCCTTTCAACTCTGATGTTACTTCCAATCTGTCTTAAGTTTCAACTTGAGGTCCATATTCCCCTGGATGGCCTTCCCTAAGTTTCTGAACCTTGGAAAATTAGTAAAATAAATTTTGAAATATTTATACATGCATTTCTTTTGAGAGAGACTGTAGCTTTCAACAAATTTTCAAGAGTGCCAACATGTTTGAGTTTATAGCTTTAATTTTCAATGTACCATGTTCAACTTCATATTTCTCCTATTATTTTTCCAAAATGTCACTCAAATCTTACATTATTATATACTTAAACACATATTTTTTCCTCTCCCCAAGTATTTCATAAGAAAATTGAGAATAAGGGTCAAGGTATATACTTTTTAAAAATCCTTATTAAGACCTGTAGCATTCCAAGCACATAGTAGGAATTATGTTAATAAATATTTGCACTCACAAGAATATCTATGGTCAATCACAAAAATAAACAGACTCAATACTTGAAAGCAAAAGACATCCATGGGGAAAAGGACTGAAATAAAACTCCTTTTCTCTGTTTTGAGACAGGAAGTCAGAGCCTTGCTGCCCACTAATATAAGATGATTTACTACCATCAGGAGAAAGGAAAACACAAAAATACCTGGAAAGGATCTGGCAGATAGATATATCCTTCCAAATAATGGCAAAAATTAAGAATAACTGAAATCTTTGCAGGTAACATTCCCCAAAACAAGTCATAAATAGATCAATAAAGGCACAAATGTAGGAAAATCCATGTCATGATATTCAACATGAATTTTGTTAGAACACAATATTAAGCACTGATTTAATAATCCCCATCAGAAAATAGAGAGGTATTTGTTTGATATAATTTCACTAACAATGAGATACTTTCTCCACCTTGAATAATGATAGAGAAGAATATTGCATATCTTTGTAATGCTCTGAGTTTGAAGACACTGACAAGTGATTTAGTGTGTCTAGATTTCAGTTTTCTTAATTAAAGAAAGGCTGACATAATAGGAAAGAGACTGAGAAGCAAATCAATAGTTCTGTTTCAGAAGATATCAAACAGAATTATTAGTCTATATATGGATAAGCACAAAATTATAGGTTTAAAATGCTCACATGTTGAATCAGAAAATGTACTAAAGACTTAAGTGGGACAAAACTTATAAAATTAAATTCAGTATAAAATGGAGAAGGAAGAAGAAGGGACTTATGAAACTGCTCTATGGAATATAATAACCTTTTTCAAGGAACCACTTTGACAGAAGAAATTTATTATGCAGAGGTGCTTCATGGAACATGCTTAATTTTCTGGAATTAGACAAAGACATGGTTAAATCATTCTGGATAAGGTATCAACAGAAATTTGTGGAAGAGCTCAGAGAAGAATGAAGTGTAGAAGGAGGAAAAGTGAGTAAGTGTGAAATAAGCCACCCGATGACAGGAGAGGAATCTGCTGATAAATGTTAAGTATTGAAAAGGTGCTGGTGGCCGGGTTGACAAACAGTTTTAAGAACAAGAATAACTATTACTCTTAATTTTATTGTTATGTGGTGCTGTGTTATAAATATTTTTCTAGTAAAAGATTTTTACGGAGGTCTGGTATTCCCATATATACCTGTATGAGAGGCACCATGTAAAATGAAAGAAGGGAAAAGATTCACCTTTTGAACTTCAAGGATGTGGGAAGAAAATAGCTGAAGATGATAAGACTTTGGTGATACTGAAAATTCAGTGGAGACAGGGAATCAGGGAGGAAGCTGATCAAGACATCATTCCCTAGGAATTTTCAGATATTTTCAGATTATCTTGAAAAAGCCTATAGGATATGGGATGAGGATGCTTGGCCAATTTTATTTAATTCCTGCAAACAGAGCTCAAATGAGCAAAATCTTAGATCAATGAACATCGGTGTGTTATGAATGAAAATTCAAAATCTTATGACAACAAATATGGCCTTGTTTATTGTTTTTAGAGTCTACTCCCAGACTCCAGGATGTAGGTATTCAACCTCCTTGAATATCAGATAGCTTTTGAGAAATACTGGGGTAGGGGAGATCAAATGGTACATTCAAGTGTAATATTCTACATCACTAAAAAACACAATCAAGTAACTAAGAAACAATGGTACCTCACTTCATAAAGCAGTTGCAGGTAGAAGTGAGCTATACTGACTATAACGAAATCCATTTTCTGTAAGACTATATCTACATGATACCAAAGTGGAGCCAGGACTTTGTTTTTCTAGAGGAAATTTGTAGCATAATGTGTTTCATTTTTACCTCACCCAATATGAAGCTTAACTCAAAATTTCCCACAAAGAAGTTTTACCTCAAAGAAATGTTGCCATGAAATAAGATACATATTGGAAAAAAAGCCCCTTAGATCCAATTCCAAAGACATTTCTAAAATTATCAATAGTGCAGTGTCTTTAAACTATTCATCAGCATTAGTGTTAGACTGCGAGCCTGTCCAGTCAGGCTTACCAGTCACATATAGCAATGATGACAGGAGCTGCAAATCAGAGAAAGCCAAATTACCTGCCAAGGCCTCCCACACTTAGAAAAACATTTAACAAAGACAGCTGATTAACTTATTCTCACATGGTCATTTACTCAGACTTGCAGAGTTCATTCAAAAGTAATTTCCGCTACTTAAATAAGCCACCTATATAACTTACTAACGAGAATATGTCAGACTGTCTTTACAGGGTTATTATGTAAAATGTCATAGGTATAAGATGAAAGGATCTTCAAACTGCTCCTGGTTCATCTCAAACAAAAATTCACACAAGGCTGTCTCATGAAGAGTTCTGTGATAATTTTATCACAGTTCAGATGCAATTATCTGGGAGTTAAGAAAAAAACCTGGTCATTCAGCAAGTGAATCATGAGTAAATGTTATTTATTTTATCAGACTTCTTTAATTAAAAAAAAAGTCTAAGTGTTGTTCTAACAAAACATTAAGAAAATATACTTGCTTCATTTTTTTTCATTTTGGGGTGTCCTTGCTAGGTTGTTCTATATTGACTTGTTCATCCTTTAATACCTTTTTATAGGAGTCAAATAAAATCAGGAAGGAAATTATCAAATCATTTGTGGAAAGTTGGCACAGTGAAGAATTGAGGGCAGATGTTAGATTGAGAATGACTACATTGCTACAGCAAAAAGATGCTACAGGAAAACAAACAGAAAGGTCAGTTTCATTTTATGATAGGAAGCAAAGTCAGGGAGGTCAGAGCCCTCCTCGGACACTGTTCTGTTGATAAGAACCTATCTGAGCAATGGAGATTATCACTAGCCATAATAAGAAAAGCTTCACCCATCAGTAATTAACTCCATTTAGACTCCAATTCGTAGAAGCCACTAGGCATTTTAGCTAAAGGTATAGCTAGCTGGGATATAATATATACTTCCTATCGAATACTGGTGACCAAAATTATAAGCAAATGGCCTTCAAGAATATAAAAACACCTTTGGTCTCTTAAGATCCCTACCCCCTTCATTTCTTGGATGTGGCAGGGGTAACTAGTTTTTCTAGGAAATACAAGTTAAAAATTCTGGTCCACTTGATCCTGCTAATGTCAAATGTCCTAACTCCTAGACAGTTACCCAATGTAAAAACTGTTCCCTGCTACAACTCCTACTACACACACACATACACACACACACACACACACACACACGCACACGTGCACACATGACAATACTGCATTGTCATCTTTGGGAAAACATTGTAATATTATAGTTTTCACATATGTGATGGCAGATTTCCCTGATTGGAGTTAAACATTTGCTAAAGAATTGCAGGTGTTTTTCAAATAATCAAGTTAGTCCCAAATGCAAGAAGAAAGAAAACAAATAATTTGGCAATCAGTACACCACCAGCATCATTAACTCTAATCTCCCGAGTCTACTCTTTTAAGATGAGAGGGGAAAATAAGAAAATCTCAAAGCAACACTATTATGGCAGTCAATTACATTTTGATAGAACTGTTTCATGTTTCCATCTGTAATTAAAGTCAGCAGTCTTATAAATTAAATTCCTACAAAAGGGAAATTGGATGGGAGCAGAGGAAGCACTTAGTTGTTTCGAGGCTAAAAGCTGGGAAATAGATTGTGTATAAGACAAACTATCCCTGAACAGACAAGTTACTGACCTACTTACTAGGCATATTGTGACCAGTGTGATCACATAATGTCATATGCATCCTAGAAACTCTTTCATTGGGAGATTACAGGATGGTTCACTTTCATTAATTCTAGTTCAACACTGGCTGCAAATAGGATACAAGGAGTGATTGAAAATGCAGTGCATACATTTAAATTTTAAATATTTATTACAGTAGAAAACACATTGCCATTAATCTCTCTCAAAATATTTTGAATACATTTATCTCATTTGCTTTGAATACATTTATCCCATTGTTCTTGTCTTTTTCTGAAGGAGTTCTGGAAGTCCTTCTATGGATATCTTGAATCACACTGTCGGCTACCTTAATGTCCTGAATCTATTCAAAATGTTTACCTTTCAGGTTCATTTGATTTGGGGGGAAGAGCTACAAGTGGCACAGTGCCAGAGCCAATGATCAGTGTGAGTGAGGACATACTATAATGTTTTTCGAAGCCTGGTTTTCCTTTAGACAGCACTTGGCAGCAGCATTCACTGTACTTTTTTTTTTGTACCAGGGATTGAACTTGGGACCTTGTGCTTGCAAGGCAGGCACCAGAACCACTGAGCTAAATCCCCGGCCCGTACTAGATTTTTTTTTTTCCTTTTTTTTTTTTCACTGTACTTTTGATTGCACTTTATAAAGACATTCACAAAAGAGGAAGGGGATTAATGGAATATCTTTTACTTTAATAAAAATTTTAATGTAAACATTCACCATATATTTTAATCACCACTTGTATCTCAATAGTGGAAAATTCTAAATGTTATACAACAGTATGTAAAGTAGTATGAAACTGCTCAAAGCCAAAAGTAGTAGGATCCACTATGGTAGATTCAATTAAAATTTTACTCCTCCTTTTGTGAGCAAAATGGCTCCTCTGCCCTTTGAATCAAGGTATAATCATGCAATTCATCTTGGCCAAGGGATGCTACCAGATGTAATGCAAACAGAGGACTGTCAGTTGGTCTTGCTCCCTTTTTGATCTGTCTTCACCCTGAGAAGAAAACGTTCAAGCTCCTTTGAGAAGGAAAATGAAAGAAAAGTAGATAAGAACCAATCCAAGCTGAGGGCAGACCAAAATCAGCTCTAGAACCAAGTTGACTAGTGATACGTGAAGTAAGTTCAACTACAACCAACATAACCGCCCCACGAGCACAGCCAAATCAGTCAACCACTAGCCGCTTATACACAGTACATGAGAAATACAGCTGTGTTATAATAATGTATTCTCGTATAGCTGATACAGCTTCCAAGAAAGCCCAAATTCCCTAATTCAGAATCTAATATCTTCCTTGCTCTCGTATATGTTGCCTTTGTATCATTATCCGGTTATTTATACAACCAACAATTCTCTTATCATATGTTAGTTATTATTCTGGGGATTCAATAATTTTTAAAAGTTCACACTATTACATGAGTTTACATTATGAAAGACAGATAAAGAAAGAAAGAAATCTATAACATGACAGGTAACGACAGCATCAATGAAGAACAAGTAAAAGTAGAGTGAATAATGGTATTAAGAGGGTGGCCAGGGAGCACTTCTGGTAAGGTGACATTTTAACATATCTCTGAATTAAGAGAAGAAGAGATTTATATGTATATCTCAGCGAAAACAATTCCAACAAATTAGACAAAAAATGCAAAATTTCTGGGGAGAACATAATAAATAGATTTCAGCAACAGCATTTGGAGACTAGCATTTTGAAATGCAATAAGCACGGAACAAGATGATAGGATATGGTGCCAGGAGTAGTAAAAATGTAGACAATATAGGCTTTAAGGCCCTGCCTTAGCTTTTATTCTAAGAGAAACTAAAAACATCTAACTCATTGATGGCTACATACTAGCCTATCTGTGGGGGGCCTTGCCCCCCCCCCTAGTACTCTTGAGTGCCTTTTACGGGCATGTCTAAGCCTGCTGCAAGTCTACCCGGCAACAAGGAAGTAGCCCCAGTACCCTCCCCTTGCTCCCTCCCTCTAGCCCTACGGTATATATGCTGTAGCAGCTTCCGCAATAAACGAGACTTGATCAGAAACCTGTCTTGTCTCCATCTCTCGTGTCCCCTGTCCTTTGTCATTCTCACTCCCCCTCTAGGGTCTCCGTTGACTTACCCGAGGGCCGGGACACCTATCGATCTGTCCATCTATCCGTCTGTCTATCTATGTGTCCATGTATCTAGCGATCTACCTCTTTATTCCATATGTATACGGTCTATCATTTATCAATCTCTTTTTAGTAGACAGGGCCTAACAATGTAGTACAGACTGGCCTTGAACTCATGATCCTTCTGCTTCAGGTTCCAAATAGCTGTGATTACAGGTATCTGCCACCAAGCCCACCTGCATCTATCATTATTTATTTACTCACTTATTTATGAGTATGGCCTCTGTCACATAAATATCAATGTTTGTGTGATGGCTTACCTACCAGATTTTGAGACTCTTGATGGTAGGGGCATTGTCTTATTCATGTCTTTATTACACACAATGCTTAATATATTGTTAGCTATCTATAAATAGTCAAATGATAGAAGAATTAGTAAATACACAAACATACAGACATTAAGTAGCATAAGAATCTGGCTCCTTATATTTCTAATATCAGAATACAATAATTTGCCTTTGCTAACATGGTTCTTGGGATCAAAGATTACATTCTTTGTGACCCTAGATAGAACCAAAGGATTAGAGAACTTCAGTAAATGTTATTGTTGGCCTGAGGCTCTCCTTTGGAAATTCTTCACCTATCATACGTATGGATAATTCAGACATTTTTATTTCTACATTTTACTTTCTCCTTTACCTTAGAGCCTTAGAGGTTGGAAGTTTCTGCCCTAACATAAATACTGACAATTATTGAAAAAAATATGATTTTTTAAGATATTTTTTGTTTGACTGTATCATTGAATAATATAAATAGTAAGTTTAATGTTGGAGTATATTTGCACAGTAGCTACCTGCACTTCCAACAAGCAAACCCCACTCTCAGCCATGCAGAAAAACAGCTACCCTGAAAATCTGTGAGGATTTGAGTTAGATGAGAGAAAATTCCACAAAATAGAGTGTGTGATCCAGGAGAAATCAATATAGCTTTATTTACTTTATAGGAGGTTACTCTCAGGCACACCATAGTTACATGATATGTAAAGAGGCTCTATTCTGAATTTTATGGACTTATTTCTGGAAAGCAGACATACAAGTTACCCAGATAGAAAAGTTATTGAGACTTGCCAAAGACCCACTCATAAACATGTGTCTCATAAACAAAGTGAATGTCAATTAATATGTTCCAAACACAAAACAAGGCAAGAGAAGCAAAAAAGAATAAAGATAGAACTGTCCTTTCTGATCCCATCCTACAATCTTGCTACACTGACAGCCATTCTTTAAGAACAATTCTTTTGCAAACTAGCTGATGTGATTATACAGGATTCCATGGTGCAAAGTACAAATGGATTTCCAATAAATTTGTTCTGTTTCCCTAAAGAAACTCTCTGAAAACTTAAATATCATTCAATATCTGTTTTGGATAGTAAATTAGTACTTGCCACAAATTCTGAAAAGAATGATCAAGCTTTTTGATAACATATTTGAGTACGCGCACAGAGACTTTGCTATTTTATCTCAAGTCTGATTCAATATCCAGGCTGTATAGGCAGATAAGAGAGAGAGTTTTAAAGACTTTCAACTGTGAAATGAGGTTATTTCATGCTTTTAAATCACAGAGAGAGTGCTTTGTAAGCAGTTCCCTCACAGTAGCTTCTACTAGATCTTCAGAGATTGAATTCTTTCCTACCTGGAAAAATGTCTCAGGAACAATAGTGAGAGCTGATTTTTCTCTTCAGTCAATTCTCTCTTCTAACAATTAGGGTATAGTGAGCTGCATTCGATCAGGTTGAAATAGCAGGTGAAAATCTATACTGAGTAGATTTCATTGGATTTCCCAAGATGTTCTTGCTGTGCCCTTCAATTGTGCTTCTAGGGAGGGACACAGAGGTTTCTTCATCACTCTATTGTATTTCTCGTATAAGCTGATTGTTTCTCGTGCTGAAGTGTAACCTCAGAAAAGACTGTCACTATTTTGATTATTTTCGTGTTTATGCTTTTTCACTGCAGTTTCCCTGGAGCATAAATTATTGCTATAACAATCTACAGTACCATCATCACTAGCATTCATGTGGGTACCAGTATTCAAAAATTTTCACATTTCTCTCACAAAGTAATAAGTGAGGGGAAGTGTCATTAAGGAATTACGGCATCAAACTCTGTACCTACATTTAAGCTAAATGAAGCCCTGTCTTTTCTTTGTAGTGAGTTTCTCCTGTGTTTCTGAAGTTCGTCATTTGTGCCCCTTTAAAGTGCTAGCTTGATTTTCTTTGTTTCTCCTTCCCTATTTTGTTCTACCTTCTCCACAGAATATAAATTCTTTGACAGTTGGTTTTATTTCTTAAATATCCTTGCCTATTTTATTAAAATACACTTCAGTGCCTGTCAAACTATCAAAGCAATAAATTAGCAAATAAAACAGTAGCTAAAAAATTAAGGAATGAATGAAGGCATCTTACATCTTCACTCACATTATGTAGACAATGCTATTTTACTAATGAATTTTCTTTACAAGTAGCTGCTGTTCTTACTGGGTTAAAAAAACCCTTCTCTTTTTTCATCTTTTTTCCCTCAATTGCCAGCTGAACTTGTTTAGACTTCTGGGCTAGTTAAACTTGTTTCTTTTCTAATCATGATTAAAACCATTTAGTCTTAATCTTGAACATTCATCATAATCACCTGGGGGACTTGTTAACGCTTTGCCTCAATCCTCTCCCAGTTTCTTACACAACATGTGTGAACTGAAGCCTGAGAATCTGCATTCATAACAAGGGCCCAGCTGTAGTTCACGGTGCTGGTCCAAGGACTACACTTTAAGAAGCACTGAATTAGGCAACAACTTAGGGAATTTCTGTGTCAAATTTGATCCATTAGTTGTTAATTATTAGAAAGAGAGGACCTCAAAAAAATGAAATGGGGCCCATTTCATATTTAGTCTTACAGTTGAAAAGTTTGAAAGTATCATTAACTACAAATGGAAAGTCTGAGTGAACATATATATGGACCAAACTTTATTCATACTTGCCAAGTCCTGAATAAAAATGATCATTGATAGAAGGAAAAATAAAAAGGGCTATATCTTAATGTGATAAGGCTGCCAAAAATTTCTCAATAAATAAGAGCACGCTTCCCATGCTTGCTGCTTATTAAGTTTCCCCATTCATTCAGTGAGATTAATATTAATTCCACAGAGGTCTAGTTAGTACTGTAACTTTTCTTTGCTTAGTTGAAATTTACTTGTAGTTACCAGTTACTCATCATCTTAAAGATAAGGCAGTTTGGAAGCCTGATGCACTGAAATTATCAATATCTTTAAAGAGCTGAATTTAGAAGTAAATACAGAATAAAAGACAAAAATGATTCACTTATTACAATATCCAGGAATTTCAAATGGTATCTAGACATTACTTCAACAAATAGAATTTATAAGTTTATGATAAAATGAAATGAAGGGATACAAAACAAATAAATCTGGTAAAAATTAAAATTACTTTCAATCAATATCCAAAATCTGGCAGATATTTACAGGTAAGAATTGATAAATGGCTGATGGCTCTGTATTAAAAGCTAAAATTCATGACAAGTTAGAACATTAATAAAATTTAAAATGAGACTAATATTAATTTTAAGCATATCCACCAATAAAAGCATTTAGCCATAACAGAAAACTTGAGAAACAGGAGCTAACACAAACGGGATTTCTGTTTGTTTTTCTCATAAAACAGGAAATCTAGAGCAAGGTGGTGCCTCCCTCTAGTCAAAAAGTGGCCATTTCAGCTTCAGACATCATGGGAGAGGAGCTATGAGAAACACAAAACAGGGCTGTGTTACAAATCTTCAAGGGTATTTGGCAAACAAGTTTCCATTTCTGATTCTCCTTCTTAGGGTAAACAAAAGGTGGTTTAAATGGATGTGTCACAGCCAGAAAATCAAAATAGTTGAAAACAAGGGGTGGGGGGAGATACACAGTGACCTGCATGACTCAAATGTAAGCAGTACTAACATAAGTTAAAATAACATGCACATATTGGTTATTGATTTTTTTAAAAAAAGAACTATACTGAGAGGTGGAGAGAAATGAAGATTCGTTGAAAAAGGTAGGGCAAATGAAGACAGCAATTATCATCTTACAGAACTACTGGCTGCCGCCTCCCTTGGGATAGCTAATTGCGGTGTCAAACTGAGTAAGAAACATCAAGCAGATTGGTTTAGCACAGTTCTGAATGTGTCTGGATGACTGACTTACAGGGTGTGGGTGGCACCAATGAATAGGCTTACTGCCTGGATGGAATAAAAAGGGAAAGAAGAAAGAAGTCTCACCTGTGCTTCTTCACAAGCGCTCCAGTCTTCACCATCACCTTTGGACAGATGTATCCAGGCTTCCAGCATAGATTCAAATTTTATATTAAATCTGTTCCTCTAGCAAACCCTAACTGATATACCACCTTAACATACATTCTTCCTTTCATCCACAGAGCCAAAATATTGACTTTTCATTGAGATTAGTGTCAGAATAAGACTTAGATTTCCAAGTCTTCTCTATAGCAGATAGTAGCAAGGTGACTAAATTCTGGTCAAGGATATCTAAGTGGAAACTCACAAATGCAGGACTGCAACAAAGATGCTTTAAAGGGAGTTAGCTCAACTGGGAGATGCCTCTCATCTCTGCACATTCATCTTTCTTCCTGTAGACTGTGATTTGGATGCATCCAGGTAGGGTTCCAACACAGCTCCCTTGAACAAGAGCTGCCTGGAATCTGAATGCCTCAAAATAGGAGACCAGAACGGGATTCCTGAGAGGTCCAATATGCTACCATAAATCCACTGATCCCTTTCTCCCAGATATTTATACACAAAAGAAAGTGATAGGAAAAGCCATCATTTTGAATTCACTATTAATGTTGCTTCTTTCTATCATATGAGACCATAAATTTTAACTGAGTTGGAATAGATAAAATCAGGGAGTAAATAGATAAAACCAGGAAGTAAGAAAGAAAGGAATGAGAAAACAAGATAAATGAAGGAAGATAGTGTCTATATGAGGTGCTATTAAGGAATATTTAGGTAATTATCAAATTAAATAATCACAATAAACTAAAGTGGCTGTTCTGAAGATCAAAAATGAGAGGCAGAGAAGGCTGCAACAAACTAATGGACAATTTTATTTAATACTGTGAATATAAATAACTGGGAAAAAATTAGCAAAAAGTAATGATAAAATACATTAATTTGACAGAGAGGATGCATTTATAACAATAAAATGGATAGTATACAATAAAACTTAAACAATCACAAGCTTTTATGTACCAAATAAATAGCACTAAATATATTTAGCAAAATTTATTAGATATTGGAGAATAATTTGACAGAAATACATCTATCAGAAATGTAATCCATGCACTTTCTTTAGTCAACAATAACCAAACATAAACTTAGAGAACTTGAATGATATGTAAGTTTTAAATTAGGATTTCCTAAGCATTAGGAAAATAAAAGCATAAGGAAATTATTCTGAAAGCAAAAGACAATTGAAATAATGAATTCAAAAGTTAATTTCTTAAAACTTTTAATGTAAAAAGCAAAGTTCCTGGGCCAGGGATTTAGCTCAGTGGTTTCGCTGCCTGCTGTACAACCCCAAGGACCTGAGTTCGATCCCCGGTATGAAACAAAAAAAGGCAAAGTTCCTGACAGTCTCATTCAAGAAATATAAAGTTCATTAAATAAGAATGTAAGAGTTTCTACACCACACACACACACACACACACACACACACACACACACACACACACACCTCTTTCAGCAGCTGAGGATTCCCAGGAGTCATAAAGTTAGAGAAATGAAAAATGAGATGGAACCCAAAGTATTTTTGAGAAATTTGCATTGCATATTACAAGGGGAAGGTCAATGAGGTCTTTCAAACATAATTTAAAAGGGCCAACTTCTGAAGTAAACTGAGTCAGAGACAGAAGTGCTCTACAATAAACACATTAATGAAAAACTCGAAGCAGACACACACACATATACACACAAAAAGACATCCCATGTTCATGGACTGCAAGAATCAATATCATTAAAGTGTTTGTACTGCACAAAGAGATATGCAGATTAAATATAATCCCTATATAATAATCCCTATCAAAATATCAATGACATTCTTCACAGAATTAAAATATATATATATAGTTAAATTTATATGTTACTGAGACAGATGAGAAGTACCTCTCCCCTCTTTGCCCAGGGAGGGTGTGGCCTGGCCTGCCACTGGCACCCTCCAGCTCACTTTCCTTCACTCCTCCTCATTCCACCCCGCATCAATGGACAGGGACAATTTGACCTGGTGTCTGGAGGGGGTTAAATAACCAGGGGGTTATTTAATTGCCACTCACCTCCAGTTCACCCAGTGTGACTGCAGTTCCTCTGTCAGTTGTGGTGCCCTTTTCCCACTCCTGCCACTTCACATACTGCTGCTGCCTCTTTGAAAAATGTGTGTGGGGAAGTACCTTAATTTGGTTAAGACCAGGGAGGAGGAAATTAGGACTATTATTGACATCTACAACCTTTCTGAATCCCAATTAGCTGTGATGAACACAGCTAGCCTTCCCAAAGATTCCCTGGTTTCAGCCCCACCATTTTTCCCAGAGATGTGACTGCTGTCAATCAAACAACTAGGATCACCCTAACCCCTCACTAAATCACTGCCATGACAACTGTTGCTGTCCTGCAGCCCTGCACCCAGTTAGACTAATCACAGGCCTGCTGTTGGACCAATCAGCAGACCAGAATTTGAACATCCCTGTATTTAGACCAGTCACAGTCCTGCAGCTGCTATTTAAGCAGGTATTCTTTCATTCTTCTCTGGCTAGTCTAGGAGGACTTCCCAGCAATGTACTGACCCTGTGTGCTCCCATGCAGGTCCTGTTAAAATAAAGACTCATTTTGGTGGTCCTGTAAATCTCCTTGTGATTTATTTTTTGGGTAGTGTGGGCTTCAGAGGTCCTATAACTCTACTCTGGATTCTTTTTCTGAGTAGAGTAGACAGAGCAGTCAGGCTAAGCAAAAGAACAATAAATACTAGGGGTTGTTGACCCTGAAGAGCTCCAAAGACCAGCATCCAGCAGTATTGGCCTACAGCCATAGGCCCTATACCACCTCACTTAAAATATGCCATAAAGCTATAGTACTTAAAACAGCATGGCATTAGCACTAAAAACAAACACATAGACCAACGGAACAGAATACAGAGCCTAGAGGTAAATACATGCATCCACAGCCAACCAATCTTTGAAAACTGTGCTAAGATCATGGAGTAGAGAAATGGTGCTGGGAAAACTGAGTATCTGCATACAGGAGAATCAAACTCGACCTCTGTCTCTTACTATATACAAAACGAATTTGAAATGGGCTAAAGATTTAAATGTAAGATCTGATGTTATGAAACTACTAGAAGAAATATAAGAGAAATGTTTTAGAACATTAGAATGGGCAAGGACATTTTGTATAAGACTTAAAGCAAAAATATACAAATGGGATTATATCAACCTAAAAGTCTTCTGCACAGCAAAAGAAATAATCAATAGAGTGAATAGACAACCTACTCAATAGGAGAAAATACATCTCACAAGGAGTACATATCCAGACTGTACATATAAGAAACTCAAACAACTCAATAGCAAAAATAAAAATAATCTTATTTTAAAATGATCAATACACCTGAAAAGACATATGTCTAAACACATACAAATGGTCAACAGGTATATAAGAACATATTCAGTGTCACTAATCACAGGGAAATACAAATCAACATCACAGTGAGAAATCACCTCACCCCAGTTAGAATGACTATTATCAAAACAACAGAGGGCCAGGGATTTAGCTTAGTGGTTCCGCTGCCTGCCTTGCAAGCTCAAGGTCCCAAGTTCATTCCCCAGTACCAAAAAAACTCCTCCAAAAAAAGGAAGATAACAAGTACTGGTGAGGATGCAGTGTTGTTGTTGAGAATGGAAATTAGCACATCCATTAGGGAAAACAATATGAAAGTTTCTCAAAAAATTAAAACTAGAACTAACATATGATCCAGCAATCCTACTACTGGTTATATAGCCAAAAGAAATGAAACCAATGTGTTAAAGAGACATCTGTACTCCCATGTTCATTGCAGTGCTGTTCTCAGTAGTTAAGAAATGGAAGAAATCTGAGTGTCTGTCAACTGCTGAATAAAGATAATGTGAAATATTTATGCAATGGAATACTATTCAGTTATGAAGACGAAATTCTGTCATTTGTGACAACAGGATAGAACTGGAAGATATTCTTGTAAGTGACATATGCCAGGCACAGAAAAACAACATGATCTCACCATTATGTAGAATTTTTGAATTTTTATTTCGTAAAAGTTGAGACAGTATAGTGGTTATAAGAGGCTACAGACAGTAGGGAGGTAATAGAGAAAGGCTGGTGAATGGATGCTAAATTATAGTTAGATAGGAAAAATAATTTCTAGTGTTCTATTTGCACAGTAAGGCAACTATAATAATGATAATGTACTGCATATTTCCAAAATCTTAAAAGAAAGGATTTTGAACATTTTCACTAAAAGAAATTATGAATGTTTAAGGAGATAGATATTCTTACACTGATTTGAACATTACATAATATATACATGAATCAAAAAATCACAGGGCACACACAAGTATGCACAATTTTGTGTCAATTTAAAAAATTGTAAATGAGCAAAATTAAGAGGTAAACTTTTCTCAAACTGGTTAACAAATGCAGGTTCATACCTATTCTCTATATTCCACTAGAATTCACACATTAATGCTTTAATAATATGTTGCTGAAATACCCTGTTATTATCAATATGGGAAACACATGATGAAAGCTTATATTCTATACATCTCACACTGGCAAATGTCAGGAATTGAGAGATTTGTTGGTGGTAATCTGATAGGCATATGGCAACTGAAGAGTTAAAAAGTCTGTCAGTTCAGACTGGCAAATTACATTTTATTTAATTCTCAAGTTACCTTCTCTACTGAAGAGAAGTTAGACCAATAAGATAACAATCCTTCTGTAAGATGAATTATTCTACAATATACATACAGTATTGAAAATTCCAACGCAAATCCATTTTGTCCCTAATGTGAACACTATAATACAATTTGAAACACACTAGAAAATTTAACAGAATGTGGTTATAGTATTTCCAGCCTGGTTCCTTTGTTACTAGAGAGTTGATAATATATTATTTTGGCAAAATTTAAAGTTCTTCTGTAATGTGAGTACCCAGGCCTTCAGCTATGGGTTTTGCAAAAGCAGGCTATACTATATTTATATTTTAAAATTGACTGATCCTCTGCCATACTTCCTTTTACTAGTACTTATGATTTTAAATCTCTCTCACTTAAAACGGCAGAGTTTTTTCAAGAGTTATACAGCAATCAGTGGCAAAACAATATCCTGCTATGGAAAAAATTATTTTCCTTCCTGATTAGTGGAATTTAAAATAAATTGCTCTACGTTTGTGAATGACCCAATAAGAAAGATGAGTTGGAAGTAATTGCAAGGTAGGTTTTCCTGATGTTATAAACTCCATGGTTTGGGATTCATCCCCTCTGTTCTTCGGAAAGGTAGATCTTCATTGTTCTCAGGACTTTTAACCTTGCACTAAAAGTCTTACTCAGAAATGAGAGAGGCTCGTGTTTGGTGAGATAGGTTAGCTGAAAAAGTGGTCTCTATCTATGCCTTAGGAAGCTCAAGACAGATTTTGCCCCTAGAAATTCTTCTCCATCTTGCAAAGGACAAAATGTGTTCCACTTGGAAAAGAAAATTTCTTGCACATAGTGAGAGAATGTATTGTGTAGAATAAATCTTTTGCATTTTTTTGTAATAGGCATGTATTAGGAGAGGACTAATATTCTTAGTTGAAAAGTAAAGGAGAGTCTGGTTTTAGGGCATATTAAACTTCCCCATCATGCTTTATTCAATTAATGCTATTATAAATTTGCATTTCAGAAAAAATACATGATTTTATCATCTCCAGAATAAAGCAAGCATGAAAACAGCCTGGAATTAAACTGGACTGGACTAGTTTACAGATAGAAATCTACATTAATTGATTTGATATTTATATGTATTTATATTTTACATTTATATAATGCTATTCTTTTGTTACAATAACTGAAGGGAAGCCTGATTAAGTTATGCTCACAGTGATTATCTAATGTTAAAATAATGTCAAAATATTTGTATTTATTTAGTGACTATGTAAGACGGAGGGCCTTGCCAAAGGCTCCGAGGAGCTGACTGCCGCGAAGAACACCTGGGAAGGAACACACCGGACAAGTTGGAAAATAAAACAGAACCTTTATTAGTCTGGCCAGACGGCACTCCCAAAGCAAAATAGCTTAGAGAGGCAACTGGCTCAGAGTCCGAGGCTGTTCTTATAGGGGGTTGAGGGGGAAGTTAACATATAGAATTAAAGAAAAGGGACAAAGGTTAGTGGTCGACTGTCACGTATTGATGGTCAGCAGACATTTGTAGCTTGTTCTATAGATTGTGGTGTCCAGAACATCAGTTCCGGGCAAACAAGGAGTTGAGTAGTTTACTTTGGGACTTTAGGTATGTTACAGATTTTATCTAGTGTCCCAAAACTAACAAGCATCTTTATCCATTAACTCACATTTAATCACAATGGGGCTGGAGAAAAGGAACAAAGGTTATGCAGTCCCACAACTATATCATGAGTACCTCCTCTCTTCCAGGCCTGACCTAGAAAAGCTTCTCCCTTCTTCACTATTACCTGTGAAAGGGAGAAATAGGGAAGAGGGATTATATGGGCGGGGACTGTGTATGCAATCTGTCCCAGCACACTTCCACTAACAACAACTAATAAAAATGGCTGATTCCTTGACTTGGAAGAATAGCAATAAAACAGCAAAGCAGATTTGCCACCTACTTTGTCACCAGTTCTCCCAAAAAGGAAGCCACCAGGCCCTTGTGTTTTGTCAGCCAAAACTGTTTCATTTAAGCTTGCCATGTGTTAGCTCACTGTCTTAAAATTGTCCTGTCTTCTTTACTTCTGATTTTTAAAATTCCTTCCTTTCTGTAAATAATGTTTTGGGATTCCAGGATGGATGCTACTCCTCTGGTAGTCACCTTGGCTCAGTTCTCCACACATAGATCAACACATTCTATCTCCTGCTAACTCAGCCGGCCTAGGCTGGCTGAGTCACTATGCCCTGATGCGCATACCTACACAGACCAGGTGAACATCAAGAACTGCTGGAAAGAAAATCAAAGCTATTTCCCCTCAGAGATAGGACAATAGCCTTTAATTTGAAAGGTAATTGAAAGCCCCTGAGTTTTAAGTAAAGGCAAAGACTCAATGCTAAGATCTTTCAGGTGCAAATTACTACTTTCTGACCTCTATTTTACATCATGATACTGTTAAAATGCAAGCTATCCTCTTCATTTAATTTGTTTAAAAATATCTTCCTAATATAAATGACTTTTAATATGAGTGATTAAAGGTATTCAGACTAAAGAGATTGAATAACATCTAAGAGAAAACATCCAGTCTATCTGGCATATGGTAACATGAAATGAATGTTGACTGGATTAAAAATCAAATTCATACCTCAAATATATAGAACATAAAGTTAGCCAAATTCTGAAATAACTTAACTGAAAATAATTTTTCAGTATTTTGGCTTTTTGTTGTTTTTTGCTTTCCAATTTCCAGATTTTTTAAAAATATTTTTTCAATATCTTCATTATTATGCATATCTAGTTTTGTTGTTATTCAGCAACTGAAGCTTTCAAACAGTGACTCTTCAATATTGCTGTATTAAGGGAAATTATAATAGCCTATTGACTGAAGTTCAGTCAACAATCCATTCATTATTCCGTCTTGAAGGCTAAGTTCATAAAATAATGGATGTGATTATCACAAAAATCAATGTAAGTATGAGGATAGAACTAGTGATGAGACCAAGAAGTTAATTTATATTTTTGTGCCATTTCAAAAATATATGCAATTGGATATGGACATTCTTTCCCATCCATTGTCTATTTCAGTGATCTTCAAAGTGAGATATGGATATTTCAGTGGGTTAGCAAAATGTTTCAAGCAAATTTAAAAATTTTTATTTCCACTCAGTTTCATCTCATTCTTTTATTTTTTAGTTTGCAAATTTTATAATGTATGTTAGTACATTATATTATTATATATTACTAAGGTGGTGTATGTATATAACTGAAAATATATGTTCAGAAAAGTTTGGAAATGACAGATGTAGTCTTCATAGTGCAATGAAAGACTGTCATATGCTCTGAATGCCTGATATAAACATTCAGAGAGAGACTAAACTTTCAATGAAATTTTTATACTCCGAATATATTAGGAATACATGTTTTTATAAACAGATTGAGAAAGCAAATTTGGAGATGGCATAATTAGCAGCATTCTGCTATTTCAAGTTATAGTATATGCTAAATTTCTTTGCTGATCTGGGTTTTTTAGAAGTGCATGCTCTAAGAAAAGAATGGACTTTCTCTATATGTTCATACCGGGAAAGGTGCACAATTGGAAGGCATTTGGGTTTCCCACAGTAACGTCGCTGCCGACCTGCCCGTCCTTTTGTTTTCTTCATTTGCAAATGAAGGCCTATCTGACTGGTGTGGGGCTCTTAGCAAAAACATTTCAGTTCTGAACTTCCAGCCACTTATATTCACCTTTTTTTGCAGTGGAATGGATCTTACTAGTGATTTTGCTGTATTTTTTCCTTAGCCAGAATTATCACCACTGCTAAGACTATTTCAATGTATGACCTAGAAAGTCTAAACTCATTTTTTTAAAAAACAGCTCTTTGGGCCGGGAATTTAGCTCAGTGGTTTCGCCGCCTGCTGTGCAAGCGCAAGGACCTGAGTTTGATCCCCGGTACCAAAAATAAATAAATAAATAAATAAATAAATAAATAAATAAATAAATAAAATAAAATAAAAACAGCTCTTTGTCTGTTATCAGTAGATTTTTCTCTCACCAACTTATCGAAAAATTTTCCAGGTTCAAAATTTGCATTCAGTGAGGATAAGGCCAGTGTCTCTGACAATACAGGCTTTTTTCCCCTCTGGATAGATATATATATGAGAGATGACTGCTCAGCAGGAACACCAATTTCATGTAAGCCTTAGAGACTTCATGTCTATGAATTACATATCATGTATTACTGTTTCATCTTCTATGTATTTTAGCAAGAACACAAAGCAATATTCCACTACAACTATCTGCAGAATTTTAAAACAGTAAATCTTAGAAATCTAGAATCACTTCATTGTTAAAATATTTATAAACTTACAGACTGGGAGTTGGAAGGGATTTCAGAGGCTTTTTCTCCTTGTACAGATGAGGAAACAGGCCAAGAGAATGACTTACCCATAGTCACCCAATCAGAGAACTTAGAATTAGATACCAGGTCACAGTCCAAGCCCAACAGGCTGTGTTCTACACTCCCGTTCTTCCTGTGAATCAACTTTCTGTTAATGAGAGCCTTTGAGGGCAACACAGTATGGAACACAGTGTAGGTATTAGAACCCTACAGAAAAACTGTGACAGGGAGAATACGCCCTCTGGGAAGTTGTGGCAATCTTATTTGGCTTTTCCCCCAGATGTGAAACTGTGGATTTTAGTCGAACTCACCTAACTTCTCAATCTTAGTGCCCAGATAATATGTAGCTCACATGTAGATGCATACACATTGGCAGGAAGTGATGAGAAAGCAGTGACACTGGGTTAGAGGGCTAACATGCCTATTCTATCCTCCTTGGTCCATTTATCTGTTGTTTGTCAGGAAAGCCTGAATAAGATATTGTGTGGGTCCTACACTACTCTGTACTCTCAGAATTTTTCTATAGCATGTGGCATATGTGGCTTTACAGTTACCTGGGTTATGTCCCTTCCATTACCAGACTGGTTGTGGCTTAAAACTGAGAGCCCCATTATACTCACTTGTGTGAACCTATCACCTAGCACAGTATCTGGCATACAGCAGATGATCAAAATGCTGGTTAATTCAGTGAAAATCTGTTATGCACAGGCTTGTTTAAATAGGAGTCACTGGCTTTCAAGAACTGCCAAAAGCAGTCTCAAAGATTTTATTTATTGTATTTTGAGGTAAAATCTTGATATACTGCCCAAGCTGGTCTTGAACTCAAGTAATTCTCCTGCTTCAGTCTCCAGAGTAGCTATGACTGCCATCACATACCACAATACACAGCTTCAAAAATATTTCTTTTTAGGAAGAGAAGCAAATAATTACTGGTTTTGTTTCCTAATTATTCTCCACTCTCTCTGCTGGGCTGTTCCTGTCTTCAATCCTTGTGGAGGAGGAGACTTATGGGACTAGTTCTTTCCAGAGAGGTATGAGTAGAAGTAAAGAGTGTCAGTTTAAGGTCAGAGCATGTAATTGTTAGTGTGAGATGTCTATGGTTTTATTTTCCTCTGCCACATCACGCAGCTATTATTCTAAATGAAAGATGCTCTATGTACCTGGGTCTGGAATTAAAAGATATTTTAATCAAGGGCCCTTGCTAATCTGTAATAGACAAGAGGCATAAGCAATAGCAAACCTTTGTAATGTTCTACTGAGATTGGAAGGATTGTTTGTTACCATCATATAACTTAATCTAAGCTAACTGATACAAAAATCAGAATAAAATCACAACAGATTCCCTCTACCTTGCAGCCAAATCATTTTCGACATGGTATTAACTTTGAAACAATAGATAAAGACAAATTATTTAAGAAGGAAAAATAAATAACAAAAATCCAATACACAGGGAGCAAGATGAGGTAGCTCATACTCAGAGAATAGAAAGAAAGAGGTGATGAGCTGAAACCTGTTTAGGTGGATGGGCCATCTGCTCCCTTGCTTGCACATGTGAGCTGCACAGTTATGAAGAATGGCAGGCCATAAGAAGAAATTGAGTATAAATGCTGCATTAATTTTTGGCAGAACAGAGGTAACAATAGTGGTTAAATCTAAGCATAAAAGCAATGAAGCTTTAAAAAAACGCAATGAGGCAAAAAAAGAGATTTAATAATAGATTGAAAAGGTTTTGTTCCCCCAATACAGTGGCTATTTGGTATCTAACAAGACTACATGATAAAATTCTCTGCAAACTCCAAAAGGACTTTCTTTCTTTGCAGTCATTTATTTCCCCTCTTACCCATAAAACTTTGAGTGTATTTGGAATGCTTGAATTTGACTGTCATTTGTAAGTCTTGAATTGCTGTTTGTTTTTTATGTTATAAATACTTAGCTGATAAACATTGTGTATATTCAAGGCACACAATACAATTTAATATGTGTTTGTTAGTCATCTTCCTATCACTGATACAAATATTCAAGATAATCAAGATATCTTGATATCTAATAAGAGAAAAGATTTACTTTGGTTCACAGTTTTGGAGGTTTTGGTCCATGAACAGATGGGCTCATTGCTTTTAGAACTCTACTGGGACCTAGCACATTCTGGCATGAATACATAGCATAGCAAAGCCACTCAACTTATGATCAGGATGTAAAAGAAAGGTAGAAGGTACTGAGATCCTACTGTCTCCTTCATGGGTATGAACCAATGACCTAGGCCACACCTCTTGAAGATTCTACCATCTCCCAACAGCACCAAGCTGTAGACCATGCATGGATCTTTGGGAAATACCTGCAATCCAAAGTGTACCCATATGTAATGATGATAATCAAGATGAAATTAACATATCCATCATAACCCAAGTTTATATTAGATACCCTAGAATTTGTACATCTTGTAACTGTAAGTTTGTACCCTTTGATCAGTATCTCCCCACAACCTCCATGCCCCAGCCCCATGGCAACCACATTTCTACTCCCCTTTTTTTACACTCCACATATGAAATCATCAATATTTGTCTTTCTCTGACTCTTTTACTTAGCATAATCCATTCCACATTCATCTACATTCCTAAAAATGGCAGGATTTCCACCTTTTATAGTGGATATATATACTACAATTTCCTTATTTTTTTTATCTGTAAATGAATGCTTAGATAGTTACATTGTCTTGTGAATAAAGCTGCACTGACTTGAGATGCAGCTCTTTGAGATTTTATTTCCTTCAGATGATACAGTCATCCTCCCATATCCATGGGGTACTTGTTGCAGAATCCCCTGTGGGTACTAAAACCTGCAGACGATCAAAGTCCCAAATAAAATGGCATAGTGCTTGCATTTAACCTATGTACATCCTCTTACACACTTTAAATCATCTATAGATTGCTTATAATATCTAATACAATGTAAATGCTATGTAAATAATTGTTAGGCTGTGCTGCTTAGAGAATAATGACAAGAACAAAGTCTACATGTGCTCAGTACAAATAATTTTTTTTAAATATTTTTCATTTGTGCTTGATTGAACCCATGGACACAGAGTCAGTGGATATAGAGGACAACTATATACCTAAAAGTAGGATCATATGGTAGTCCTCTTTCTGATTCTTTAAGGAACCTCTAAACAGTTTTCCATAATGGCTATAAGTAACATTTAATTGATGCTTCAATTTGAATTTGCAAGAATTCCACTGCTTGGAACAAAGATTGTTAAAATAGCTTTTGTGTTGAGCCAAACCAGTAACTATTTTTTAGAACTATATATTTGTTTTTAGTAATGTTTATTTTTTCTGATCATTGCTTAAAACTACAAAAAGTGTTTAAAATATAGAGAAAAACTTAGAAACCTTTAATCTCATATTCAGAAGACAATGAAGTGATCATTTTGTTGAAAGTCCAACCAAACTTTTTTCAGGCATGTGTATGCATTTTAATATGATTTTAGTATTCAGGTACCTGCTTTTTTCTTCACACTGAATTTAATCATTATTCTAGGATATTTAAAATATCTTTAAAACTATGTTCAATTATCTATTAAATTTCTTTCCAACTATTCTGCTCTGTCTCTCTGATGAACAAAAATACCTTAGATATTGTTTATCATTTCTTCTAAGAAGAACTAATTAGGCAAAGGATATAGATATTTTTGGAAAGATATTCTTAAAATAACCAGACAAATTAGATGTCATAAAGTCTATCCTATTTTATACTCCTACTCATTTATGAGTATACCATTTTTCAAGTTCCTCCCAGCATGCACCATTGTACTTTTATAAAATTCATTACTTTTTATATAACTGCCATTACATTGTTTCATTATATTGCTTTAATTTTTTGACAGTAAATATAAACATTTCCTCATATTTAATACCACTAGTATTTCTTGGTTTTTATTTAAATTTGTATACCCACTTAATTTTTCTCTTTAGAGTATTAGTAATGTTTCTACTGATTTCTGTGTCCTTTACATATTTATGCTATTAAGCTTTAAATTTAAAATATTTTCAAGATTAACTTCAGGTTCAAGGCACTCAGAGTCAATAAGAAACAAAATGTATGTGAAAGCTACTTTTAAACATAAGTTGATTAAAATTAAGTTTGGTTTATTGCTTTCTTTCTTTTTTAAATTAATTTTATTGGTACATTTTAGGTATACAACATAATGACATTCATCACTGAAAATTTGTACCTTTACATAATATATCTTGGTTCTTATTTTTTCCCCATTCCCCTGCCCTCCCTTCAACCCCTCCACCCCTCCTTATTTACAAAGACTTTGTTTCCATTTTTTAATTTTCTCATATTAATTCCACTCCCTTCTTTCCTTTCCCGTACCCTTTCCACTTCCCCTTCCCCTTTAGACATTTTCTGCCTATTTCACATTATCTGTTATACCTTTTGAGCCTTATTTACACTTTCAGTTTTCCATACCAAAGAAACTATTCAGTATTTACACGTCTGTCCTATTTATTTCACTTAAGAGTATGGCCTCAATGCACATCCACTTAGCTATAAATGTCTCTA
>NW_004624821.1:5818219-5836872 GCF_000247695.1 Heterocephalus glaber | reverse complement strand
GAAAAGCAACAAAATTACTTATAAAGATAAACCCATTAAAATTACGCAGACTTCTCAACACAAACCTTCAAAGCCAGGAAAATTTGGAGTGAAATTTTTCGAGCCTTGAAAGAAAACAACTTCAAACTTAAGTTGATATATCCTGCAAAACTACCTTTCAAATGTAATGAAGAAATATGATCTTTCCATAAGAAAGAGCACTTGGAAAAATTCATGACCACCCAACTAGCACTCCAAAAATTCTCAAGGATATCATAGAAAGAGACAATAAAGCCATGATGGCAAAAATCCAGTGGAAAAAATATGTAAGGTACAGTGAGCAGTTAAGTAGAAGGGGAAAACTGGGATGTAATCCACAACAGGAAAAATACATTGACAAGAATAAGTCAATATATTTCAGTAATAACTCTCAATAACAGATTCAATGCCCATATCAAAAGGCACACATTGGCAGATTCGCTCAAAAAACAAAACTCAATGCTATATTGCATACAAGAAACACATTTAATCAAAAAAAATTTCATAGACTAAAAATCAAAGGGTGCAAACAATATTCCATGCAACAGAAACCTAAAACCAAGTAGGAGTAACTACTTTATTTTCAGACAAGGTGTCCTTCAAACCATAACTAATCAGGAGAAGCAAAGAAAATCAATACACTTTAAGGGAATAATTCAACAGGAAGAGATAAGAATGGTAAATATATATGCATTGATATTAGTTCACTTAACTTCAAAATACAAACAATACTGGACATAAAAGATAGGATAAACATCAATACAAATAAGTAGGGGGTGTCAATACCCTACTAACACAACTAAACAGATCAAGTAACAAAAAAATCAACAAATAAACTTCATATATATCTATAGAGTGTTCAACACAACTACAAGAGAACACAAGTTCTTCTTGGTAGCTCATGGAACTTTCTCAAAAGTAGATCACATAGTAGTGCATAAAACAGGCTAAATACATACAAAAGAATGAAAATTATCCCATGTAAGTTATTAGCTCATGGTTCAATGAAACTAGAAATCAATGGCAAAAGAAACCACAGAAATTATGGAAAAACATGGAAATTAAACAATACACTCTTGAATAATCAATGGCCACAGAAGAAATTAATTCTTAGAATCAAATGATAATGTGAATGCAACATACCAGAACATACTGGACACAATGAAAGCAGTCCTAAGAGGGACATTTATGGCTATGAATACCCAGATTATAAAAACAGAGTGAGCCCAAATAAAAAACCTAAAGATACACCTCAAAGTCCCGGAAAAATAAGAACAATCCAAATCAAAAGCAGTACATGGAAGGAAATTATAAAGATCGGAGAGGAAATTAATAAAATTGAGACAAAAAATACAAATACTCAATGAATTGAAGAGGTGACTCTTCAAAAGAAAAATGGACCCTTAGCCAATATTATTAAAAGAAGTAAAAACTCATGTCAATGCCATGAGAAACAAAAAAGGAGAAATCACAATGGAAACAGCTGAAATCCAGATGATTATTAGCAACTACTTTAAAAACCTGGACAATTTTTTAAAAATGGATAGATTCCTAGATGCATATGAATTACCAAAACTGATCTCTCTTTAACAAATGGTACAGGGAAAAAAATGGCTGTACACATGCAGAAGATTGAATCTAGACCCATATCTCTCATCATGCACTAAAATAAAATAAAAATGGCTTAATTACCTAAGTATCAAAACAAAAACATTTAATCTGCTGGAAGATAAAACAGGTAAAAATCCCTGAGCACATAGGCATAAGCAAGGATTTTCTGAACAGAATCCAATTGAACAAGAAATAATACCAAGAACTGAGAGAAACCATCCCTCCATATGGAATTGGGCAACTATGGGTTAACTGTGTTATTAGGCAACTATAGGTTAACTATAGATTATGCTCTCTGAAGAATGTACCTGAGTAGCCATGACAACTTCTGTAATCTGTCACCAAAGGAGCATAATGGGCTCAGAAAGTCCTGCCAGAACTCTTTGCTCTCCCCTACACACCCACTGCTCTGCTTTGTGTAAATCCTGCTTGCTATATTCTCAGGGAAACTCCAATGGAATTAAGTTTCATAGGTGTAAAAAAAAAAGAGGTATATAAGGAAGTGCAAACTTTTCTATTTGGGGCTCTCTAGACTGACAGGAGTCACTTGCTGAGCTGCTGGCATCATTAAAAGCCACTTTTTACTTCTACCTTTGTGTTAAAGAGTTGTCTGTCCAGGGTCCCCACTGTTTCCTGCTTCAGAATCAACAAATTGGATTATATCAAATTAAAATTCTTTTGCACTGCAAAGGAAACAACCAACAGAGTGAAGACACAACCTATAGAAAGACCAAAAAGTGTTACCAGCTAGTCATCAGTCATAGGACTAATATTTATAATATATAAAGAATTTAAATAAATTAGAACCCACAAAATAAAAGACTCAATCAAAAATGAACAACTGAATGGAATAGATACTCCTAGGAAGAGGTACAAATGGACAGTAAATACATGAAAAAATGTCCACCATCTCTGGCCATTACAGAAATACAAATTAAAACAACACTAAGATTACACTTTGCTCCAGAAAAAGTGACTACCATCAAGAAGTTAAATCATAACAGTTGTTGGTGAAGCTGCAGGAAAAAAAAAAGAAACCCTCCTACATTGCTAATGGGAATGTAAACTAGTACAACCACTATGTAAATCAGTATAGAGATGCCTCAAGAATTTGACCCAGCTACTTCTCTCTTACATATCTTCCCAAAAGAGTTAAAATTATCATGTACAGTGATATAGTCATATCCATGTTTATAACAGCACAACTCATAACAGCTATATCTTGGAAGCATCCTACATGTCCATCAATAGATAATTAGATAAAGAAAATACGCTATTTACACAAAATGGAATACTACTCTGCAATAAGAAGGATTAATTTGAGTCACTTGTAGGAAAATTGATGACCCTTGAGACCATAATGCTAAGCCAAATAAATCAGACACACTAGCTTAAATATATATAGTTTCTCTGATATGAGAAACCAAAGTATAAATAATTTAAAGACCAAAACAAAAGATAGAGAGTAGGAAACAGAGATATAGATCTTTTCCAAATGGGAAGGGTTCAAAAGAGGGACGGAGAAGGAGGGGAGGAGAAGGGGATGTAAAAAGAATTAAGATATGTTATGTACATGTACCAACCCTCCTTGATGAATGTAATCGTTATGTACTGTAAACATATTCTAATAAAAATTTAAAAGTTAAGAAAAAATTAGCTATTTTGTTTACTAAAGCATATGTGGGTGGTAATACTTTTAAATAAAAGAAACTATTCCTACAAAATTAAGAACAGGCTACTTTTCAATCTAAATAGATTGTGTTTGAAGACTATAACCTCTGTTTCCTCAGTTGTCTTGGGTCTAAATTTGTTCACTAAATCTGCCAGTATCCAGATTCTGGGACACTGAAAGTGAATCAAATATAAAAATTTCATTTTAAAAAAGTGAAAGAGGGCTGGGGATTTAGCTTAGTGGTGCCAACACCTGCCTCGCAAGCGCAAGGTCCTGAGTTCCATCCCTGGTACCAAAAAGAAAAGAAAAAAAGTGAAAGAATCTTCATATGATTTTATATGCAGCAAATATTAAAAAATCAAGGAATGGCAAGTAAGGGCAAGGAATTCCATGTTTTTGTTTGGTTTGGGTTTTTTCATGATGTCATTTTTGTAATTTAAAATATACACTCAAGTACATAATTTATATTCTTGATGAGATTTATGAGTTTCACTCAGTGTATACTCTCTTCCACCTAAAGCCCAATAAAATGGAAGGGGTTATAAAGCAGATTTGGAGCATGCTGATTTTTTTTTTCCCTTTGGTACCAAGGATTGAAATTGGGTCCTTGCGCTTGTGAGGAGGAGTATGCTGATTTGAACTTGGGATACAAGGGCCAGGGATTTAGCTCAGTGGTTTCACTGCCTGCTGTGCAAGGGCAAGGACCCGAGTTCGATCCCCGGTACCAAAAAAAAAAAAAAAATTCGGGTACATAGACCTTTAAATGGGAATGTGTGGCAATCTCTAGAACTACTACCAATAAAACTATTTTCAAAACCTCTACAGAGAGGTATTTTCACATAATATAGAAGGTAAAATGTAACACTAAAAAGGATTCAAGTGGCCAATAGGAAGCTAGAAAAATTAAAAGGGAAAAGTAAAAAAGAGAACAAACAAAACCAAAAAGTGGCAGACCTAAATCATATGAATTAAAAAATTACATTAAACAAAAATGATTTAAAGATACCAATTAAAATATAAATGGTTACATATGAAAACACAGAAATCACCAGGATAGATTTTTGTAGATGACTCAACTACCTACTATATACAAGAAGCATTTCAAATATACTGCTATAGGTAGGCTAAAAGTAAATGGATGGAAAAAATATTAAAACTCCAATCAAAAGAAACATATGTGCTACATTAATATTAAAGTAGACTTCAGAGAAAAACATTACCAGATTCAGAGAGGAATGCTACATAGGCATGAGTCCATCCACCAAAGACATGATAATTCCTAACATATCAAATAACAAAGCCTAAATAACATGACAGATGAGACCATAGCTTATAATTTTTGATTACATGCAAGTATTATGTTGCACTATGTGTTAATTTCAATTTCAAATGCTTTATATCCATTACTATAATTAATCTTTTATAAAAATAAAAACAATCATATTACCATCGTCATTCTGCATATGAATAAATTAAAGCCCCGAAGAGCTTAAGTATTTTGCTCTAAGTTATATAGTTAGCAATTCTTAGGTCAAGTTTTTTTGCACTCTTCATTTTGCCTACATCAAGACTGCTCTTTAAATATTTAGAAAATGAACAGTGTAGTTATCACATTTAACACTGTAATCCCCTTTTTGGCCATGAAGTTTCAGAGTACCTCTTAGTGGGGTTGGGGGACCACTGGATTCTAAATGAGTCACAGAGATAAAGTAGCCCTTAGAAGGCATAAGTATGTACAAAGAGGTGACTAGCAGACTAGGAACAGGAAGCAGATAATTAAAACAGAAGTCACACCATAGCCACAGTGACCCTAACAGGATAAACACTGTTGTATAAGCTTGGGAAAGCTGTGCACTGCACAACTCCAGGAATCCTCTTTGCATAGACTAAAAGAGACTATCACATAAGTGGCACCACCTGGCGACAGAGTCCACAAAGTAGTCCATGAAGCCCTTCTGTTATTTGTGGTATCCCTAACAGTATCAATGCAGTCAGAAAACATACTCAAGTCTTCCAGGCTGAAAATCATTATTAGCATCTGTCTAGGCCCTGAACTCCAGGGCAAAAATGAGTGTCTAATTCACCATGTTTAAATCCTGGCACACAAGGGTTCTAGGGCAGAAACTGTTCTATACAATGGACCAGGAAAAGTTTTCTCAAAAGCTTTAATGAATCTACAAAGGATTGCACAATTGTATTTTGCCAAGTGATTGTTTTCCTTTCAAATTATCATTATCAGCAAAATTTCTTAAAAGAAATTTTTTTCAAAGTTTTATTTTAATGAGTACATGTTTGTAGTACATGATTACATTTATTGTGAGGAGTTGGAACATGTAAATAACACACCTTAATTCTTTGTAAGTCACCTTTCCCTCACCTTCCTCCACCTCTCAGTCCCCTTCTCCTTTGCAAAAGATTTATCTCTCCATTAAAAAAAATTTTCCAAGACTCAGATAATTTGTTCACAGATCAATGCTGGTTTATACATGAGCCTTTAGGAATCACTGCATAGCAAATCAGGATAGAAAGACCAAAAAGGAAAGGTAGGAGAGGGAATATTGTCATTCATATCCTTTCCAGAATCTTATCCTCCCTTCCTCAAGCCAAAGGATGCTCCTTACACCTTAAAGATAATTTGTAATACAACTCTTACACACATTTACCGTCTCAGGGCTGGGGATTTAGCTCAGTGGTGCTGCTGCCTGCCTCGCAAGTACAAGGTTCCAAGTTCAATCCCCGGTGCCAAGAAAACCAAAAAAAAACCAGACTTACATATTTACAGTCTCTCTTTGATGATATCTGTCAGAACCAAGCCTATGCCAAGGGCTTACAATAGCATCATCAGCACACTGTTACCTAGAAATGTGGAATATGATAGGTCAGGAGTATCAAGGGAGAGGAAGAAAGAGAGGGAGAAGGCAGGGGGAGAGAATATGAACTAAGTGAGTGCTATGGTTTGGGTGTGTTCCCTGAATTCACTTACTGGAAATTTAAGTCAAAGTCATAATGTTAATGGCATTCAGAGGTGGGACCTTAAGGAAGTAATGAGGACTAGAAAAGGTCATGAAGGTGGGGCTCCGATGATTATAACAGTGGCTTTATAAGGAGAGATCAAGTGAGCATGCTTTCTCTGCTTCACCTTGTGATGCATCCACCACATCATGAGCCAGCAGGAACATACTCACCAGGTCCTGACCACATGCTAGTGCCACACTCTTGGACACCTAGAACAATGAGCTAAGCAAAACTCTTTTCTTTATAAATTATCCAGTCTCTAGTATTTAGGTATAGTAACAAAAAAATAGATTGAGACAGGGAGTTTGAATTCTGATCTCATGTTAGAGGCAGTGCACTCTCTGGATGTGGACTGTCCTTGTCCTGCAAAAGCTGATCATAGGCAAAAAAGGAAAAAACTTCTGCAGTGAATTTTGCTTGAGTGAGCCCAAATGCTCCACACTGCTTTATCTGAGAAGCCTCTCTTGGGACTTCAGCTGGTTCTGATGGCAAGGAATCACTGTTTACAATACTTCTGGCTGTATCTGCATATTATTTCAGCAAAACAAAAACAAATCAGTCCAGGTCAATTGAAAAATCACAGGCTCTAAAGTTAACATTTTGATTCTGAAGTCTGTCACTTTTTTATATGAAATCTTGAAGAAAACAGTTAACTTCATGAAATTTCCATTTCCAACTTGTGAGAAGATGATAGCATTCACCTCATAAGTTTTTGAAAGTAAAATGAGATAATCTGTTAAAAGCATTTTGTATAATGAAAGTCCTATGTAATTGCTAGTTATTGTTACCCTTTGGATAACCCAATTGATTAGGGATTTGGAAGAGTATTTCTGAGCTCTGAAGTGTGATAGCAACATTTCTGTGAGACTTCAAAGGAGATGAGAGGGATTTGAAGTTGAATGAAGATAAATACCACAGTAAGAAGTTTGAAAACACTGTTTCTGATGGAAGGAAAAATAAATTGACTCATTGTGTTAATCTCCATTAGTGTTATCTATTAATTAATAATATATTTTAATTAAACAAAGAATAGTTTTCATGGCAAAGAAAAGGCTATTCTTTTAATTCAGTTTGCTTAATCCCTACTGCAATATGAAGGGAAATTCATTTCAAGAGGAAGAAATCTCTGTCAAATACTAAGAAAACAGGAAATGGATGTAAACTGTTATTCCTGAAGCTTGATCTAATCCCTCCAATAAATAATAAACTTTCAGCTTGTAATAATAACTGAAATTTCTGGGGTTTTATATTTACATTTACAAAGTCATTGACAGGGTTAATGATCTTGGTCTTCTCCTTGAAACAAAGACTTTATAAAGCAACCTTACCCAGCACCACTCCCTACAAAAATCCATGCCAACTTGACATAAGAAAGCAGTGATTTCATCTGAACAGAGATATGTTTTTCTTTTTCTCCTCTGCTCTCTGAAGAAAAGAGCTTCCAAAGCAAATAAATAAGATAGGTAAGCCAAGCTACAAAACAGCAGAAAGATGGATGTTTAGAAAAGTCTTATGAGTATCTGCACAAGTAAGATAAACTAGCTTCTAGTCTGATTTCCCTTTCCTCTGTTCTCCACCAAACTGTTTTTAAAACCCCAACAACTATGGATAATGGAAGTATCTCAGCTACTGACAGTTCTTTGGGATCTGCCCCAGCCTGCCTTTCCAACTTCTATCAGTCTCTCACCACATGCTTGGTTTAGCAAAACAGAACTATCTGCTATTTCTCAAAGAAGTCTCTCCATTTGTGACTTTGCTCATGTTTCTCTTCCCCAAAGAATGTAGCTCTACCATAATAGCTTCTCTTGTCTTGCAGGTTAAAAATTCAAAGACTACCTTTACATGAAGCCCTCTTCTAAACCACTTCTCTTGGTCATTATACCATAACTATCTATTCCATATTCCTTACTCATTAAACGTCTACTAAATTCACTTTTAGAGCACTTACTATGTTCTGCATTTAAGCTGTTGCTGATGTGCCTGTCTTCTCTGCAAGAATGTTAGCTCTCTGACAGGATTACAGCTTTTATTAAGATATATATCCTCCAGCACATAGTAAAATCTTACATATTCAATAAATATGTTTTAAATAGAGCATAATTCAATGGTTAACAAAATTTTCCTGCAGAGGACCACAAAGCAGATACAGTATTTTACTCTTCATAAGCTGTTCAGTTTCTATCAATTCTGCCATTTTAGGCTATTCAAATGTACTCAACTCTGCCACAGTATAGCAAAGGTAATTAGAAGCAATACATATAAGAAAGTGAATGTGACTGTGTTTCAATAAAATTGTCTTGGAAAGACAGATTTTAGGTCAGATTTTGACCAATGGCCATAGTTAATTGACCTCTGAAGAACTAAAAAGTTGAGTAGGAAAGACAGAAAGTTCTTCTTTCAAAGAAGATTGAGACATGGTGTTATAAAGGCAGAACAATGAGAGGTGATATTATAAGGGTAGAAAATAATAACAGAGCAGCTCTTCTGAATAGAAATGAAAGAGAAGTGGGACTAAAACATGTCTGTGTTCTTATTTTGGACACTTGGACTGGTCTGGGTTAACATGCATGCAGCGGGAAAAGTATAGGTCCATCAGTATTCTCATAAAGAATACAAATTTAAAGTTTGTTAAGGCTATGTTTTAGTTAGTAACTTTTTAGCTCATAGAATTAAGAATGTCTAAAAATAGAGGGTAATAGACTGTCGATAAGGTGCTTTTCCCCCTCAGTGTTATGGCTCATATCTAAATGCTGCCCCCAAAGCCTCATGTGGTCATAGGTGGAACTTTTTGGAGGTGACTGGACCTAGAGTATGTGCTGCTGAGATTAAGGATGTGACATTGGGATTGATTCAGGGTGTGATGCTAGGATTAAGGATGCCCAACCCTGGGTGTGAGTGATATCTGCCCTAAGGTTAAGTAGCCTACATCGGATATAAGAGACAGAAAGAGGACTGCTGGCATTGCTTGCAGCTTGCTGCTCTTGCTGCCTCCTGCCTTCCACTCTCCAAGCCATGAGCTGTTTTTTCCTCTGTGATGCCCCTCTGCCATGCCACTGAGCTACAGTAAACCTTTCCTCCTTTAACTTTGGGGGTGTGTATTTTGTCTCAGTAATGAGAAAAGTACATTGTGTGGAAGCTAAACAACAAAGGAAGATTCTAGCTACCCAACAGAAAATTGTCTATGACATAGGAACGAGACAATAGAGATGGAGATTCCAGTCTTGGTATGAGAAATGACAACACTTTGGACAGGGAATTCTCACCTTAAAATGCACAGGCAATCTTAATGGCAATGCAAGTTCATTTTCAATTTCAAATTGATGCATATTCTAATATAATCTAAATATCATTTGTTTTAAACCATAATTCTGATGAATATATTTTTGCTTTTCCAGGTTATATTTTCTTGCAGAATTGTGTGAAAAATGAGAAGAAAAATCAGATACAAGAATGCAGCATAGCAAGTCCAATAAGTTGGAAGGAAACTGTTCACTTAGGTTTCTAGCCCACATTCAAATGGAGATCCAAACTTTGAGATGTATTTCCAAATTCCAAAAACACAGATAAAATATTGGAATGGTGCCTGATCCCACATAATCCCCTTCTCTGGAAGGCAAAACATCTGATACTCTATACATGCAACAGCCAAATTGTCCTGTTTGAAGCAGCGACATCATTCCCAGCACAACCACCTGGGTTCTGTGGGAATTACATGGGAAGAGGGATTGAGAGGAAGGAGTTGCACATAAAAACACTTAGTCATAAAAAAAGCTGAGTATGCTCACTGCCCTTTCAGGACAAAAGTGTTCAAGCAAATCAAATGCCTCTGTATGATTTCAACCTCCACAACTTCCCCTTTCTTTCTTCCTCTAAAATATCTCTGGATTTCAAAACAATCAGACCAAGCTATGAAATATATGAAACATCAATTTATTATAAGTAATCAGTGTGCAGTAAGAAAAACGTTGGTGCCGTGGGCTTTTCTGTTTAATTGGCTCCAGTGGATATATCCTGATGTGTCCTGAAAGCATCACCACTCTCTCTATCCAAAAATGCCCTTTGTGATTATGTCAGATCCAACTCACTCATGGAGCACAAGCTGTGTAGGTACCTTACTTAAACGGGTTCCCTTTAGTGGAAGGTTACTATGGTAAACTATTTGGAACCTAACTTGAACTTTTGCCTGAATTTCCTGGAATAGCAGCACATCCCAAACCTGCCTGTACTTCTTCCAGTTTGAGGCTACAGCTGCAGCAAAACATAATTAAAAAGCTACATGAATCCTTTAATCCCATCCTTCTCTGTAAGGAGAAATGATTCTAGTTGTAAAGCCAATTTACTATTAAGAATAGACTAGACCTCAACTTTATTTAAAAACTTCATTACCTCTTCTTTATAAACTTAGTACTTATAATTCAGTTAGTAGCCCTTAATTTTTTGTTTCTACACTATTTATGTCAGGGGCCTTAATTAAAGACGTTTCATGGCAAAACATAACAAAAATGGGTAAGGCAGGATGGGTAGAAAACTGCTAGAGAATCCAGTGAAGTAAAGATGAAACCCTTACTCAATCCAACCAAATCTTACCGTCCATAAAGGTCTACAAATATGCCTACCTATTTTGATTATCAAAATCTGTTTTTCTTTGCAGGGGGTAAACCAGGGCCCCATATTGTGTGTCAAAGATAAGAAAGCATCCCAGATATTAGAAACCAGTGTTTGGATTTGTAATTGAATAGCTATCTAATCTTGAAAAAGTTAAACTAACAGTGTCGGGTTATTTATGTGAAATATATTATCAATAAGATTTTTTAAATATTGCACACAGAGGTAACAAATAGAATACCTGATTAAAAATAATAAGTCTTTTTGGATCTTATTGTTTTAAGTATAAGTTAAAATAAAAAGCAATGGATTTAAAATTTGAAAAATATAAATTATTCAACAAGTTAAATACCAAATCAAGGTGGTCTCTGACTTAAAATGATTCAACTTAAGGGTTTTCACCTTTACAATGGTGCAAAAATTACACACATTCAAGAGAAGTGTACTTTGAATTTGGGATCTTCATCTTTTCTCTGGTGAGTGACATGTAGGAGGGCACTCTGCCATGATACTGGGCTGTGGGCCACAGCTCCAGGCAGCCACCCAATTGCAGCGTAAACAGCCAGTATCTACAGTACAGTGTGCCACCTGAGCATTTGGGATATAGGTCTTCAAAAAGTTACACAAGATATTCAACTGTATTCTAAAACAGGTTTTATGATAGATGAAATAACCCAACAATAAGCTAATGTGTTTTGAGCATGTTTAAGGCAGCTTGGCTAAGCTATGATGTTTCATAGGTTAAGTATTATGAATGTATTTTTTATTTACAATATTTTCAAGTTATGATGGCTTTACAGTATTGGGGTCATAACCCCACAGAAAGTTAAGAAATATTTATACATTTATAGGTAAATTTGAGATAAATTACCTGCATAATGATATAATACTGTGTTTTTTGGGTTGCTAATACTAAAAGTATATATTGACTAAAAACAAACATGCATAAAATGCAAATTTTGTACACTTAAAAACAATGAGCTGAGAGGCCTACACAAAGCTATTAACAAAGATGATTAATTACCATAATGTCTAACACTATCCTCCATAAATAGGGGATCTCTCTCAAAATATTGAATAAAATTTAAAAATTCAAAAATTGTCAATCATCTGTTCTGCAAAATATCTGTTTCTATGGCTTCTGAAAACTTTTCCAGGCATTCAAAATCCATACTTATTAGAAGAGCAAAGATTTTTAATTGGAATCACTTCAGAAGTTAAATCTAAGGTCCTCTCCAGTAAATCTGTGTTATCCTTTTCAATAAGGTTGAAGCAAATAAAATATCTTCTCGTTACATCATGGCAGTAATTCTCACTCTTTTTAAGGACAAGTCAACCAGTCAAATATAAAGAAGAAATAACATACCAAGATCTTAAAATGTCTGTTCTGACAACCAGCATACACACAAAATATTTACAGAAATATATTTAATATAAACATTCTAAGAAAATAAATCCCCATATGAACCTGTTTCGTGCCCTAATCTGCCCTCTCTGGTTTCTTTGCCCACCACTACTGGAGAGTTTGAGGCAGAGAGCCAGAAAGCAATGAAGATTTGTTGGAGGTGTCGCAAAGCACAGAAATACTTGATACTGTATAAAGCAGGGAACTAAGGACGCAGCATTTAATGTCCCACTTCTCAGTGGAGGTCCACTTTGAATCAAGATGGATTTCACATGACAGACAAAGGGTTAGCATGAAGTCCCTTATAGTTCCTACTAATACTACAGATACCTGAAGTACTTGTTTCTGGAGAAGCCTTCTTCCCACGCAAATGCTGGGCCAATTTAAGGAGCTGTAGGGAATGCACATTGTTACATTTCCTAGATAAAAAGCCCAGCCCACCTTCTGTCCTCTCCCACTTAGGCTCTTGCTGCACAGTGCCATCTTGAGAGCCAGGCTATGGGGAATGGGGTAGGTGTTGTCAGTGAAGAAGCCAGAAAGGTGGTTCTGAGCAGCTGGGCCACCAAAGTCCCACACGGCAGCCAAGGAGCCCTGACAACTCAGCATCAGCTCCAGGAAGTCCCCCTGGAATGACTCATTATATCAAACTAAGAAGCTTCAATACAGCAAAGGAAACCATCAACATAGTAAAGACACAGCCTACACAAAATACTTGCAAACTATTCCTCCAATAAGGAATTAGCATCTAGAATATAACTCAAACATCTCAACACAGAAAAGGAACACAAATATGACATTAAAAAATGAGCGAACTATCTGAATAGACATGTCCCAAAAGAATATATACAAATGACTGAAAAGTATTTGAAAAATGTTTAACATCACTAATTATCAAGAAAAAATGAAAACAAAAATCATAATGAAATATCATCTCACCCCAGTTAAAATTACTATTATATGAAAGATGAAAAATAACAAATGCTAGAGAGGATTCAGATAAAGAGAAACTAATATACTCTTAATGACAATGTAAATTAGTACACAAATTATGGAAAACAGTAAGGAGGTTCCTCAGAAAACTAAAAAAAGAACTACCATATGACCCAGCAATCTCTCTACTGGGTATATAGCCAAAGGAAATAAAATTAGTATAGCAAAGGCATACCTGTACTCCTATGTTTATTCAGTACTCTTCAGAATACGCAGAACTTATTGGGGTGTCCAACAATGGATGAATGAACATAAAACTGTGATATTATTATACAATCATAAAAACTACTGTTATCTGCAGCAAAATAGATGGAACTTTAATGACATTATCATAAGTGAAATGAGCCAAGCCCCTAAAGACAAATACCACATCATACATATGGAAGCTACAGCAGTAGAGTAGAATAGTGGTCACTAGATGTTAGAAGGAGTAGGGGGTAGAGGAAAGATGGGTAATGAGAACCAAAAAGCAGTTAAATGGGACGAATACGTTGTAGTGTTTTACAGCAGCAGAATAAGGTGATGAACTACAATTTATTATAGATTTTATAAAAAATTAGAAGAAAGGGGTTTGAAAGTTCCCAACAAAAAAATTATAAATGTTAATGAAGCTGGAAATTACCATTCTGATCATTACACATTGTATAGATGTATCAAATTATCATACTGTACCCCATAAATATAAGATATGATAAATACAGTGAATGTGTAAATTTAAAAATTTATTACAGCAAAAGACACATTGCAGTTAATCTCCCTCATTTTAGACACACTTATGCCATCATTCTTGCCACTTTCTGAAGAGTTTTGGAATTTCTCTTTGCTGAGTGTCTTTAGTTGCAGTTTTATGGCTGTCTCTGTGTCCTCAATCAATTCAAAATATTTACCTTTTGAGGTCATTTTGCCTTTAGAGAAGAGCCAGAATTCTCATGGTGCCAGATCCAGTGAATAAGATGGGTAAGGATACATTAACATTTTTACAAATCTGCCTTTCCACTGTGTGGTAACAGACAGCAGTATTCACATGTTTTACCACACCCCATAATGACACTGAGGAAAGAGGACTCCCAGAACTGCTTCAGAAAGTGACAAGAACAACTGGATAACTGTGTTGGATGCCAGGGTAAGTATGGTGAGGGTGATTAATAGAAATGTGTCTTTTCTTGCAATATTTTTATAAAAATTTAAATATTACTGTATATTGTGATATTTTATATGTTTATTAATCTAAAATTTTTAGAATACTTGAAATAATAAAAAGAAATCTATACATATTACATATATGTGTATACGTGGTTTAAAGTAAATATGTAAAACAAATTTTACCAATCTATTTATTTAAAACAGAATTTCAGTAATTGATAATGCAAAATAGGAAGAAAAGGTCCAAAGGGGTAGGGGTAGTGGGAGGGGCAGGGGAAAGGAAAGAAGGGAATGGAAAAATGATGAGAAATGGAAAAAATGGAAATACAGTCTTTGTAAATAGGGAAGGGTGGAGGGGATAAGGGAGGGCTAGGAATGGGGAAAAAATAAGAACCAAGCTGCATCACATAAAGGTACAAGTTCCCAATGAGAAATGTAAATGTGTTGTATACCTACAATGTACCAATAAAAGAATTCAAGTAAAAAAAACCAAAAAACAGAATTTCAGACTAGAAATTCTGTGAGAAACAGTTGACTAGAAATTTGTCTGCTTTACAAATTATCAACCTAACTGAGCCATCATTATAAGTCCACTATGACCACTGAAAATTTTGAAAACTCCTTATAAAAATAGCTGTATTTGGATGTACCCTTTCCTCAAACTTAGTATGGCTGAAATAAACTGTCCATCCAGCATGCCACTACTCAATTATGTTATCCTACTGCCCATAGCTGCTTCCACTGGTGGGGCCTGCACGTAACTAGACTTAGCAAGTCTTTCTTGTGTTTTCAGACATTGCCACTTGCTTACAATTTATTTTGCTTCATTGGTCTCAACAAATATATATATATTGGTACCAGGGATCGAACTCAGGTCCTTGCGCTTGCAAGGCAAGCGACGGAACCACTGAGCTAAATCCCTGACCCCACAAATATATTTTAAATAACATAATAGTGTAATATGACTCAGGATTGTTGGCATCTTGCAGACAAGTTTATTTGTGTCCTAGGACAATGATTGTGAATTTAGCTAAGTCATTTCCAGTGATGGATATGATCATCCAAAGGGTAAGTTTCCATTCTCTTACTTGGTATCAGTCGGCCAGGTCTCTGCCAACTACATTTCTCTTCTGTATTCTTTTCTTTTTCTCTGACTCATGTTAGAATATGTATTTGGTTTGTTTTTCCTGGCCTGAGCTGATCAATTTCTCCTACATATTCTCTCTCAGTAAGTCAAACAGTGCTGTTAAGAATGGTGGATGCCTTATAAAATCACATGATCCATTCTCTCCTTCCAGCCCTGCTCAATGTGACCTAGGCAGTTAAGTGGAAAGCCCTCTTTGCAAACCATTTAGGAAGCATAACCTCAAAAGAACTGGGAGTCAGATGGCAAAAAGCCATCATCTGAAAAGTACATTCATGCAGGAAAATGCCTGCCCATCAGCAAAGAGCTCCTCATGCTGCAGAGCAGAGTTAGCAGGTAGATTGTTTGCTTGTGCAGAATTTGAGCTGACTCTGCTAATTTAGAAAGATTCCTTGGTAAAGAGGCTGAAAAGTGATATAAAGGACATAGTTCTCATATTAACTATTGTCACCATACTTTGCAGAAGATCCAGAAAACTTAATTTATTTTTTAACTGAAAGTTTCTACCCTTAAACCAAAATCTCTCCATTTCCCTAAGCCTTCAGGCTTTTCCTTTTCTTTGAATTCATCATTAAAACACAAAGTCTCTAGGAAGTCTTCCTTAGAGTGTGTCCTCCCTGCCACCAAGTCTTCTAGCTTTTCTACCTCCACCATTAATTCTGACTGGGTTATCTCCTACTTTAACTTGTGACGGTTTCTGTGTCTAACCAATACTACAATCTCCCTGAAGGAAGAAAGTATGCATGTTTCTTCCTATGATTCATCAGGTAGAGCACTACTGCTTGAGTAGTTGTTCCTGCTTCAAGGATACACCTAGAATATCATATATCTCTGTGTGTGTGAGTGTGTGTGTATATGCATGCACATGCATATGTGTGTCTATCATACAAAGTTTTTACTTCAGAGGGGATGCAAGAATGAGTTGCATTCATATGTAGGCCCAATAAACTTACTAGATTTAAACTGACCCCTTGAGAAAAAAATATCATAGGTGAGACATATACTGAAGCAATGGAAAAGAGAATAGCAGGATGGAATGAACAAAAATTCAGGTAAAAAGAAAACATAAAATCCTTTTTGGGTAATGTAAATAAACAGGAGATAGAATTCATAGTAAGAGCCCCTGAAACAATATGAATACAATAGGGAATCCAGACTGCTTCAAATCTGTCCATATCTTGGTATCTTATCAAGTTATACAGAGATAAGTATAAAAAAGCAATGTGTATCTGTCAAGGTCACTGTATTTTAAACTGATGTATGATAAATATCCAGAACAGGCAAATCTATGGATAGAATGTAGATCAATGATTGCCAGGGGCTAGGAAAGATGGGCAAGTGGGGATGATGGCTAAGGGTGAACAGGTTTTCTTTTTGGAGTGATGGAATTCTCTATAGCTGATTAAAGTGATCACTGCACAACTCTGAATAGGCAAAAAGCCACTGAACTATAACTTTGAGTGAGTGAAGCGTGTGGTATGAGAATTATGCCTCAATGCCATGGCTTGTATCTAAATGTCCCCCAAAGCCTCATGCTCTCATAGGTGGGGCCTTTTGGAACTGGCTGGATCTAGAATGTGTGATAGTGAGATGAAGGCTGTATGGTACTAAATTAGTGTACTGATTGGAATTAGCAGAGTTCTAGGTGTGGCTGCTGTATTTACTGAAGACAGAAGCCCTAGCCTGGGTATGGGTGGCACCACCCAAAAGGCTTGTAGCCTGGATGGAAAACAGAGAAAGGCAGGCTGGCCACTGCTGCTGCTTCCTACCTGTCTTGCTGTGCACTCTTTCTCCTCTGCCATGCTGTCCTACCTTGGAGACTGAAAGCTCTACAAATTGTGAGCTGAAATAAACCTTTCCTCCTTTAACTGTGGGTGTTGGGGATTTAGTCCAAGCAGTAAAAAATGTAACTAAGACACTCAATAAAGCTATTTTTAAATTTTAACAACACATGGTTTTCATCATGAGTGTTAATTCCAATTTCTCAATTACACAGAGACAGCAAGCACAGCCATTTGGGTTCTTATTTCCTACTCCTCCTACATCACTACATGTCTCCACATCCCTCAGGTTTGGACACCAGAGGAAACCAGGAATTTAGCTGCAGCATCACTGGACCATAGTTGGGAGTGACAGGATTTCCTAAATGACAGAATTACTTATGAATGAATTATGTACAAATATTTTAAAGTACTATGCCATGTTTTCTAAATACATGATGTTTGGCCCTAGCAAAGGAAATAAAGAGAGCAAAATTGAATAAAAAACACAGAAATAGAAACAAACAAAATATGTAATCATCAACATCAGGAAAATATAAACATCAAGGATCTGTTGCTAGGAAAATGGTTGCTAAATAACAGACTGTCTTTAAAATTTTATTCCTTTAAATGGCGGGGGGTGGATAGAGTTAAAAGATAGCACCTAATCTTTTCTGTTTCTGCTTAACTAACTTTAGTCAACAAAATTAAGCAATTTTTCTTTGCTTACCAATTGAATAAAAAGATAACGTTAATGCAGTTGAGGCTTTAAGCTTTCATCGAAAGTTATAGGCAGCTACCAAAGGGAAATCTTACCTGTTGAAAAAGCAAGTTCAACACTTAGCTGTACAGCTATGAAAGTCTGAAGAAGATAAGAAGATGTGGTATCATTTAATTAGCAACCACCCAATGATGGTTCAGAAAAGATTGATTCTAGAAGGTGAGCCGGTCCCAGAACCTGGAAGGCAGCTCGCCCACTGCCATCCCAAGCTTCTAGGGCAGAGAAGCTAAGCCGGTCCCAGAACCCAGCAGGAAGCTCCCCCACTGCCATCCCAAGCTCCTAGGGCAGAGAAGCTCAGCTGGTCCCAGCACCCGGAAGGAAGCTCCCCCACTGCCATCCCAAGCTCCTAGGGCAGAGAAGCTAAGCCAGTCCCAGCACCCAGAAGGAAGCTCCCCCGCTGCCATCCCAAGCTCCTAGGGCAGAGAAGGTGAGCCACATGGGTGCCAGAAGCATCCCCCGCCCGCGTGGAAATGAGAAGACACATAAACAAGCCTCAAAAACAGACTTCT
>NW_004624821.1:5773563-5788542 GCF_000247695.1 Heterocephalus glaber | reverse complement strand
ATTTTGATTCGGACAAGAAACCTGCCCAGTACACTGTGCTAGATACTATAATGTTAAAGTAGGTGTAAAATATATTTCCACCATTAAGAAAACGTACATTGTGGCACTGAAAATAAGATGTATGTATGAACAAGGACATAGATGAATAAGGCTTCTGCTCACTACTTTGCCCAAACCTTTCACTTTACCATTCTATCCATCCCCCATGAGGGTTGAACTACTTCAAATCTCCATGACACATTTATACTGCAAACTGCTAGAAACACCTGCCTCATTTTTCCACAGACACCTTTGCCCTATCTACTTGTAACACTTTGAATTACTAATGTGTTTTATTAATGAAGCCATTTTTAATATGTCCTGAAAGAAATTACTAATCTGCCTTCTCTTACTTTATTATATCCTATATTGGCTTCATACACCAGTATTCACCAACTCACACCTTCAGAATTAGGCAACAATGGAAATGAGGGAGGCAGTACAGGTAAAGCAAAAAATAGAGTTTTAGTGAATTGCAAAAAGCCTTCCCAAGTAAAGTATAGTTGCTTCTCTGTATTCCTGGGCAATGGCTTCCAGAATACTTTACAGATCCAAAATTCATGTACACTCAAGTACCTTGTACAAAATGGCACAGTATTTGCATGTAATCTGTACATATCCTCCAATATTCTTTAAATCACCTCTAGATTACTTATAGTATTTAATACAAAGTAAATACTATGTGAATAGTTGTACTATAGTGCTTGTGGAATAATGACAAGCAAAAGTCTGCATATGTTCATTACAGATAAATTCTTTAAATTCATTTGGATGAATAATGTTTTTGAAAAGAAAGACTTAAAATATGCTGAGATGTTTAGCATAACAACTATGTATAAGACAGGGACTATGTGGCCACTTGTTCCTCTTTGTAAAGTACAAATAACATGCTCAACATAAACAGTTCTTAGAATCCCAATAAAGGTGGAGGAGGGTATGATTCCCTAGTTTCCTAAGTCATTTTCTACATCAGTGACAGTGCAAGTACCAAAGCACTTCCCTGGGAACTTCATGAAAAAGAAAAGATATTCACACAATTTTCCTACTGTTATTGCTTTTCTTATCTTCTTAATAGCTACCCTTTACTCACAGAATTCTGAATCCCTTATTGAAATGAAGGATTATTTTAAGTCACATTTTTTTATTATAAGGTACAGGGTAGTAAAGACACTTGGAAACTAAACTACCATACAATAATAGACCTTAAGGAAAACGCATTTCTTTCTGCTTCTAGTTGAAACAATGTAGTTTAGAAGACTAGAGCTACAACTTTCAAAATTCCAGATCTACCTGTTTCTAACATCCTACCTTATTTATATGTGAGAATAGTATTTAGTGACAGAATATAAGCACATGTTGAGAAATAATAATATGTTTAATTTCAATTCCAAAACTGAAAAATACTAATTTCTGAGAGTTGTACCCCCCAAATAAGAATCAAGTGCAAAGATAGTCAATAGGTGATCTTCAGGCTGCACTTATCTCAGATTTATTTCTATGAATTGAATTTAAATATAGGTAGATATTGCTATGTACTCTTCATGTTTCCATAATCCCATTAAGCTTTACTGTCTTATACGCAAATACTTGCATGCTTTTATATTAACTGTCTGCCCCAAAGTAATTTGATTTTAAAAAGTCTATGTGAAAAAATAAACTTTGTACCTATGAAAGTGAAGATATAAATCCTAGATTCATGCATTAGCTGTTTCACAACTGCCAATCAGTGGAACCTTTTGAGGCTCAGTTTCTTCGGCTATGAAATGGGCAAATTATTTTATTTTATAGGGTTTCTGTGAAGACAAAATGAGAGCATGTTTATAAAATACCTGTGTCATAAGACATAGAAAAAGATCATTATTAATATATCATCCTCTCTTCAAGACCCAAAGAAAGCAGAACTAAAGGCAAAACTGTGTAATATACTTGGGGAGGAGGGTATCCCAGAGGGCAGGAGGGTATCCCAGAGGGCAGGAGGAAGCAAGGAGTATGGAGGACAAAGAAGAAAAAAGAAAACAAATGCAAGGTATGTTTTTGTACTGTCTATCATGGTAAGCACAAGGCTCTGAGTTCCATTCCAAGTAAAAAAAAATTTTTTTTTAAACTAGGCAGCACCTGCCTGTATTGTCCATCACTACAGGCAACCAGTACTCTGTTCTCCGCAGTCTCCTAAGAATATTTAGGAAATGCATCACCTTGCATACAAAAGAAGGAAAACATTTCTCTAAGGGTTCCTTCCATTCCACCCCTCATTGTTCATGGGTGACACTATGGACATTACCTCAAGCACACTGTGAATGCTGGGCAGATTTCTCCTCCTTGATCTATAGGGAAGGAAGAAAGAAATATGTAGTATGGGCCCAAAGCAAGACATTATCAGGTTCTCTGGCATGAAACTAGTCAAAGTCTACTTGGTCCTGGTTACCACAGTAATACCTAGGGTAAGATGTGGGGCTAAGGCACATAAAGTTGTAATTATGTTTGAGTCATTTACCATATGGGTTCCCAAGTATATCTTCCAAAGAGCTTTAATGTAGCTTCTGGCAAAAGAATACTATAATGTAAAAGAAGAAAATACTCATATCCAGCATACGTATTTTCTATATCCAATAAAGGTAGGGTTTTTTTGCTTAAATTCTTTTATTGATACATATTAGGTATACAATACATTTACATTTATCATTGGGTGTTTGTACCTGTACATGATGTACCTTGTTTCTCATTTTTTCCCCATTACCTGTGCTCCCTTCATCCCCTCCACCCTTCCCTATTTACAAAGGATCCAATAAAGTTTTAACAACTAAAATATGCTCTATATTTTGGCTATACCTAATTTCTTGCAGACCCTAAATTTTTATATTTGTGATGAATTTTCTGATTAATAGTTGATGATATCAATAACTCCTTTGTAAACACAATCAATGAGGCTGCTTTTATTATGTTTCCATATCCCTCATATAATAGCAGAGTTTGAGGAATAATTCAACCAAGCCTAGAACATAATTCAAAACCAAATTAGCAATAGTCATCTCACTTCCTACTCTTATATTCCTCCTTTCTTAATCTATTTTTCTCTGAACTTCCTTTTCTAGACCTAAACTGTAGTTTATGAAAAACTATAGTTTATTTATGAAATAGTTATAGTTTCATAATAATTTATTTTATTAATCCAATCCTTGAGAAATTAGAGTTGAGCAAGAAACAGCCTCTCAATAAATAATATTGTACCTTCAAGTTAATTCTTTAAACATTAAAAATTATAATCTTTTTTTTATTTGTGATACCAGGGAATGGATTTAGGGCTTTCATTCTGAGCTATATCCCCAGCAAACACCAACTCCCATTTTGTTAAATTTTGAGACACAGTCTTGTTAAATCTTAAAATACCTAGGCTAGACTTGAACTTGCAATCCTCCTGCCTCAGCTTCCCAAAGTGCCAGGACTATAAGAATACACCATCATACCCAGCAAAAAATTTTAATCTTATAAGAGCAGAATATAAGTGAAGATTTGAAAATTTGTTTTCTCAACTCACTGGTTGCGCTGAATACAAGAAAATTGTGTCTGAATTAATGATTAAAGGAAACCCCATGAAGGAATAAAATATGGACCAAAGTATTTATATCTGGCTTCACTCCCTCCTGTGAATGTCTATTCCTGGTGAGGAGCTACAGGCAGTTCAAAACTGGACTAGGGAGATTTCTTGGATGAAATTCTCAACTTTTGCTAGAAAATGACATTACCAGATGTCTTCCTTCTTTACCCATATTCCCTAAACAGATTAAAGCTTTAATATAAATAAAAAGGAGAGGGATAGGAAGGAAGGAAATATCTCTCCATCTTCTGGGAAACTGGCCCATCAACAATCTTGATGCAATAAACTAATGATATCTCTTAATAAACTGACACCAGTCCTTACAGAAACCACTCAGCAAAGTCAGGTCCATTTTTATTTCACAGGCTAAGGATTCTTATACCTACTTAAAATATTTTGAAGAGATTCTCAGTAGATCTATGAGAAAGAAATTTTATTCCTCGTTCTTCAAAACAAAACATTCTCAACTACCAAGAAAATATCCCATAAGTCAAAACATACTATACCACATTTCATATTCAGAAAGTAGTGGTAGACAAGCGGATTGTTTCTGGCCTGGCTCAAGGTGAACAAGAGCAAAGAAAGTGGACTGACAAGGAAGTGCATCAAACTCTTTAAGAAACAAATAAAAATACCTTACTAATACTGTTATGACCAATTGAAGCTGGCTGAGATGAGAACCTCTAATTCCTTACAAACTTATTTTGGTAATATTTAATACTGAATGCCTTTCTAACTTTAATACATAAAGAAGGAAATATGAAATGAGTGCAGTATGGAAGAAAGAAAAAAATGGACATTTTGTTATCACAGCATAAATCAGTTCCTACTATATAAAATATTTTCATATTAGTAATCTCATTTAGTCTACTTCATTGTTATATAATAGGCTGGATGTCTATCAATGGAAGGCTATAAAATTGTACAGGATGGCTATTTTTGAAGAAACAAAGCAGTTAATCTGTTAAAGATTGATTAGTGAGATAAATTTTCAGCCAGCTTGATATTTCTTCATGCCACGGTATCCTCATCATTAAATTAAAGGGGTTGGCCTACACAATATTTAAGGTCTAATATTCTATGGTTTTGATGAGCTATTTCAATAGAAATATATGATTCAACTCAATTTTCCATCTCTTCTCCCCTCAATCTTACTGGTGTTAATAGCATACATTTTGTTATTTTATCTCCTTTTACTTATACAATAGTAACTACAGATAGGGGAGAAATCCTTGTCTCATAGAATGTGAAATTTATTCAAAAACTAGATAGTAGAGGCCACTTTTGGAAAAACTGCACATACTGCATAGAGAACATTTTTCTTCTAGCTAAGCTTTCTGTATTCTTAAATTAAATATATACATTTTTGGTGTTTGTTTATTTGTTTGTTTATGCAGTACTGGGGATTGAACCCAAGACCATCACACTGAGCTACATTCCCTAGCCCTTTTTTATTTTTCTTTCCTTTTTTTCTTTTTATTTTTTGTTTGGTACCAGGGATTGAACTCAGATCCTTGCACTTGCGAGCCAGGTGGCAGAACCACTGAGCTAAATCCCCAGTCTTTTATTTTCATTTTTTATTTTAAGACAGCGTCTCACTAAGTCACTATGTTACCCAGGCTGAGCTAGAACTTGCAGTCCTCCTGCCTCAGCCTCCCAGAGTACTGTGATTATAAGCATGCGCTACCTTCCCAGCTAGAATAGACACTCTTATATATGAACAATGTAATCCTAACAGCCACTATGTTACCTGGGTTTTTTTGGTACTGGGGATCAAACTTGGGTCCTTGCACTTGCGAGGAAGATGGCGGAACCACTGAGCTAAATCCCCTGCCCCTATGTCACCTGCTTTTAAGCAAGTTTGAAGTACTATGGTTGTCAAGCTCCAGAACTTATAGTTTTGAAGCAAAGACTAGGTTAATAGGTAAAACCTTTGAACCTTGAATCAGTGGACCTAGCATACTCATTCTCCTCTCTTACTCTCTCACAAAGACTAAATCAAATTAAGTATGCAAATCTATACTCATACGTAGTACATATATGTTTTCTATTTAATTCTTGCTTTCAAAAGAGCTATTATAATTTTTTTAATTCCTCCTCCTTTAGAAACTCGTAGTCCTTACTGATTTATTCTAGTCCTCAAAATGAATTATAGCTGATGTAGTTTAAATATGGTTTTCCCCTCCAAAACTCACTTTGAAACTGGATTGCTATTGTGCTGATGTTGAGTGACAGGACCTGCAAGAGGTGATTAGGTCATTAAGAGGGCTGATGGAGTTCACACAGGACTGGATTCATTACTATGAACGCAGACTGTTATAAAGCAAGTCTCCTTCTGTTTGTCTCTTCACAAGCATTTCACAGTGTTTTCACTTCTCTGTCATGTTATGACACCACACAAGGCTCTCACAGACCTGAGCAGATGCCAGTTCTGTGCTCCTGGACTTTTCAACATCCAGAATGCAAACTATACACACATCTTTCCTTTATAAATATTACCTAGTCTCAGATATGCTATTGATAGCAACAGAAAGTAGAAGAAGATAATGGCTTAGGTAAAAATATGATAATGCAACACTCTCCTTCCCTTTAACTGCCATTCTTTCCAGCTTAGTAACATGGAGAAGTAATAACTGCATTACTCTGAAATATTGGGGGAAGTGAAACATCTAGAAACATGTTCTGGAGATCTTCCAGAAGACATTACCATAGTCCATTTATCTTTACCATCTCCTTTTTAATTGCGGCTATTCAATTCTGACTATTGGGATTGTTAACTTCCCCCTTACAACACAATTCCTTCTCTTTCCATCATCACTACTGTATAGAAGTAGTTTTATGGTTCTTTTAAGACTGGAGCTGATCTGAAAAAAAAAATCAGTTCAAAAGTGGCAAACATATAGTGCTATGGAAATACAGGTGGGAAAGTCCATGTGTCTCTCAATTTTTCCTAAATATATCTTGAATAAAAAAAGATGATCATTTATAAATTACTAAAAGTGATGACATACTTATAAAAATACTTCTTATAAAAGCATTGGAAGACAGTGCTAAATATCTCTTCTTCAGCCATTCCGCATTACACACTGCTATCTTTTCCTCATGTGTTCGAGGAAGTTGATTCATTCTCCAGCTCCAAGAACTGCATGTTGATCTACCTAAGAAAACCATGTTGATTTCATCTCCTTTACCAACGTTTAATTTAGATATGAGCATGGGATTTTACCTTGGCCAATGAGACAGGATAAAGTCTTCTGGGAAAGGTTTACCTGAAAAAAAAATGAACACAATTCAAATACTCTCTTATCCACCTCATATGTCTTATCCATGACATTATTTATATGAGGTTGTGATGCCTGGAGCTCCTGCAGCCACTCTGAGGATACGATCATTGTAAAGGGACTGATTTACATTCCTGGATCTTTGAGTTACCACTCTCAGTCTTGAAACAGCCTTTCTCTAGATTTTCTAAGAGACAGAATAATTATTCTTTATCAAGCTAATTTCATTAAAATATTCTGTTCACATGGCCAAAACCAGTTGTAGAGATACATAGCTCCACAGAAGAATGAAACAAGTATTTTAGCACCTATTATAAAGTCAGACATTATTTTAGACTGTCTCCTCCTCTCTCTCTCTCTCTCTCTCTAATTAATACTCAACCAAAAACTGTATGTGTTCTCACTTTTTGTAGATAAGGAAGCATAAAATGAGAGATTAATGCAATAGCCCAAAGTTATACTTCTGATAAGCAATGTCAAACTCTGTCCTTTGGTTAAAAAAGAAAAAAAAAATCCTCTTTTCAGACAAATTTTCATGTCCTGGGTGTTGGGAAAGTACAGGAGAGGGGAGAGAATGGGAAGGGAAGGGAAAAGAGAAAGAAGTGGAAAGGAGAGGAGAGAGGGAAGGGGAAAGAAGGAAAGGGAGGAGAAGAGGGAAAGAAAGTGAAGGGGAGGGAAGAAGAGGACAGGAAGGGAGGGGAGGGGAGAAAGGGAGGGAGAGGAAAGAGGGGAGAGAAGGAGAGGGAAAAGGGGAGGGAGGAGAAGAGGAGAGAGGAGGGGAAAGGAGAGGAGAGGGGAAAGGGAGGAGAGGGAAAGAGGAGGAAAGGAGAGGGGAGGAGGGCAGGAGGACAGGAGGACAGGAGGACAGGATTGGAGTCTCACAAATTGAAATGAGCTCTATTGGTCATCCAACTTGAGTACCAGGAGCCTATTTTCCCTTCTTTTAATTACCTAGATGGTACTCCTATTGCTCTCTAGAGCCAGGAATTCTCTTGATCTTAGTTTCCCTTTGACTTTAGATTACATAGACAAAGCAGAATTCTTTATCTCACCCAAACAGAAGACCCTGAACAGAAACGCTGACACAAATGAGTTTAAATGCTAATAACCCAATACATGTCAAAGCTTTATAACATGACTGCATGATGTATTTGTTAAGAACTTTTCCAGTTTAGGGATAAAGGGAGCTCATTTTCAGGCTTATTTACTGAACTGTGTTCAAGTTCTTTTTCTGTCATCTAAGCATCACATTGCCTACACTCATGAGAGTGGGTATCTTGTTCAAAAACATCTCCTAGGGGCTGTTCTCCCATTTTCCTGGTGGATCTACAGAATTAAAGTAGGTAAAAGTGCTGCTACTGCTAGTACTACTTTTAAGTCTAACTCTGTCAATTACTATAGTTTAAGTAATAAAAGTGTATGTATATGTATAATAGACATAGCAAAGATGTAGACATAGATACATACTGTCAATTTTCCAAACCTACTTTACAGTCTGTTTACATGTACTACCTCAACAGGTAGTAAAATGGTAATTATTATATGAAGGATTTAAAATATACTCCTTTAACCATAACCTGACCCATACTCTGTGTGATAGCCTACATTTTCTTCTATCTCGGTGTATTTTACAGATTTTTCTGCATAGGATGTCATCTGTGACCCAGGTGTTTTTGGTCTATAAATCAACACAATTTCAACATTAGCTTTATCTTTGATGTATTGATCCTATATGTTGGAAAAAACATTACTGCTCTGAGTATTATCCTTGGAGCCATGATGCTGGCACCTTTAACCAGAGAGAAATTATTTATGTGTTCATTCTCTAAAGAAAATATGCTAATATCTGAAGGATCTAAAATACAATCTTGAATAACACATTAAAAATAATAGTTAAATTTTTGACTCATTTTTTCTCTTACTAATGGCTCCCACTGTTTGTTATGAGACATGGAATAATATAAAGATTGAAACAAGCTGCAACAGGAGGAGCTATATAAAAAGAAATGCCTTCTACATACAGGAAGCTCCAGCACTAATGCTACATGGAAAGCACTCAGGATGTCTAATGGAAATAGCTGCTTCTCAACTCGTTATTAGCGACCTGAGGAACAGTAGTCTGATATCAGTTCATCCTCTTTTTTAAGAGGCACAAATCCAAATTTAAGTGAGAAATCTCTAAATTTTTAAATTCTGCAAGCCATCTAAAGAGGTTTTTCTAATACTTTTAGGACCAAATGCTTACATCAGCAAATTAATGGAACTACCATTGCCACTTCTGATATAAATTGTTATAAAGGTTTACGCCCCAAAGCTGGGTATGAGGGGATGTCTGTGTGCACTGTGAGGAAATAAATCTCATATGCCACAAGCAAAATTGTCTCTTCTTCCCCAGTTTAATCGCAGAAATCTTGACTATTGAAGGAATTTCTGGTACTAATCTTAAATAATATTTACTATCCTAGTGCTACTGAGGCTCAAGAGAGATCCTCCCATGAAATAATAATACTGGACACATATAGGAGTTCTATAAACTATTGCTCAGTTCCTTCTTTGAGCTATTTCAATCACTTTCCAACCAACGTGTGAAAGAGCCACTCAACTGATAGGCTCTCAAAACTATTTAAATATTTTTCTAAAAACAATGTGTAGGTCACCAGTAAATCATATTTGATAGCAGCTTTGAGATTAGAGTTCCCTACACGATAAAGAAAATTAGAAAGGTGATTTTTCATTGGGCCAATAAACACTAGAACTCACCCATAGATAAGAGAACCTGAAACTCCATGCTTCAGCAAAAGGGTGAGGGGTGTACTCAGAACACATAGATTCCCTTTCTTGTGACTTGAACTACAATTTCCATCCTCCATGCAGACTACTTTTCCCAAGAAAAGGTCCTAGTTATATATTCTGCCATTGTCAAACACCCACCCTGCGCTTGCCCTTGATAACAGCACATATGAGTAAAAACATTTGCAATGTCCTGAGTCCTCAGCAGCAAACAGCTGAACCAACCCAGGAGTAACCTAAGATAGGACATATCTTTAACAAATATTAGTACAAACACATGTCCAAAGTCTGGAATATTTGTTCCCAGAATGAGATTCTACTTATGAGGAGAGCGAGATTCCAATTGGTTTTCAGTTATGGTTAGAATCTGCCATAGTACTGTATCACTTGGGAAAACCTTAACTTATCTGTTAGGTTTTATTTCCACTTAGAATAGGTTTGTCCTACTAGTTTTCAGCAAAATGTTAGAAAGACAACTATCGTTGTAACTGCCAGAATGATAATAAAACCAAAGGCAAAACAAGATTGAAATCTGATCCTAACAAATAACTGTTTTTATTGGTACCGGGGATCGAACTTGGGTCCTTGTGCTTCCGCAGCAGGTGGCAAAACCACTGAGCTAAATCCCCAGCCCCTGCCAAATAACTTTTTAGTGGCCCAATAGAATTCAGAGACTGGGTGGACTTCAATTTCTTTCTTTTAATTGCAACTGAACTCACTATAGGAGAAGCATGTGTAGTTGCCACCTAGAGCTGAATGCCATCAGTTCTTTGTAAATGTGCTGAATCCAACCTATGTCTGCTGATTTTAACCTATTTTTCTACAAGCTGCTGAAATGTGGCCAAAGAAAGAAAATGTACCTGCTGCTGAACCTGAAGTTGACACAAAAGCCACACTGTATGGAAAACTGAAACCAGCAGCATATCTTAGCCACAGAAGTCACTATTTTTGTGTATGTAGACCAAGAGAGAACATGAGACATCTAAGTCCACAGATAATCCAGTGATACTCAGCTAATGATTTTATGTGTCTTTAGTAATATACCTTACCTGTTTTGAGTACAGTAGGTCCTAGAAAATATTCCCCATAGCTGAATCATGCTTATAATGTCATTTATGCCCATTTTTTCTACTAAAACATTTCCCTTGTAAGTAATACGAGACCTAGTGATCATCAATTTGAAAGAAGTTTTCTCATCTTGAGAGTCTTGGCTGGTATCTGATGTCTGCTCTCTTCTCTCTTCTAAGATTTCCTCTTGTCCTAGCTTCCCAGACTACATTGGTTTCCTTTTGCTCTCTCTGACCATTTATCCTTCATGTCTTTTGCTATCTCCTCCCTATGATACCTGAAAATGCCTATTTTCACTCTTAAAACAACAAAAATAGGTAATATATATTTATGCTTTGTAAATTCCATTATCTCTGTCATCCCTCACATCCACTCCATAATGTAGGTGTTACTCCTCCCATTATGTAGACATGGAAACTGAGATTTGAAGGTTAAATAACATTCCAAAGATCATAAAATAAGAGGCAAAAATCAAGATTTTAACCCAAATTAAATTTTTGAACTCTGAGATCAATCACATTCTTAACCCCTACTTTCTAATTTATTTCCTTCTTTTTAAGGATTGCAATTGCTTTATCTACTTTCTGTAGATTACAAATCCCATATTTTCTTCCCACAGATTTCCAAGATAGAAAACCTACCCTTTATAGGCTGAGAGCTTCCACTGTGTGTCCTCCTAGCACCTCAACTTGAATTTAAAATTAGAATTTATCTTCTCTCCCCAATATCCCTATATCTCAGTATTTGTTATTTATCCAATGAAAAAGTGTTTGGCCAATGAAAACGTTTTGTAAAATATGTTTGGGAATTTCTAGGTATGGTCTTGTCAAAACATTAATATAAAAGAAATAATCAGAATAATTCTCTAGCCAGGAAATTAGCTTTTGGCTGTTTATTGAATTCAAGATGGCCCTAGGAAGCATTAAACTAATTCCAACTTAAATAACTAGGGAACTTCAAACTATGTTCAGAATGAGCAAAGAAATGAAAATGTACAAAGTGAGCAAGTCTACACCCAACCTCTGCAAATTAGGAAGCCCCAGCTAGTAAAAGTCTAGGCCAAAACCTACAGAGATCAGTGAACATCAGGGCAGGTCTGGGAATGGAACTGGTTAGACAGTCTTTTATCCTGTTCTATTCCTTCCAAGCTGGGAAAAAATGACAGTCACTTGAGCAAAAATGCTATGAGCCAACTCTATAAGAGAGCAGCCATAGCTTCCCAGGCAAAAGCTAGAGTTGGCTTGGGTGTCTTAAATTTTTTAAAACAAATCATTGAATATTATATCATATCTTAAAATTGTTGTAGTATGAGTTGATATAACTTAGTTATCCCATCATTCTGGGAAGTACTTTTATATTAAAACCCATAAAAATGCTCACATTTTTTAAGGCAATGATCCCCCTTCTGAGTGAGAAGCTACCAATCTAAAGGGGGAAAATGTTTACAGATACTCTTTTGTATCTTAGTCAAATTATTTAATGGTACTATAAATTGTGGAGTGACATAAATCACCAAAAAGTAGGAAATTCTTAATTAAATATAAGATATTTCTCTGGGAAGTTATCTTACAATAAATTTTGTAAACAGTTAACCAGTAGTTTTCTAAAAATATGGTTTAGGAGGTAAAAAAAAGCAAAATACATAATTGTATTTATGACATAATTAGAACTACATAAAAAGTTTATATCTATAAAAATATGAACAGATAAATTTTAATAGAAGAATTATATGCTTTGAAATTCAATTTTTATTTTAATTCATAAAGCTCTTGGGTTGTTTGCACAACAAATGTGTCCTGTAAACAACCATGGATAGTGAGCCATGTTCACAACATGGACAGGCAGTCCCTCAGTGATTATGGGGAAGTTTGTAAATGTCCTCTAAACTCCCTCCGTCTCCCCTCCCCCAGTGTTCCCTCTGCCATTTCAAATTGCTACTTAGCAAAATACTGATTTAGTATGAATGATTTATTTTGAGATCATCAGGATAAAACAACCAGAAAATAGAAGAGTGACATTTGCTAAGGCAACTGTAAGACAACTAAAATAGTCCCACTCCCACAGAGTCATTTCCTGCCTCACCTATTGCTTATCATTAGCCAGTATCAGTGACTTCTTTGTGTATGGCATTAAAAAAAATACCTTCAGAGCAGAACTCAAGAGACTGAGATTCACCCATGAACTTGTTTTGTGTCCTTGGACAAGTTATCCACCTTCTGTTTCCTTGTCTGCAGTGTGTGGGAACAAGTGTTCATGCAGACACACCTGCTGATCCTCATCCAGCCTCATCCAGCCCATCCTCATCCTCATCAGCCTACTCATCCTCATCCAGCCAAGGACATTACCAAAAACAAAAATGAGAAGACATTTAAGCAAGGCACAAACTCAGACTTCCATCCCACAAAAGGCAAATTCTGGGGGAAACGAGGTAGAAAAATCTGATAATCAACCACCTAGATGCCCTGAACAGATACCACAGGAAGTAACAAAACAGATGAGGCTCTAGAAAAATTCAAAGCAGGAATAATCTCCCAGATAACTACAGAGATGGTGAGCAGAGTGAAGGACATGATTAGAAGATCGAGAACAGAAACTGATAAAAAAAAAAAAATAGATGAACTCAGAAATATGCTGGAAACCATGAATGACAAGCATAAGAAAGAAATGGAAACCATGATCGCCCAATATAAGAAAGAAATGAAATCCATGAAACAGATTCAAACAGATATTCAGGAGATTAAAAACTCCATTGAAAGTATCCACAGGAGATTAAGGGAGTCTAAAGATAGAATATCAGATATAGAAGACAGGATTGCAGTTAAGGACCATGAAAACAGAGATTTCTTAAAAATAGTAAGGTACCATGAGAAATCAATCCAGCAGCTGCTAGATGATGCAAAGAAGAATAACATAAGACTGATAGGAGTCCATGAAAGAACAGGAGAAAGTACAATCGACATAAAAAAAGTGTTCACAGATGTAATAGCAGAAGATTTCCCAGACAGAAGTAGAGAATTGGACATAGAGATAAGTGAGGCATATAGAACTCCATCTAGCCACGATCAAAAAAAATCTACACCTAGACATATAACAGTCAAGAACCCAGAAACCCAACAGAAGAACAAAATCCTACAGACAGTTAGAGAAAAGAAACAAATCACCTACAAAGCAAAGCCCATCAGAATCACAGCAGACTTCTCAACACAAATCCTCAAGTCAAGGAGAGCCAGGGGTGAAGTATTTCAAGCCCTAAAAGAAAATAACTTCCAACCTAGACTGTTGTATCCTCCAAAATTATCTTTCAAAATTGAGGGGGAAATTAAATACTTTGATGACAAAGAACACCTGAGGAATTTCATGAACACCAAACCAGCACTCCAAACAATTCTAAATGATATCCTAGAAAAAGACAATGAAGGTCACAACTCCATGAGGCCCAACAGAGGGAAGCCACCAGGCAAGGTAAGAAACTAAAGGGAAAGGAGAAAAAAAATAAATAAAAGAGCCAACAAAAGTAAAACATCATGACAAGAATGAATCAATATATATCAATTATAACCATGAATGGTAATGGTCTCAATTCACCAATCAAAAGAAACAGACTGGCAAAATGGATTAAGAAACAAAATCCAGCAATACGCTGTATACAAGAAACACACCTAACTCAAAAAGAAATTCATAGACTGAAAGTAAAAGGATGGAAAACAGTTGTCCATGCCACAGGAACCCAGAAAAAAGCAGGGGTAGCAATCTTATTTGCAGATAAAGTAGATCTCAAACAAAAACTAATTAAGAGAGACAAAGATGGTCACTACATCCTTGTGAAGGGAACAATCCAAGAAGAAGGGATGAGACTCCTAAATATATATGCACCAAATAAGAATGCCCACAACTATACAAAACAAATATTAATGGACATGGTAAAACAAATAAGCACTAATACAATTGTAATGGGGCACCTCAATACCTCACTATCGCAAATAGTCAGATCATCTAGACAAAAAATTAACAACAAAATTCTAGAACTGAACCAAGCTATTGAACAAATGTACTTAATAGATGTTTACAGAGTGTTGCACCCCACAAAATCAGAATACACATTCTTTTCCACTGCACATGGGTCATTCTCAAAAATAGACCACATGCTAGCTCATAGGACATGTCTAAGTAAATGTAAAAGAACTGAAGTTACCCCCTGTATATTAT
>NW_004624821.1:5726400-5737790 GCF_000247695.1 Heterocephalus glaber | reverse complement strand
AGAAAGTAACCTAATACTCGCTCACCTCCTACCACCTAGTGACATCACCGGCTCCTCCATTCCCTAGTCACTACCTCACTCAACCCCACCTCAGCCCCTACAAACCCCACCCCAGTCTCTATAAAAGACTGTCCCTGCCCCGGCCATATTTATTTTTTCTCTCCTTTGTTCAGAGACAGCCCGGCAGATCTATTCCCCTAATCAAGGCTTGTTGTGGCCTGGTCTGGTCTTGGTCTTCGGCCTTTTACCTGACAATATTTACATATTCCCATTTTTTGTGCTACCTGCTCCTTATTTACAGAGCAAATGAATAGGGAAATAAAAATCTCCACTTGAAGAGCTTCTAGTCAGCTAAACAGCACAGATACAAACCTGAGAAAAATTACATTGTGCATAACCAAATACAAAGAAAAGCCTTTCTGAAAAAGGCTTAAGATCAGGGATGAAAGAGTGATCTGAGCTTGAATTCTGGCTTTATATTGTATATATGTACATTGTTATTCTTTTGTCATTTCAGATAATACTAATGACTACAAGTATAATGTCTAGCATGTTTTAAACATGAGGTAAGTGCTTCATATTTCTTAGCTTGGTACTATAATAACCATATGATGGTCATTATATTGTGCCCTTTTCAGATAAAGATACTGAGACACAGAGAAGTAAAGTATTTTACCCAGGGTTGCACAGCTAGTGAGAGATAAGCTGGGATTCAGCACCAGGAATTCTGCAGAGTCCAGGTCTTAGCCTGATGTGATCCCATATCAGATGTTAAATCCATTTCTTGTCACAAAGACCACCTGCATATATACATAAAATTAAGTGTTAAGGTATTTGGGTTTTTTCTATTTGTCAAATATAAAGTATTATATCTAACTTGGAGACAGTGCTGGAAAGATAATGGTTCCAAGTTTACTCCATTTACCACGCAGTGTTTTACAGCTGTTGAGTTCTCTCTCTGTTTCCACATGGCCCCGGGAGAACTTAAAGCATCTATGGATATGCTATTTTGTACTGTTCTTCAAGCCTGGAATAGCAGCTCTCAGGCTCATCAAGCCAGCTGCTAAGTGTAGCTAATCAATTACAGCAGCCGGAAATAGTATATATTCATGAGGATAGCAGTGGCCTTTAACCCACAGAGCAAGACCATTTGCAGAGGATAGGAAACCAAACCTCGCAGCTCAACCTCAACTTTCACCCTGATTTCCCATCCTCAGCGGCCCCAAAGAAGCAATTTTCAGCTTAGTCTCTCACTGATAGCCATCTGCGTCATGAATCTATTACCCACCATGCACCTTACTACTAACTCAATGTGTTCTGAGGCTGATAACTGAACCTGCTGAGGAGTCACTCCCAGACTGGAGTTAATAGAGAGACTCAATTGTATTTCACCTGAGAGGGGGCTGCTTACAGGTCGGTACTGAGACAATCTGCCAAGCGGCTTATGCCTCTGCAGCCCCTGCTGCTGCCACTGGTTGTTTCATAACCTGGGAAAAATCAAACATATTTACTGACAAATGAAAGTGACAACTGAAATGCTAAGAAAATCATCTTTTTATTTTCTTAATCAAAATTAGGCAAAAAGAATGACATTTCGGGTAGGGGAAAGGAAAGAAGGGAAAAGAAAAAATATGAGAAAAGGAAAAAAGTGGAAACAAAGTCTTTGTAAATAGGGAAGGGTGGAGGGGGTGAAGGGAGGGCAGGGGAATTGGGAAAAAATAAGAACTGAGACACAGCATGTAAAGGCACAAGATCCCAATAATGAATGTAACTGTATTGTATACCTAAAATGTACCAAAAAACTTCATAAAAAAAAAGAACACCATGCTAAATCAGAGAAACCATACACAAAGGAATACATAATGGATGATTTCATTATTATGAAGTTGCAGAACAGGCAAATCTGATCCATGATAGTGGAAAAACAAAACAGTGGTTGTTTCTGGAAGGGATGGGGTGGGGATTAATTTGGAGTAATTATAAAAGAACTTTCTGGGGTGATGTCAGTTTCTTGTTAGGACTCTGGATTACCCAAACTATACTCAAGTATTTCTCAACACTTGAAGTATATATGTCACTATATGCAAATCTTACATCTAAAGAAAAATATCAGCCCACATTGGATACTAGTTAGTAATATGCATGTCAAGGTGTTCACAGAGACATAAACAGGTGTCTGCAATTTACCTTGAAATGTATCAAAAATAAGATGGAGTGTTAAACAGATGAACAGATGAATACATACCTAATAAAATGAGCATAGATGGTGAGAGTACTAGCAGGACAGTTTTGTAACTTCACTGAATGTTTGAAAATTGTTTTGATAAGCTAATGAGGTAAAATAAGACAGTCTATTAATCAGAATTATTTATAGAGCTTATTATCAGTCTCCTGGGATTACATAAGTGGACTTGTGCTTATTTCAGGTCTGAAAAACCAGAGGACAAGATAGGGAAGCTGGGGAGATTCTTTGATAGTGGAGAAAAGGCTGCTGCTGAGTTGAGTTTGCCTCCCTTCACTTTCCCAGACTATAAGAACAAAGGAGAAAATGTACCCAGATCCATCCTCAGTTCTTTATGTAAAACACTGAATATGCTACACATCATCAAAAGAGTAGATGCAACCTCACTAGTTTTAAATCCTCATTTCAAATACCCTTTAACATATGCTCTACTAGAAATAAAAAAACCTTTAACATACCCCCATCTAGGAATTCAAGGATCAAGTTTCCATATACAATTTTTGTAATTTATTCCAATATCTTCCAGTTTCTGAGCTCCTATTTCCACAAGTAATCTGGAGGAAATTTTTATTCTTTAGTTTATCATGTTTTGTTTTATTTTGTTTTGCTTCAACCTATTTCCTTTGGGTCTCCTGTATCTGAATCAACATGAGGGCTCATTACAAATACATATTCCAGGCTTGTTCAAGATCCAATGCTTCAGAAGTCTGAACCCAAGGACTGTGGATCTGCATTCATAACAAATTCCTTAGGTACATATGAGGCACAATAAATTCATGAGCTATCAAGATAAAGAACTAAAGACTAATGTTTCTTTTCCATTTGGCCTCAGGAAGAAGGCAAAATAGTACAGAAGATAATTTTTATAAGCCTTCCCTGTTTCCAGCTCCCCGCTACTGTATACTGTCTTATAGGTACCCAAGATTCCTTTAAAAAGTCCACCAAGAGTAAAGCAGGCCACTGTTCTTGATCCAACTAATAATCATAACTCTAATGTTCTCCAGAGGCAGCGAAAGTTTTGTACACTTTCTAAAAATATCTCTCTTCAGAACATTGTTTATAATCTTTTTTTCTGGGATTCCACTTAGACATATTATTTCACACCCTACTTCTAGAAACTTTTCCACCCCTCATCCATCCTTCTCTGAGTCAAGATCTCAGTATTTTAGTGAGATTTTATTAATAATGATAAATTATTAATAATAGTAATAGATTTTACTACTTATTAATGAGTATTTTATTAATATTTAGTATTTCTATAGTGAGAATTTATTAAACACCTATCAGGTGCCAGAAATATGCTAATCCCTACACTTACAAAAAAGAGGTGAAAGAGCTCATACTGCCTGGGAGTCACACTCTAACAGGAACAAAAAATAAGTATCCCAACAATGACCGGTCACTGTGATCACAATTAACAGATCAACCACGAAAGCTCCCTTCAAAATGGCATTTAAATAAACTCAAGAGTCTCAGGAAGTTTCTTCAAAAAGGCTCTATCTGCAAGGTATGAAAAAGAATTTGCCTCCTAGACATGCAAAAGATCAGGAGGCCAGAGAACTTATCAACATACGCAAAAATGAATGTCCATATAAAAAGGAACATTTATACAAACCAGAAGTCACCACTAACCCATACTTCCTGGAGGCAGCATACCAGAAAAGCCTCAGTAAAGCTCTAGTGTTCTAGTTACCATGCTGCATATATAAATCACTCAAAAGCACTGTGGCTTGAAACAATAATCACTTACACTCTCTTGTGGTTTCTGTGGGTTAGGCACTTGGAAAGGACACAGCAGTGAAGGCCTGTGCTTGTCCACAATGTTCTCTGGGATCTCAGTTAGAAGACTTAAAGGCTAGATAACTCACTTGTGTGTGACAACTGATTCTGCTTGTCAGCTGGGGGCACTGGCTCCTCTCTCTACATGTTCTTTACAGCATGGTGATTGGGTTCCAAGAGCAAATGTGGAAAGAGAAAGAGAGAGAGAGAGAGAGAAACTATTCTTTTTTTTACCTTTCTGTGGAAGTCACAAAACATTATTTTTTATTTCTTTTTTGGAAGTCTGGTATATTTTCCATCATGTTTTTAGCTTTTTATATTTCTCACATAGGAAAGGGATCAAGAAACGGAGAGGGAGAGAGGGGATGAAAAAAGAAATTGAGATGTGTTATGTACATGTACCAACTCTCCACAAGGAATATCAACATTATGCACTGCAAACGTGTACTAATAAAAAAATTTTAAGAAAAATTAAGCATTATTTCTGTCAAAGCAGTCACATGCTCTCTACCAAGCTACAAGTGGAGGGAATATGGACTCCCTTCTTGGTAAGAAGAATGTTAGTCACACATTAAGAATGACATTTGAAGGCCATTTTTAATATTTATATTATAGATAAGTAATATATTAACATTCTTAATATTTGTTCTATATACTTGAACAGACATTTGGAAAGGATAATATACTATATCTAGATTACTACTATAAAGAGAATTCTATATAAACCAGCCTGAGTGTCATTCAACATACAAAAATAACAATAGAAGATATTAGCAAACAAATTAAGTCTAGGTGGCAATAAAATATATTATTTATGGGACGCATGATCATTTCAATTCTCTATCTCGTTTCCATGCCATATATACAGATACAAATATAATCTTTTACAATACTATCATATAAAATCTTTCAGAAACTTGAATTTTTGAAAAACCAGAAGAAAGTGGGCCCAGCTGCTGCAATAAAACAAAGCAATTATAACCGAGAGTCTAATTATATAGACCTTATGACCAAGAAAATACTGTCTTCTCTCAGGGTCTAGATCAGTGGTGATGAACCTATGGTACATACGCCATGGCAGGCACACAGAGCCCTCTCTGTTGGCACAGGAGCCAAGTCACCCAGCAGCCAAGCATTGGATAATAGCTGGATTTTTTTCTTAACTAAAACCTCAGTACTGTATTCAGGTTTAATTGTAATGTTGACACTGAGCGATAAATAAGTGGGTTTTGAGTTGCAGTGTGTACACTTGGTCTCTAAAAGGTTGCCATCTGGATGATTGCCCTTCTGGTCCCTTGAATTATGAATGCGCTGACAAACTGGTCTCCTTTTCAACCTTGCAGAATCAATAATTGAACTGATTTGAACTTAACCATAAAATGTTCTTGGATAGTTTTGCAACCAAAGACCAGAGGCCATAATCATAGGAGTAGCCATAATTCACATTGCCACGGTGTGTTTGTTCTGCCCTGGACAGGAAGATTCATATGTGGCCAGCCTGGACTCTTTTACAACAAAATAGACTTGCAAGAAAAAGCATTACAGTTTTTGCCAGCACTACACTGCACTGTTCCCTCCATTCTACCAGAAGGTTTCAACTTAATGCCTGTCCAACACCCTTTCTCTGCCATGCTACTGTTACAATGACAGAAGCTTTATACCTGGCTCAGTGAGGGAGGGAAGGAAAGGCATTCTGAGATGATGAAGAGGTCCTGAGGCTTACCCTTTAAAGTTGCCAGGTTCCTACTGCACCTGTGTAATGACCTATGAAGTGTGACCCAGCACTGGGTGGTCACGGGCTGCATATTAAACTTCAGCTCTAATCCTAAGGTATATGCTAGGGGATTTACAGCCAGAAGTTTCTACTCTAAAGTGCATGAAAGCATCATATCGATCCACTAGGCAATGTTAGGAAACAACTATATGGTCCGTGGATGTTTGCAACCGGTTAAGGATCAAAAAAGGAAAAAATCTCTCCAGAATCCAACCTTCTCAAATCTTTGAAACTGCTCTGGAAAGCTGGGACAATAACCCTTTCTCTCAGTGGTTATGATGGTTATAATGAAATGAGGACGTCATTTAGGCATAAAGCTAATGTATTTTGGTAGTTCTATGGTTGTTTTTAAGATCATTGGCACATTAGAGATGGGCTCCAAAGGGACAGATCTAAGCGTGAAGAAAGCTGTGTAAGAAAAATTGTGGCTTGGGCTGGGGATTTAGCTCAGTGTTTTCACTGCCTGGGGCACAAGCGCAAGGACCAGAGTTCTATCCTGGGTACCACAAAAAAAAAAAAAAAAGAAAGAAAAATTGTGGCTTTCATACAGGTCAGATGCCAATAACATTCATTGCACAGTTCCAGAGAATATTTGGGGGGGGGGGCCAGTACCAGTGATCGAACTTGGGACCTTGCGCTTGTGAGGCAGGCGGTGGAACCAATGAGCTAAATCCCTGGCCCCTGAATATTTTAATCTTAAACATTTTTTAATAGGGAAAAAATAAGAACCAAGATACATCATGTACAGGTACAAGCACCCAATGATAAATTTAAATGTATTGTATACCTAAAATGTACCAATAAAAGAATTTAAGGAAAAAAAAGTTGTGAATAAACAGATACAGACTGACCCCAGGAAATAGTCATATAATGTATAAAGCTCTTTACCTATACACATACTGATTTGAAACTAGCCCCAGAAGTCATCTTGCTAATGATAAAACATGATTGTTAGATGACAGAATGAGCATTTCTCATGAAAAAAGAGATCGCCAGCCTATGGGCTGGATAACAGCTGTTTTCTACAGTCCCACTGCCAACACCCAATCCACCCACAAAGATTCAACACTGAAAACAGCTAGTCTACACTTAGCCCAAGCTTAGATGACCCATATAAAGGGTCACATGTTTGAAGTTGTATTCTCCCTTTCTATTTCTCCAAGACAGCATCTGGATATATTAGATGTATAGCTTTCATAATCTTGTGGCAATGTGAGTGGAAAAAGATTAAGTTCTCAAGTTTCCAGTGTTCTCTGAAGACTCTGCCTTAAAGAGCTGGTCTAGGCCTTTCCCTAGACTGTGACCTCTGAGACAATGTGATGCTAGCCTTTAAATACGGGAAGAACTAACAGGCATTGAACCTTGGATGTGTCTATAGTTCTACCATTTACCTCTGGTCCCACAGCCTCTTGCCCTGGAAAGCTTTATTCTCTTGGTCCTTGTGCAAACTCTCCTCATGACATTCAGTAATATTCTTGCTTTTCTGCTTTCAAGCAGAATACAGGAGAGCACAAGTTCTCTCCAGAGTCATCCATTTTTCTGCCTTTGGTTATCAGCTTTGTACCGTTGCTCCTAGCCTTATTGCAAGTAACCCTGAGCTGAAGTCTAACATTCTCACGAGGCCTGAGAGCCTTCCCTTGATTTTTCACAGGCAAACAGACCACCTGATCTTACATTCCCAAGATGTTTCTGAAGCCACTCTTTCATGCTAAGGTGCAGTTTCAAAGAGCCAGGTCAGGAAATACAAAGAGATCTTGTCTTTTCATTTTCATTTACAGCCTGTTACTCTCCGTATAATTGAGTTGAATAACCAAGTTCATTAGGCCTGGATTTCAATATTTTTAAAATTTCTGTCCTTATCACTTAACTCTCAAACTATTTTTTTTTTTTTTGGTACCAGGGATGGAACTCAGGACCTTGCGCTTGCAAAGCAGGCATAGTGCAACTGAGCTAAATCCCTGGCCCTCAAACTATTATTTAATCATGGAGATTTTAAGAAAAATACCAGAATTGAAACTTAAAGCTGATCAATTTACCTTGGTGCTTTTAAAAGTCTCTGAGGAAAGTGTCTCACCATCAATATTAGGCTTTTAAAGCTCATAAAGTAATTCTAACACAGAATCATGGCTGACAAGTACTGAACTCAGCCTTCCTTCCCTGGAGACATACAAGCCTCCTGGACCTAGAGATAAACAGCTACATGGAAATGTTAAGAGGGCAACTAGATATTTACATTATACAACACAATCTCCATTAATCTTTATACTGGCCCAGAAGGATAACTAGAATAATGTACACCTTATACAAATGATGCTCTGTGATAGTGAGATTTGGGATGGATATTTTTACACTTGTCTTCTGACTTTTCAACACTGCTCTTTGGTTTTTTTTGTGGTTTTTTTGGTACCGGGGATCGAACTCAGGACCTTGTGCTTGAGAGGCAGGCAGCGGAACCACTGAGCTATATCTCCAGGCCCCAACACTGCTTATTTTTTTAATTAACATTTAACATTTCCATAATGCCAGTAATATTGGCATTATATTTTGCCTGGCAAAAAAGATCACAGAGAGAATATCATATTCATAAAAATAACTAAAATAATAATTAAGGAAAATGGAAGATAATAAGAAAATAGTTAAATCAATCATGGTATGTCCATTCCATGAGATAATATGCGCTCATTGTAATTATCATTATGAACTTCCATATAGTAGCCCAAAATAGGTTTATATTATAAATAAAATAATCCAAATAAAATTATTTGTAGAAGCATAAAAACATAAGCATTATTTGCCAGACTCCAGTATTTACTATCATAGTTATTACTTCTCTTTGCCTCAATTTTAATTCAACAGAAACTTTCTACAGATTAAATGTCATGAGTCCCTAAAGGTGCAGTACTGATGTCCTGTGAGAGACAAGTGAATTAGCTGGAGGCTAACCATCTCTCAGGAGAAGTACTCACATCACATCATGGCTGCAGTCGCCTTTTTGAGAATTACAGATGCAGTAAGTTTGAGCTCATTTCAAGAAACTACAGGGAATGCATGATCTATTTTGCAATGGAGAAGAAGAAAAGTGTGAGGAATCCAGGAGAGCTAGGAACACTTTATCTAGCACAGGTTGAAAATCTTCCAAGAGAGTAGTGTCCACAAGTCTTGGTTTCCTTGTGGAGTTCCAACCATCTAGAGCCTGTATCCAATGAAAGAAATTATTATATTAACAATATAAAATTAAATGGCAAGCAGGAGAAATGTGTTGTGCAGAATTCCCTGGTGTTTTAGATAGAAAAATAAGAGAAAAAGGTTTTTCCCCTCAAAATTAATGGGTGCAAGCTGAGCCTTGAAGAGTTGAGAGTAGAAGGCAGCTTAATCCTAAATGTGAGACTGCTCCTTTCCAGAGGATGAATGGAGGAGTAAGGAATGTGACCTGGGATGAAACAAACAAAAATGTGGACAAATGATTGAAAAAACTAAATCAAAAGATATGAGAGGTGATACGACTGACTACAAAGTGAAGGCTAGAAATGGTTATGGTTAAAGGGAATAATAAGGTTGGGGGTAAATTGGAGATAGTATTAGAAGAAAAACATCTTCCTTCTGTAATCTTTGTTTAGAGTAATTAAATAGCTTCTGTTGTCCTGATTTACAGTTATTATATCAAGCTTCTAGTTCTGTTTCTATCAACTCTTGTGTTAAAATGGAAGGCCCCATAACATAGATCTTACTGGAATTCTCCAGTGTGCTGTGGCTGCTCAACCCCAATACCCATTTTCCATGGTCTTCATGGTCCCGTCTAGATCTAAAGAGATGCAGGAATTTGCTTATATCAGTGACCTGGGCATGACAACAGCTAAAACCATGTCATCTTTCTGGAGATCTTGGCCTACAGATAACCAGAATGGAATAAATGATAATTTTCTGTCTATTCATTTTAATTTATTCAACAAATATATGTTGAAGTCTTACCACAGCTGTGAACTATTTTTGTAGAGTGCATGTAACAGAGAACAAGACAGAAATATTTAAGTTCTTGTGGTACTCACATAATAAGAAAGAGAAAATATATAAATGTATAAATCTGACAGGAGTTGTTTTCACAATGTTTCCAGGGAGCCTTTGAAGATTTCAACTTTAGAGCTCATTTGGGAAGGGTGCTCTAGACATGACTGCTCAAAATTATGCTGTTTTAGGCCGGGGATTTAGCTCAGTGGTTCCGCCGTTTGCCTCGCAAGCACAAGGACCCAAATTCGATCCCTGGTACCAAAAAAACAAAAATTATGCCCTTTTGATGGCAATATGCTGAAGGGGAAATGTATAAGTATGGAATAGTATGTTACGTTTGTACTTGGTTTCAGTTGCAGATTACTAAGTCTGCTATGAATGTCCACATTGTCATACCATCTCATACCAAACCTGGCCCGAGTTTTCTACTCAGTAAGATAAAGAAGAGTGGAGAAGATACTGCCCAGGATATCAGGTAAGATGCATCACTAGCCTCCATTTGGTGGTGAAAATAAGCAAGTATACAGGCAATAAGAGTAGAAAGAACTTACACAACCATTGAGGAAACATCAAGGCCCAGGGTTGTCTAATGACTTGACCATCATCAAGCAACTCACTGGCAAGCAAGTTCAAAATAGAGCAAGTATTTTTCCCACAGAGCCCTAGAAAATGTCAAACTGACACAGAATCAGCATCTTTCAATAGCTCCAAATAGGATTATTGCCTCCTACAGAGTTGCCTGTAGTGCAAGTTTAACATCATCACTAGTTAGAACACCAAATTGGAATTTAATAGAACATAATTTTGATGGGAAGTTTGGTAAATCCTTCACTTTTCATTTCTATTTGTTTCTATGAGACAGTAAAATTAAAGGAAATCCTCAGCCCTGTGTGGAGGAAAGTATAGGAAGACTAACAATGTCTGACCTCTTATTTTACACATTAGACCTCACATGATATGTGTCATTTAATCTTCATAATGTCTCTATGTGGGAGAAATTACCCCCATTTTGTAGATAAGTACATAAGTTAAAAGAGGTTAAAAACCTTGTGCAAGGTCACAAAGCTATGTAAAAGCCAGAATTCAAAAGCTATGTGTCTGCCCTTAACTTTATACTGCTGAACAGCCACCCACTGGAATAATTTGAGCTCCCTATTAAAAAGGTACTGTGCAGGTCTAACCCATTAGAAGCAGTATCTGCCATGTAATAAACCATGATGTAATTCTGAAGAAAAAGCCTTCACTGGGATTTTAATTTTAAGACTTAATCACTATTATAACATATGTTATATAAATATACAAGTTAAAATCAGTTTTCTTCTAATAAAGTGTATTCTAAAAAGTTTCCTGTACTTATACCTACAAAAAGAGTACAGACCAAATTATATAACACCAGAGGTGAAGGAAGGATATAGAAATTGTTCTGCCTGGAGAAGAAGCAGGAGTGTACAAAATGCTTTTTTTTTTTTAATTAAATTCTCTTATTGGTACATTGTAGGTTTACAACATAATTACATTTCTCATTGGGAATTGTACCTTTACATGATGCACCTTGGTTCTTATTTTTTCCCCATTCCTAGCCCTCCCTTC
>NW_004624821.1:5673169-5715456 GCF_000247695.1 Heterocephalus glaber | reverse complement strand
AAAATGTATAACTGATATTGTGTAACAGGAAGAAAAGGTCTAAAAGAGCAGGGGACTTGGGAGGGGTAGGGGAAGGGAAAAAAGGGAAAGGAAAAAAATATGAGAAGAGGAAAAAAAGGGAAACAAGGTCTTTGCAAATAGGGAAGGGTGGAGGGGATGAAGCAAGGGCAAGGGAAGGGGAAAAATAATAAGAACCAAGAGACTCATGTAATGGTACAAGATCCCAATGATGAATGTAACTGTATTTTTATACCTAAAATGTACCAATAAAGTTAATGGGGGAAAAAAACTCCATTGACAACCCCAAAACAGTTGTCTCCCTGAGTTGAGGCTGGAGACCCAGGAGACCAAAGTAAGTAGAGTTACAGGAGAGGAGACAAAGATAGAGATACCAGAGAGGAGACAAGTATACAAAGAACATTGGCAATCTTATAAAGATATTCTTCCAATCTTTAGCTGAAAACTAACAAGGATACATATGAGGAAACCATCTAAGACTGGAGAAAGAAATACCCAAAGGAATTAGGAGTAATAGTACCTGATCCTCATGCAGCACTGAGTATATTACTTGATCTCTCTATGGAGGCTGGAAAACTCATAATTCATTGGGTATTGAGTAGAATACTCAGAAGCAACTGCCTCACTAATAAGGAAAACTAAACCCATGGTAAACACTGTTCTGGTACCATCTAATAAACATTATAAGCAGGACCTGAAATGATCAAACTGTTAGAAAGTGTGTTGGTGTTCCACGTCAAAGCTAAGAAACATTTATAGAAAGCGAAAAAATATCTAGTACTCAACAGAGAAAAATTTATAGTATCTTGCATACAACCAAAACTTACCAAACATGTAAAACTCAGGAAAATATGATACATAGAGAGGAGAAACATCAATCAATCCAAACTGATCAAGAAATGACATAGATAATAGAGTAAGTAGGCAAGTATATTTAAATAGTTATTGAAACTGTATTTAGGCCAGGCCTGGTAGCGTACACATGTGATCCCAGTACTTGGGAGGCTGAGGCAGGAGAATCACTGTGAGTTCAAGGCTAGCCTGGGCTACATAGTGAGTTCAAGGCCAGCCAGAACTACATAGCAAAACCCTCTCTCAAAAAAAAATCTGTATTCAATGTATTCAAGAAACTAAAATGTGTGATGCAGAAGACACATAAAAATGATTTATATCAAAATTTAAAGATGAAAATTATAATACTAGAGATACAAAATAAACTGGCTAGAAATGGTAGGTTATACACCACCACCCTTAATCTTAGTCTCCCACAAAGTTTCAGGATATAAGCAAATGTAGACAAATTTTCTGCCATACCATTATACACATGGCCTGGAGTCCAACCACCGATGGAATCCTTGTTTCCAACTGAAACCACCTGACACCTGATCTTTACTATGTCAATTTCTCTCGGTATTCTGGACTTCTGAGCGCTGACCAAAATCTCCCATCAAATTTGGCTTAAAACATACTAGGGCTTCTTTACCTTCTTTACCTCCAAACCTTTCCAAACTCCTTTCCTGAGTCACTTCCAAAGGCTTCTAAAGCACATGGTCAGATAATCACAGAAACAACTCCACTTCTAATACCAAAATATGTCTTAGTTTTGGGATAAAGCACCTGATACCTGCAACTTAAAGGACAGGTTTATTCTAACTCACATTTTCAGACCATAGTTGGCCAGCTCCAAAGCAGGAAGGCATGCTGTAAGGGTCTAGATGGAGGACAACTGCTCATCTCATGGCAGCCAGAAAGCAGAAAGAAAAGAGAGGAGCCAGAGAGGAAGACAGAGCCTTCCAGATCACACCCCAGGAAATTTGCATCCCCTAATCAGACCCCACCTTCTGACAGCAAGTCAGTTATAGCACCTCTTCCTTTTCCAAAACCTAGCTTATGAGCACATGAAGCTCCTATTGGCTCTAATTTCAGAATAAAACCAAAATCCAACAACCCCTCACTTTTGTCAAGAAATGATAGCCTCTGGTCTTCATCACTTTAGTAAATCAACCATGATAGTTTTCTCCATTTCTAGTCTTGCTCATTTCCACCTATTTTTATCATAGGTTTTTAAAAGAATCACTTTGCCTCCTAAGTTTAATCAGGTCACTCAGATTTATAAGGCTCTGTATGATCTGACCCCCATCTCATTAACTTTTTAACCTCAACTTCTAATATTCTATGGCTCCCTTGTCCTATCCACAAAAAGCAGCTTTTCTTTACCCTATTCTTTCTTGAAATATACTACGGATTGTGAGAAAGAGTTTTAGAGTTAGAGGTCATTTATTTCTTCATTCATTCTGCAAGTCTTCATTGGTTACTTCAGATCAAATCCTTAGTGAGTGCAGGTACATGAAGCAAGTCCTTTCTAGTCAACAGTCAAGTGAGGAAAACAAACATAGAAGAAGATAATTATGAAACAAAGTGGTGGATATGGGTAGATTTCAAGGTATTATGAAAGCAGAGGAGTGCTTTAATTTGGCTGAGCAGTTTCAGTTGTGACTTTCCAGAAGCAGTAATATCTGAGGCATTTAAATCTCCATTCTACTACAGCAAGATAATGAATGACCTTGGGCATGCCTCAGAAAATTCCTGATACTTGTAAATTTGGGATGATGATACCTGTTTCACACGTTTGTTTTGAGGATCAATAGAGATGATATATGCTCATTAAAAGTGTCATCAAAATGTTACCTAAAGTCGTTATCATTCCCTGGCCTCTTGCCCAACACCATCCACACAGAAGCAAGTACATTAGAATGTGCAGTGTCTGTTCATAGAGCTTCAAATATTTGAAGAAGTGAACTTATTAGTTCAGAGCTTAGAGTTCAACATCTTGAAAACTTAAGTGCTTCTTATCGTAGGCCTTGCACATGGTTTTGAAGAAATAAACCATATTTTGCTAAGGGCAATGCTATTACATTCATCTATGAAAACTCAGTCAATATGCATTGATTTGTGTTCTAATATTCATGAAACAATGGCTTGGTTCAAAAGCAATTCTCTGTACTCAGGTGTGTTTTATGCCACAAATGAACAGCTAATAGAGGTGTAGTTAATGACAACTACATCAGACAATAGCCTGATTGACTGCAAGGTGCATTAGAAGAAAAATAACTTATATGAAATGCCCCTAGCAATTAACTGTCCCCCTAACATTTTTCTGTAACCTACTGTGAGTAGATGGATAAGCTGAGTAATATTGGGAGAAACAATATAAAACTCACCTCTGGTTTTCCCCTATAAAGTACCAGATATCTCCTATTTGCTTGTAAGGTAATTCAGGAAAAAACCTCTTAGGAAAAAAGAAAACCTATGAATTAGGTGTTATGGTATATTTAAAAAATGATCACAAATGCTTTGATCTCTATAATCTCCTCTTGGCTACAGACAGGTCTATGCCTGCGCTGATCAAAGAACTAGAACCTAAATGAATTCTTGTGATTTCCAAATCTAAGACACAAAGCTCATGCAGTTTCAGCTGGCTGTCTTAGCATGCCCAGTCTCCTGTTGCCCCCCATCTTGGGAAACTTTCATTCAGAATCCAGTCACCACTGAGAAGCCCAGTGCATGTGGAGAAGCCAAGTGTCTATGTTCCTCTCAATCTCCAACAGAACCCAGCCTTTGGGCCATCCTGACCCACATTTCAGATATGTGAGTGAAGAATCTCCAAATACTTCTAGCCTCCTTCATTTACTCCACATCCATTTGATTCTCCTCAGACGAGGACCAGACATTGCTCAATAGAGATATACCACTTTCACTGTACCCTGATTTCCTGACATTCAGTTCTTATTTTACATATAATATATATTTCAGCTTTATTTTGTAGCAATAAATAACCAAAAATAGAGGTTCAGAAATACTATAAATGGTTAACAGTGAAAATAAGTAACATGTAGAGAATCAAAGGAGATGAATATAATTGTTCATGCTTAAGCTATTCAGAGTGCATATGAACACGCTGCTGGCTATCATGGGTCCTTACTTTTAGTAATAATAGAAATTAAAGCTAAAGCACAAATCCACAGGGTTAGGAAAAAAAAGCTTTAATTGGAAAGTTGGAGGGAAAATAGGAAAGGACTCCAGGTTAGGGGGCTAGAAGGGGGATACTATGATACCAGGGTTCACACTGGCCCACCCAAAAAGTTGAGTGGCCAGCTTTCAAGTGTTAGCTGGTGGGCTGGAGCCTGTTTGATCATTATCTCAGTGCTGGTGTCATAGCTCTGGAATACTTTTGGCTGAGGAGTGGTCTCATTTTCAGGTGATCACAGGTTCAGGACAATGACTGAAGACTTCTGGGCCTAGTTGAATGCCCCTGGAACTCCTTCAGTCTTGAATGGGGTGAGAACATGTAAATTCAGGGATAATTAAGCCTGCTTTGCCAACTTCTAGACAAACACTTCCTAAAGAATTAACATTTCTATATGCAGAGCTGAGAAGAGATTTAACTCAAGATTTACAGTAACAAAAGATACAAACTGAAAGTCAAACATTCTTCTGCTTTTAGTGTCACTTGGGCATCTACAGGCCCAAGTGAAGAGTCATGGTGCATAGCAAAAATGACTTTTAAGTCCCTGGTTGTTCCAGAAAACACAAATCCTGCTCTTAATGAGCACCAGGTAAGGACACAGGGTTCTGCCTATTTCCCCATCCCTACAGTGATCCCTGACGGTGTTATGATGGCATCAAAAACACAGGAAGGTTTCTAGAAACAGAAGGTTGGACTCAGTACCCAGAAAATTCTTCAGTAAGATGCTAAGACTACTCATTTTCCTCCCACACATCCTAAGATGCACACATATTTGCCAATTTACCAGTCAAGTCAGAAAAACAAGATACTCATCAATTGTTGACTATCTTACCTTGATCACAGCCTCATTTACTAAATGTGAGAGACACCCATCACAAAGTAAAAATGCAGGTATATGGTTTTAACCATCACATCAATCCTAGCTTTATAAACTTGCCTAACAGAAATAAGATAATAGACTTTTCTTTCTAAAAAACTACAAATTTAAGTTTTTAAATTTCAGACCTTAATATAAAGGACAAACATCATAAAAATGTAAAAGTAAATGCTCATAACTGGCAAAATCTTAGTCTTTTAATGTATTTAAAGGAATACTAACACCATAAGCTCAGTTTAATTCAACATTTTTTTCTAAAAGATTTTTCATTCCTAATTAACTTTATAAAAAGCAGAAGATATCTCTTTTTGCACTGAAGGTTGTAATTTTCCAAAGCTTTGACTTTTGTTTAATACCCCATAAAGAACATTGTATATTTTTACTGAATTTTAAAATACTTCCATTCTGTAAAGTAAAGTACTAAGGGCTAAGTGGAATGTGAAACTAGTCTTTCTTAGAAATGTGTTTCTCTGAGAAAAAAATAAAATCTAACAAATATATCTCTACAAAAAAGGAAGGATATTCGTCCTGATATGTATGGTAGGAATAACCTCCCTATGGAGAATTTTGAAAAGATCTAAGCATTTTAAATGTCCTTAACTAAATTAGTTAATTGAAAATATGGGTGAATAAAATCCACTGAGGTTAAAGGAAGAACAATAATCAGCAATCATTTATCACAGTACCCTGTTCAAGGATTGCAAGATACCTGATTAACAGTGGCAATTCTCATTTAGATTTGCTGTCTGATGGAGCAGAGTTGTTATTGATCCAACAGCTGACCTCACTGCAGGTTTAGAGTGTGATGATAATAATCTCTCATATAGTGAGCCTACGGTCATTGACAGTTTGAGTAATGATTATATGAAACAGATGACTGAATAGCTAATTCTTAAAAACTCTCATTCTAGTTGCATTGATGATTCAGATTTTTCACATCTCAATATCTATATTATTACCTTTCATTTCTTATTTATTTCTTACTTTCCTTTTTTAAAATTGTATACTAAAAATTTTAAAGGAAGTTTGATAGAATTCAACTGTTGGGAAGGAAAACTTTAATCCTAACCCTTCTTGAGTTCAATGTCTGAGGCCCTGCAAATCTAATTGACAAAATATGTATTGACAAGAGAAAAGCAACACAAATTTGTGGATATTTTACATGCAAGGGAATTCACAAAAAATAAAGCAGCATTTTGACTTGGGGTCTTACATACCATTTTAATAAAGAAAAGGAAGGTTGCACTCTGATGATGATAAAATTGTAAAAATGTTACTAAAAACTTTCTAGAGGAAACTAATGGAATATAAGGGTTATGGTAGTAAGGTTTCTTTCTGCAGATTCATATCAGTGCAAACTCTCTCTCTAGTAATAAGAGTCTCTGTGCTCCCCAGATCAGGTAGATGAGGACAGTACAAAATTCTTCCTGTATTTGCTGATTCTTAGCTGCCTCAGCTTCCAATAATCCTTATGCCAAAGCAGCGTATTTGGACATGGCATATTCTGGACCTCTTTAATATCTTTACTTGCATTATGTCACATCCTGACAATATACTAAGAATGTCTTCTACATCCACTATATAGAATAATAATTTAATACAAAGGAGGAACTTGACTAAATATTAGGTTTAAAAGACTATATTTTTCATAAGGAACCAAATGTAGACATGAAATAAATGCTTTCAGTAGTTTTTCTGCTAAAAATTCATGAAACATCTGAGAACAATAGGGTTGAACTACATGACAAAATGCTGAAACATCTGGAGGGGAAGTAGAAAATGCAACCAATTGTCCAGAAACTTTGTCTACACAAAATTCCGCCAACCAAATGTTAATTCCTAGAACAAACATACAGATGATTCGTGGCGTTCCTTCCATCTCTGTGTATGTGAACATGCCTCATCAACTCTTATTTTAACTTTGAGCCAAAGCCCCCTGGAGTGGTGTGCTCTATCAGATAATGAATCTAAATGAGAATTGCCACTGTTAATCAGGTGTCTTGAAATCCTTGAACAGCGTACTATGATAAATGATTGCTGACTATTGTTCTCCCTTTAACCTCAGTGGACTCTGCTCACCCATATTTTTAATTAACAGATTGTCTCTCCTACTCAACTCTTTCTCTGCTTTCAATGCATGTGTACATGTTTAAAAAGTAAAAATAAAAGAAAAAATACATTTTGTCTTTTTCATTGAAGTAATGGCAGAACAATGGCTGGTTGGTTTACATTTTCCTTGCAGCACCTAGCACAACAGGTGCAGTCAATAAACATTACACCATCAAATAAATCAGAATTCCAAACTGTGGCCTGCATTGGAGAATACATTATATTCAGCTGCTTTTGCAGCAGGTTAAATTTCAGATAAAGGCTCAATTGATTGACTTTTCTCAAACTTTAATGTGCATACAGATCTCCTGGGGATACTTTAAAATGCAGATTCTGAATTAGTAGTTCTGGAGTAGGGCCCACTACACTGCATTTTATCACATTTCCAGGTTACATTGAGATTAGGCTACAGTGAGTAGCAAGCAGATGAATTATTGGAAAGGGAAAAAGACTAAATCTGCTGCTTCACCAATTCTAGGATGTATCTATTGTACATAGCATACCAAATATATTTGATTGTCAAAGAAAATTTTTAATAAGATAAAGCACTTTTTTTAAACCTTAAAATAAATCTAAGCCATCAAATAAAAAACTCAAAATAAAATCTCTAATCTAAAATTAAAAGAGCTATTTGCCATGGGGTAAAAACAATGATTTGCTTCCGCCGCCTGCCTCGCAAGCACAAGGTCCCGAGTTCGATCCCCGGTACTGACAAAAAAAATTACAGCAACACAAAAAATACAGCAACAATGGTTTGCAAAATATTAATAAGGTCAGAGTTAATAGGAGGAAAGAGCCAAAGAGGTAAGTGTTAAGCTAGATGTACAAATACAAACCACAGGCTACCATACTTTCATACCTATCTTAACCCTTCTCCCCCAAAAGAGTCAGTTTTACAGGCTTACATACAGGAAGAAAAATGAAATTATAAATTGATTACATCTTCAAGTATAGAATAATAAACACCATAAATGCCTCCATGATTTCAATAGACTAATCTGTCTCTTGGCAAATCTTTGTGATGCAGAACTATATAGGCTACCATGTTCTCTCATAGCAGCCTGCTTTCATCCTGCAGACTATACTTTTACTGAGCCCAAACTCATTCTGCAGACCATGTTTCTTTTCCTACCTTTAATAAATGTAAAACCTTGCTACCTTCTGCACTCGTCTTGACCATTTATTTATTTGGGACAGAAAGAACCTAGAAACCACTTCTAGAAGGACACTTGAGCACTCCAAAACCCAGCAACATATTTGGTACAGCAAGCCAGGAGGTAAGAGATAAGGCCCTTTTTGGCACTTTTTGTTTGTTTGTTTGTTTCTCTCTAAAATCTATGGCTAGGCAGGTTTGTTCTCTTATTATCTCTCCCCTAGGCTGGGGAATTTAGGAAGCTTTCTCATAGTGAAGGAACAGTTTCCTACTTTTCCCACCATGTGGGAAGAGGGAGGGGAACATGGTCTCTGAGTTTTTCCCAGCTGGCAAGAAGCCCATAGGGTCACCTCAAATTTATCTTCTCTTTTCTTTCTTCTCTTTCCTGTTATTGGTCACTCATTGCAGATGAGTCAGTAAAGAGCAGCCAGAGAGGCTGTTAATAACTGAGTTGCAGAACAGATCATTCAGGTTTCATGTGTATGACCTAGAGTTTAGTGTGCTGTTTTGTCCTCACATTTCTATTCTCTGTGATACTTTGCTCAGCTTCTTACTCTTTCAGGAAAGATAGCTATTGGTAACAGTCTCCTGCTGGAATAGCCACCTACCCCAGTTAACCCATTTTGTGTTCAAACTCTTATCTGTGCTTTTCTTCTAGATGGCCATTATCTCTGGGTATCCTTAGTGAGTCACTTTCTCTGAGCCTTGTTTCATCTCAGTTCACTTTTTTGCCATTATTTGTCAGAAATTTTGGTTTGCCATGTGAGTTACATGGGTTCACCACATTCTTCAGCCATGTTGGTCATGTGAGCTAGTCATGTGGATCGGCCATTTTGGTTCATCACATGGGTCAGCCTCATGGATTTGGCCATGTTTGTTGGCTAGTTTAGTTGGTTATGCCACTTGGTCACATGGTTCCACTGGGCTTCTTTGGATTTTTTTTTTCTTTTCTTTTTTTCAACTGGCCTCATGATCACCAAAAAAATCTCACCCTTGTAGATAAGAGCTAAATCTACAGTTTTGGGGAACATATGGGCCTCCTCTCTTGAATTGGGTTAGAGTCCCTTCTTGTTTCTTTGAGGAGAAATTTAGGTAATTTAGAGACATATGCTTGATGATCTGAGCAGAATGAAAGAACAGCCGGGAAAAGTCAACTCAAATGGCTGTGAGTACCCAAAAGCAGAGCCATCCCTGTTCTTAGAACTTTTTAAGGTATTTTTTTAAAGAGGTTTCTATCTCAACTTTCTTAAACAAAGAACCAAAGTTTTAATTATCAGTGTAAATGTAAGAGATGCTGTTTCTCAAGTGGTTCCACTCTGATTTCTTAAGAGTTTACTGTTTCTGGGTCAGAGTCTCCACCCTGATCTCTTAAGAATGTCAGAAGTGGCTAAGAGAGTCCCCAGGAGAGGAGCTTCACCCTGATCTCATAGAAGTTGCTAAATGGGCCACTAAAAGGCTTCACCCTTCTTCCTAAGTATGGAGAATCCTAAGGCTAAGAGAGCCCTCAGGGAGGATCTACTCTTTTAGGAAAGATACCAGTGTCACCCCAGTTTTAAGCAGACATGTCTGCTTAGAAAGTACTTGAGTCTGACAGGGACACTTTGTAGACTCAATGGATCTCCTTCTTCTACATGAGACACTATCAAAGGACCCAAGACCTAGTTCTTTCTTTCTCTCTCCAAGATCACCCATGGGAAACACCATGAACAGCACTCCACAGATCTCACTGACCTCAGCACTAGGCTCAATTCTTCATCAGTGGGCATGGTTTGACCCTGCCAATTTGAAAAAGGAATGATTTATCTACTATTCAAATATGGTTTGGATGCAGTATGAACTAGGCAATGGTGATCAATGGGTACACGATGGCAGTGTAAATTATGATACTGTTTTTCAGCTAAATTGTTTCTTCATAAAGCACAGAAGATAGAGTGAAATCCCCTATGTTCAGGCTTTAGTGATCCTTTATCTCTGGAAAAAAACAGAAACTATGGTATTTAGAGTGGCCACTGAAGAAGAAGAAATTGATACAGTTGATGATCCTGTCCTCAGATGCCCACCTGTCTCTCAGAGGGATATGAGTCTCTCCTAAACTGTTTACTAGCATCCCACAGAGATCCTATTCACCACAACATAAACAGGCACCTGCACTGAGACTACTGTTTTTAATTAGACCCACAATGTAGATAATCTTTCTAAGGCTATGGCTCTCAGGCTCTTGATAATTTATCTAACATCTCTTTCCCATACTTTCTCCTCCATAGGAAGTGTAGAAATCTGACCTGCTCCTTCTCATATTTGGGCTCTACAACCTAAAACTAATAGTAAAGTAACTCCTGAAAAATTCACCAAGCTTTCTATAGACACTAAATTCTTATCTTAATTTTTTTCCTTCAATCCAGCTAGTGAGCCACAACACCCCAAGGTAGTTGGAGAGCACATAATCCCCAGTAGTTAGGGTCTACTGCCCCCTTCAGCAAGAAGTAGTTTTATGAAGGCAGAAACTTCTACTTCCTCAGCATTCCATAAGGAATTATGGGGATTTGTGTCTCTCAGGAGGAAATGAGGCAGGAGACTAGGGCATGGCAAAGCTGTCTCAGGAAATACAGTAAGTCCTTGACTTACAGATGAGTTCCATTCAGGGAGAACATTCATAAGTTGGATTCTTTAGTAAGTCCAACAAAATGAGTCTTACACATTTTTGACACAAATATACAATGTAAAGCATAAAAAATATATATATACACACAAATACAGTAAGTCCCCAACTGTACTGTACTATTGTATACTATAGAACCAAACAGTAAGCACACAGCAGCACAACTATGACAATATCTGGCAGACACATGAGCTACTTCCACAATTTGTTCACATCTACGAATGTTTGTAAGGTGAGGTCCATTTGTATCTGTAAAAGTTCGCAACTCAAATGTTTGTAAATTGGGGACTTACTGTAGGTATGACTTGCTAATTACAAAATCCCAGGACATATGGGCAGAACAGTTCCCAAAGCCCTGTACATGTAAGAACTGGGGCAGTTTTGAACAGGACAGTCTATATCTGATGTCACCATGAGGAGCAGGTGATATAAAAAAACAGTTGACACTGAGCTCCCTGCTACTGTGTTCTCCACAGCAGCTCACTCTGTCCTGTACATGTACTTATTTTTCTACTTTTACTTGGCCCAAACTCTCTCTGCAGAGCCTATTTCTTTTCCTACCTTTAATAAATATAAAATGTTCCTGTCTTAAAATAGAACTATATAAAGTAATTTTAAATTGTTTTCCTCACTGTTCTACCTAAATCATTAAGTAGTGTTTGACACAGAAAAACACTTTTTAAAGTTACTCAGTTAATCAATACTGAACTCAACCACTTTGGAAAAACACTCTGGGGGTGTAGAACTAACTTGCTATTGATTCTAACATAGATCTTGTAGTCTAATACGGAGAAAACAGTCATATATAAGTAACTGAAATATGAATTTATATTGTGGTAAAAGTAGAAAAATAGAAAAATAATGGGCATCAGAAATAAAGAAGCATGAGCCAAAAGTTTTTATAAAATGTAACACTGTACCTTGATGTGAGGTAAGGTAGAGGAAATAAAAGGTAAAAAGGAAATCATACCTAAAGGTGGTACTTTTAAGAATACTACAACTTTTGGGCCTCAGTCAAAGTTACCCAAGGTGATCCATATCCCCATTCCCTTAGTTAAATTTAGGCCCCTTACCTTCTAGATCCATCACACTCAAGATTATTCAGGATTACTGAATATCTGTGAGTTGGCTTAATTGAAAAAGTAAAGAGCAAAAAAAGAAAAAGTAAAGAGCAGAAACCTGATCCTAAGATAAAGGAACAGGTTGAGAGAATCCAAAGAATGTTTAAATTACCTGTTCAGGAAATAAAAACTGGGCCCATACCTGTAGAACAGGCACTATTCTTCTGGGGGGTGAACCACATTTTCCTAGGGTTTCCACCCCCTCAAGAGAAGCATAAATGGTCCCCTATTCCATGAAATAAGTGCTGCTCTCTCTTGAGGGGCCTCACTTTATTTCCTTAAGTATGTACCTTTTAATGTCTACCTAATAAAAGCTTAACTGTGTCTCTTAATGACCAGTCCTGGAAATTATTTTTCCATGACAGTAGTCAGCAAAGTAGCAAACTTATTCTAAAAGAAGCGTGGGTTAGGTTCCTTACTCCAGCTTCAGGAACTTCCTTGGACTCAGTCTGGTGATAGATGGAATACTTAGTTTTCTAAAAAAAGACTCTCAGATCCAATAATTCAATAATCATGAGAATTTTCATTTAGATATACTCTTCTAATGCAAGACAAAAGGAATTCTCATCTGATGAAAATGCCAAAGCAACATACAAAGTACCAACAATTCCCCAAGAGAATACCTGTAATACTCAAACAGCTTTCCAAATGTCTCTAGCCAGTAGTATGCTAGTAACTGTTTAGCAATCAACTCTGGGGGTGAGGGAGCTCTCATTTGTCACCTTTACTGATTTCTGTGGTGTAAATATTCTCATTGTGACTGATTTCAAGCTACTGTGAGTTTACTGAAATCTGAGTTGGTAAGCTATGTTCACGATCATCCCTCACACATAACGGCATTTACTTTTACTTGAAGAAGGGTACAGGCCTGGATTTACATCTTGGTTCCAACATTAATCAGCTGTAAAAGCTTTGATAAGTTACTCAGGCTCTCTGGACTTCTGTTTCTTCCTTTATAAATGGGTAATACTAATACAATCTGATTGTTCTAAGAAATTAATTAATATGTGAATAAGTTGTTATGTATCACTGTTGACTGTTAGTGTTAATCACAAAAATTCTATTGAAAATTAATCTTAGATAACTTTATAATCAGAGTCTCCATTCATAAAGACCTTCTGTAAAGTAGAATTTCTTATATCTTTTTAGAAATAACCCTACCAATCATTTCCTTCTGAGGACTGCTAAAACTCTAAATGTTAAAAGTAAGATGGTCTCCACAGTCATGAAAAAACTGTTTCTCTGGGTCATTATATGAATACTCTGAAAGATTTATCAAACAAATCCATTCAGTATTGAGTTTAATTTAAGAAAATCTTCATTTGCCATAGTGCTTACAGATTATACCACTCATTTGAGATTTGGACTTATTCTGCCTTATATTAGTCTTAATTACATAGTATCATAGTAGCAAATCAAAGCTAGAAAGTGACCTTGAATTACAACTCTACGTACACTATCTTAATCCCCACTGCCTTTTGCTTCACTTATGGATCAGATCATAAACTTTCCTTGAGGCTGAATAAGGTTCTATCCATCATGGTGCTTTTCCATTGCCTCTCTCAGGATTTGGGACATAGTACTGTAATAATTATTTGTTGAATTATGATGATTTTTTTTTTGTACTGGGGATCAAACTCGGGACCTTGCACTTGCAAGGCACTGAGCTAAATCCCCAGCCCTATGATGATTTAATACTTTTCCCCCAAATAGGTTCCATTAGCTTATTCACATAAGAATCAAGGATTTCAAAGCCAAAACACTGGTAACTATACTGCAGAACAAGAGATCTGGAAAGTTTTGCAGTTAAGAAACCTGTTTAAAATAACCTGAAATTTTCCACTCAAGGAACTAGTAATCACAAGGTAACTATAAATGTTATTATTCAATCCTGGACAAGTTTAACTGTATAATGGATACTGTTAATAACTATACCAGGAATCAGACATAAATCTGAACTATATCAGATAAATCCTGAGTTATAGTCATCTGTCTATGAACACACTTTGGAAATGGATAGAAACATGGAAATTCCCACAACTACTGTCATATGGATCAATCTTTAGGAAACAATGTTTGATCTAAGTCCTTCATTTTACTCACAAGGACCAGAAGGTTAAAGAGAAGTTCACAACTTCCCATTGGCATTTCCCTAGAACCCAGTTAAAGGCAAAACTGAATAAAATCCAGGTCACTGGAATGCCATTTCTACATCAATTTCTAATTTGTTCAAAAGTCTTGAATCTTGTTCTAATTGCTTGGCTATCTTTTTGAAAATTACAACAAAAATTTTAGACTTACATGCCTCTTGAAATATCATTTTGTCATTCAGGAAGGAGTGACTTTGTGTACAACCAAATGCAAATCAGAAGGCAGCTGGGACCACTTATCTCTTCAGAGATGTAGAAAAATTGTCTTGAGCCCCCAACAGTTCCATGTAGTAACAAAAGTGTAAGGTTCTGCTCCAAAACTTCTGCAAATTTTCACAGCCTATTTCTCATAGCCTCCTCTGCAATTTGGGCTCATGATTCCTCTGTGACCTCTGATTAACATCCAGATTGTTCCTCCAATACAGATGTACTCTCAAAAAGTTTTTAAAGTATTTTGAAAAATGTTATAAGAAAGGAAAAGGAAAGATTTACTTCATAGTAATCCAAACAATAATCACAACTAAGCTATAATGTTCTTAAAAATGCATGTTGGCTCTCCATCCTATGAATTTTATGGCTCCCATCTTCTTACAATCTTCTAATTCTTCACCCCTATTCCTACTCCTTTATTTTTCCTCTTTCTATCTTCTCTTTCCCTCTGCACTGGGCATTTAACCATAGAATTATTTCCTCTCTGCTCTTAAGAAGCAATAACTTTCCCCTTTCCCTGAAGTCTCAGTATCACCTAACAAATTTAACTATGATGTGATACAAGTGTAAAGCAGTGCTGGGGAAGGGGATGCTCTATCCCAGTGATGGTGAACCTTTTAGAGCTTTCAATGACAACACAGCCAGCTGTGGCATGCATGCAATAGGTTCTTCACTACTGCTCTCTCTATCCATTCTTCCAATAGAAGAAAAAGCACATTGTAAAAGGACTCCCAGTGAAAATAGTATTCTGTGCCTCATTAAGCAATTATATAGCTCAATTAGAAGTTAATTGAATTAACTCAAAAGAAATGTTGGACTAGGAGAGAAGCAGTGAAAATGGATAGACAAGAGAATATGAGACTTAGACGTGGCAGGTATTAGTGGTTGATTGAGTAGGTAAGGATGAAAAGGAATAATATAGCACAACCCCTAGTTCTCCAGCTTGGGCAGCTAGCAATTTGTTTGCCTCATTTATAATGATAGTGTACCCTAGGAGGCAGCAAATTCAAAGGCGGATATGATGAGGTCAGTTTTTAAAATGTTGAATATGAAGTGTCCATGAGCCAACCTCTGCGAGATATACCCTAGACAGTTTGATGTGTGTATTTGGTACTTGGAGACTGATAGTGAGACATGGGCTTTGGGTTCAGAAATACTTGGCTGTAAGTCCCAGTTCTCCCAAGTATTAAATGTGTACCTCAAGCAAGGAGATGAAATTAGCATATCAAAGAGATACCTGAATTTCCATGTTCATTTTAACTAAGTATTCATAATAGCCAAGCTATGGGAACAACTGAGGTGCCCATCAGCAAATGAATTTTCAAAGAAATTGTGATATGTATGTGTGTATAAATATTATTTAGCCATAAAGAATGAAATCTTTCATTTGCAGCAAAATGAATGGAACTAGGAGACACTATGTTAAGTAAAATAAGCCAGATACTAGAAAGACAAATACTGTATGTTTACACTCATATGTGGAAGCTAAAAAACCTACCTCAAAGAAGAAAAGAGTAGAACTGTAAGTAAAAGAGGCTAGGAAGGGTAAGGAGGAACAGGGATAGAGGGAGGTTGGATTAAAAAGTGCCAAAATACAGTTACACCAAGCAATAAGCTCCTGTTAAGTCACTTTTACTCTATGGGCCTCCATTTTACTTTTATAAGACGGATTTGTTGTTCTGTTATATTTCTATGCAACTATAAAATAGTTTTCTCTGCACACATACATATATATATAAAGGATTCGTCACATAAATTTCATGGTTTATAAAATTAATGACACACTCTGTTTAGTGGGGGTTGTTTCTGTTGGGTTTTTTTGTTGGTTTTTTGGTACCGGGGATTGAACTCGGGTCCTTGCACTTACGCAGCAGGCGGGGAAACCACTGAGCTAAATCCCCGGCCCTCTGTTTAGTGTTTTTATTGTGCCTTTCTAATAAATAAGTTCATCACTCAGAAGCAGCAAACTCAAAAAAGAGTGGAGTGAGCTGTGAAAGGTTCACCTAAGGTTCCAGCTCAAGGACAGCATATTGAGGACTAAGGCACTGACCTGCAGGATTCAGTACATGCACTAGACTCAAATCTAGTACTATGGTACTGCTGTGGTCTGAATGTTGCCCCCACCCCCGTTTATATGTTGAAATCCTAACACCAAAGGTAATGTTATTAGAAGTTGGGACCTCTGGGGGGTGATTAGGTCATGAGGATGGAGTTCTCAGGAATGAGATGAGTATCCTTATAAAAAAGGTCTGAGAGATCCCTCACCCCTTCTGCCATGTGAAGACAAAGAAAGAAGGTTCTATCTATAAGAAAGCAGGCTCTCACCAGACGCTGAACCTGCCAGCAACTTTGCCTCAGATTTCCCAGCCTCCATAACTACAGGAAATAAATTGCTGTTGTTTACAAGTTACCTAGTCTATGATATTTCATTATACCCCTAAATGGATTGAGGTAACTGCTATGTCTCCAGTAATTAAAAACAAAAGTTCAAGAATAACAAGGTAGAAACAGAATTCTCCCTTGTCTTTATTACACTCAGTAACCCACTTGTAGTATCTAATTCCCATCCCACAACCCTATGTTCTGCTGGGGTTTGGTCCCAATTCCTAGAGAAGCAACACTATAGCCAGAACACAATAGTAGCTCCCTGAACTAAAACCTGTATCTACCATTTGGCCAATTTGGACACCATGGCAGATGTAGTCAAAGAAAGGAGTTACTGTACTAGCTAGGATAATTACCATGAGAAGTTAAGATTGTATCTGGACAATGCAGAATGGGAGAAACATGTCTATGAATACAGGGGATTTACCAAGGAATCTCTTAGTATTTCCATGTCCATCAATAACTGTCATCGGCCAATTATAACAATCAAAACCCAATAACAGCACAACAACAGAGTATAGAATGCTCAGAATGAAGTGTGGGTCACCCCATGAGGCGACATATCAGTGAAAGACCTGGCAAAGGGGGAGAGAAATCTACAATAGATGGTAGAGGAAAGAGCTAAGAGATAGCAAGTCTACCCTTAACATCAGCTGTAGCAGAAGGGACTGTAGTTGCTTTACACCAATGCTCTTGCATTGGCTCTTCTAGTAAAATTCAGCATTAAGGTGATTCTATGACTGACTGAATTTTTATCTCCACTTCCCAGAATAATGTGATATCCTCTTATTCTAAAAAATTAAAAGTTGCTCCCATATTTTTGTGAATCAGATATAATTTGGACATAAATGGATCTCAATGGTACAATGGGAGGATGTCTTATAAAATTTTCAAACTGTATGGGTTTTCCTGTCTTCTAGACAACTGCCAACACAATTCAATGTACACTCATGAATTTTTGTTCTCTGAGGCGAAGCAGATACATTCCACAGATTCTATCTTCTACCACTTTCTGAGTCAGATTCAGCTGAAGTACCACACTGGAGAGCGTTAACTTTGACTACTGAGAAGCTGCTGAAGGTGCTGAATGACAGAAACCAATAGTACTGAGGAGTTAATTCTTGAGGAGCAGACTGTGACCAGTGAGACACAAAAAGTGAGAATCGGGTAGATAAAATTTTGTTTTCTTTTGTCATGGTTGGTTTATACAACTATACCAAAGTACTTGGGACTGGGTGATTTATAAATTTTAAAAGTTTATTTCTCAGTTTGGGAGGTGGAGAAGTGTAAGATCAAGGTTATAGGAGGTTTGGTGTCTGCTAAGGCTTAGTTTCTGCTTCCAAAATGATATCTTGAATGACGCATCCTCTACACAGGGCAAATCCTGTGTCCTAACATGGTGGAATACATCCCAGAAAAAAAGGGTCCAGCACTTCCCTCAAGCCTTTTTATAGAGGTACTAATCCATTCATGAATGCAAAGGCTCCTAATCTCCTAACACCGAACATCTTAGTACTATCACATTAGCCATTAAGTTTCAACAAATGAATTTTAGGAAGGAGGGACATTCAGACCCAAGCATACTTCATCACTCCAGCAGAACATTCTGAATCATGCTTTTGCCAGATAAGTCTGGCCCAGAGTGTTGACCTGCTGATGAACATGCTAATGCCTTCAGTGCGTGGTGAAGTAACAGTAAGCACGTTACCTTGCATTCTTTTCTGCCTCACTTCCCTTTTGTCACTCTTCTGCCCTGGACTTATATGTCACGAATAAGACATTAACAAGTAGTCTTTGCCTTAGGTTCTATTTTCTAAGGAACCCAAGTTAAAAACATCCTCCAGACTCCTTTAAATTTAGATATGCCCATGAAACTAAGTTCTAATCAATGGAATAGAAGGAGAAATTATACATTACACTTCCAAACTTGGCACATAAAAATTTCTATGCATGCTTAGCTTTATTTTTTCTCCCACAAACTGTGGGAAAAGAGAAAAAAGAAAAACAAAAATGAGGACCACCTTGGGACCTATTTCTGGCAAAGCTATTATTGCTGGAATGTCTGGATGACTAGGTGGAAGAAAGCTGTCTACTAACTTGTTCCCATTTTCACTACTATTACACAAACAAGAAATAAACTTCTACAGGGTTTGTACCACTGTATAGCTACACTCTTTTTACTATAGAATCCAGCATACTCTAGTTAGTAAACCTAAGTTGTCATTAAACCAATAACTATAATTAGTGAAGGTCAAGATCCCTAAAAAGATATAGTGCTATGTTTGGAAGTCATATTTTTACTTTTTGGGTTTTTGTTTCATTTGGGTTTTGGCCTGCTTACCTGGAACCATATTTTAATTGTAAATGTATGTAAATGAAGCAAAACAACAAAGTCATGAAACATTTTCTTTCAAAATTCAATTCATAGGCCCTTTTTTAAAGGCGCTTTCACTCCCTTACTCTCCAACCACATTCCACACAACCCAGAAAAAAAGCCCAAATGATCTGAACTGGCAGATGCTCATCGGCATAGACATCTTTGTGCTGGTTTTACTAACAAAGGCTACAATCCTAGGAGTGCAAGAGAAATTAAGCCAGATGTAATCATTGAAACTAACATACAACTTCAGTTCCACACTAAATGTTACCCACAAATGAAAACAATTACTCTCTAAAAAGTATAAAAGTCCCAAGGGGATGAACACTTCATTTTTTGATATTACAGTAGATGATGCCCTCTCAACTCAAAAATTCAGGGGACAGTGGTGCATAACCATCACTCCCACTGGCAATCACTGCTCAGTCTTTTACACAACCTAAATACCTCCACCCAGAACCTTCTGTCTTCCTCTTACCCTCAAATGACTCCCTAAAAGGAAGCCTGTGATAAAGGGGAAATAGCAAGTTTCTGCCTTTCTGCCCCGGCACAGCATTTGGAAAGAACAGATGCTGGGTGAGCCATGTGCTGAGAATGGACGACAGCATCATACCAAAAGAGCTTTGAAGGAGGGATACAGACCAAACCAAAGGCCAGGGAAGGGGTGAGTAAGGAATGCTAGATGAAATCAACATCTGGGGCTTCTTGCTAGGGGGAGGCAAGGGAAGGAGAGCACAAAGGAAACTTTTTACATTATCTTTGTTCACTGATCATACAGTAAGTTTATTGAGAATTTACCACCTACCAGGTGCAATCACTAGGAACACTGTGGTGCATGAAATAATTAGGCATCTGTTCTTATGGAGCCTGTGGCCTAGTCTGGAGCCTCCATATTATACTTTCTATAAGCCAAAGATCCTGAGGGATTCCCACATACATTTCTGAGCAAACTGAATTACAAAAGAAGTGATTTTTATGTGTTTAGACATCAATTATAAAGCTTCTAACAGCTTCTGTGGTTTAAGATGTAAATCTCGAGACCCTGATTCTGAACTAAAAATCATAACATGAGTTCTGCTACTAGTAACTCCAATAAAGCTCCTGGATCTTTTTGTTCTTAAAATCTTTAAGTACATTACTTGATTTGTGTCCATACATTAGTATTAGAGTTCCATTTTCAGTTGAAAAACACAGAGCTCAAAAACATTAAACAAGGTTGTATATCCATTCTTTCATTTTGTTTATATATACATAATTTGTTACATATAAACAAATACACAAAAGAATGAATATGCAACCTTTTATATATTTATATACAATCATATATAGTACATATGTATATTTATATATATTTATTAGTAATCCACTATACATCACTGTGAATGTATAGATTAGTCAAGGTTCTCTAGAGAAACTGAATGGATGGTGGGGGAGGGGTGATTGACTTCAGGAATTGGCTCACACAGCAACGGGAGCAAGTCAGAGGACAGGACAAGCTGGTGGTATAATTCAGCCAAGTCTGAAGGCCCAAGAACTAGGAGAATTTTGTCTAAGGGCAGGAAAAGGTGATTGCCCAAGTTGAACAGAAACAAATTTGCTCTTCCTCTGCCTTTTTCATTCAGTCCCTCAGCACATTGAGTAATGCCCATCCATACTCGTGATAGCACAGCTGGCACCTAAAATAACCATCACAGTGTGTGTTTGCTGTTTTTGGCCATCTCCAACAGCTACCACCAAAAGGACAAAAAGAAAGAAAGCCTTCCCTAATGGAACTTAACTTTACCTCCTGGGAAAAAGTTTCAAACATTTTAAATAAAATACACTATATTTATTAGATAGTGAAAAGTACTAAAGGGAAAAATAAAACAGGAGGAGAAAGGGTGTGTTCTGGTAGAGTTTACAATGTTTGATAGTAAAGCAATAACAACAGGTGAATAAATACCCGAGGAGGTGTGGGGGAAATGTTTCCACGTGAGGTTATGTAAGTGCAAAGACCTACAGTGCGAACTTGTTGTCCTGTCTGAGTTGCAGCAATGAGGCCAGTGGGCTGGAGTAGAATCAGTCAGGGAGTGAGAACAAAGGTCAAAGGAAAAAAGAGATGAAAGATCGTGCAAAAACTTTGTCTTTTACTCAGTCACTTTGGATCTTATTCAAAGTAGGATGAAAAGTCATAGGAGGGTGCTGAGGATTAGAAAAACATGGTCATTTTAAACATTTTCAAAGAATTGTTCTGTTTTATTGAGAATAGACTGGTACTTAAAGGAAGAAGCAATGAGGTCACCCACATAAAATGTTCTTCCAACAATCTCAGAGATAGCTGTGGCTTAAACCAAAGCAGCAGTGATGAAGGTGTTGAGAACTGGAGAGTTTCTGCATTATTGTGAAGATGGAGCCAACAGGATGTTCTGACAGATCTGAGGTAGGTTGTGAGAAAAAGAAAAGATTCAATTATGACCCCCAATATTTGGACTGACCAACAGAAAGAACAGATCGCCATTTATTGCAATGAAGACAGACATTGAGACAGAATCCTCAAAACAGAATCCATAACAGCTGTAAATTACAGGTCATGTCTAGCTCTGTGAAAATTATAATATAAAATGAAAATCAGTTTTATTTTTTCTAAATAACAACAAGGAAAAAGCGAGCAGAAAGTCAATAGGGAAATAGGGATAATTTTTTTAATCAACAAGGAAGGATAACAAGTCTTCATAAAACTATCGTCCTGGATTTATTCCTATTTCCCTACAATACTGTTTAATTTATATCAATCAGGCTATCTTAGTTTGGGATTCCTGAAAAGCAGAGTCTGCTGCAGGTACTGAGTTTATTTGGGAAGCAGTGTTCAAGGAGCAGGAACATGGGGATGCAGGGTAGGAGGGAAAAGCAACACAAATGTGTGGCACTGGTGACGCCAGTGTCAAGTAAAGCTCAGTTCCTTTGGGGGCTGTCTGAGAAACTTTGTAAAATGCATCCTAGAATTGCCCCTGTGACGCTTTGGGGACATCTTCCACTGCCTACAAGCTCCATTTATTGAAGGCTCACAAACCATGACTCCATCCATGAAGCATCTCTGCTGTGTGCACAGACTTTCTAGGTATCAGAGAAAGCCCTGGGGCAAAAATGCATAGTAGTATCATGTATTCACTTAAGGCAGAACAAGGTCAATATGTATGAAACTGTCTAGCCCATCTGTCCTTAAATCAGGTGAGATGGAGGAGATATGTGGTACAGGCTACCACAAATGAACACTACAATGGGTTAAACATGCCTCATTCAACCTAGTCTATGATTTCACCTTTTGACATTTTGTTTGTCCTGTTTTCCTTCCCACTACCCACTGCATTTCCCAAACACCCTACTGCTTTCTTTTCACCTGTGAACTGTGACCAGCAAAGACCAGATGAAATCTCACTTCAAAAAACCTAGGACTATTTTCAGTTGGAAGTACCTTCCACTCTTCTTAATGCCCACAGCATGAATACCCTTAACTTTGGACCCTTAACTTCAATCCCCTGTGAATATTTAATCTTTAAATACATGCTTTACTTTGCCAAGCACATCATAAATCCCTGAGGATCAGAAGCCTTTGTATTCTCTTTGATTTATCTTACTCTATATAAGGTGGAGTTGACTTTCCTTGGTAGCAAAAAGGGGCAAAGACAGCAATTAGGATAGATGGGTATTATGCTCACTAACATATTAGTCATTTTCTCATCACTGGAACAAAATACCCAATACCCACAATTTAAAGAAGAGAGCTTTATTTGGCTCAGAGTTTCCAGTGAATTCAGTCCATAGGCAGGTGGTGGAAGGGCCTGGCAGAGGATGACTTGCTCACTCCATGACAGCCAGGAAAAAGAGAGAAAGAAGTAGCCAAGAATAATACAACCTTCTGGGTCACATCCCCAGTAACCCACCTGCAACTAAGCCCCACCTCCTTGCAGTAGAGTCAGCTACTAAACTCATCAATGGATGGATCCATTGATGAGAATAGCACCCATGATCCAATCACCTTCCAAATACATGAGACTTGGGCGGGGAGGGGGGGGTTAGATCTAAACTCTAAACATTAGCAGGTTAAGTTACTTCATAAAGTTACTTAGGAGAATAAGCTTCGTGCCTCTGCTCCCCACCACCAGCCAATGACAGGCAGAACAGGCAATTCCATATCTATAACTCGGAATATTTATACTGCTTGAAAGTCTTTAAGAATTCTCAGACTAAGATTTTTCTAATGGACACTGTTGAAATGGAAGGAGAGATATATCTTGAAATAGTACTGGGTTAGTTTACAGATTAAATACATCTTTCTGCTAATTAAGGTTTCAGGTATAGATTGGACAAGGGCAAAAACCAGGGAACTTCCTTCTTGAGAACTTGTTTGGAGGGTCTAGCAGGGGAGCGCAGCTACTCCTATACCCTTGATGAAGGAAACAACGGTCCTCCTCTATCAAGGGCAGTCCTCCTCTATCAGGGGCGGTCCTCCTCTATCAGGGGTGGTTGTCCTCATCGACCAAGCGCAGCTTCAGCAGGGACACACATGGAGCAGTGAGGGAGAAAAAGGACACTAGCCTAGCAGGCAAGTCAACCGAATCAACCCTGGCAATCAATGGGATGAGAGGTCACAGTCAGATCTCCCTCACATCCAGAAACTTCATTCTTCATAGATGGTGTGACCATCAGTCCTGATATATCAACTTGCATGGGTTAAGACATGGCTAAAAAAAAAAAAATGGCTAAACAATTAGTAAAGTACAAAAATATGTCTGTGTAGTGCTTCCAGAGATGATTATCATGCAGGCCAGCAAACTCAGGAGAGAAGATTTACCTTGATTGTGAGTGGCACCATCTGTTGGGCTTGTGGCTGGGCAGAAAGAAAGAGAAAGAAGTTTATTGCATCTTTTAGAAGCTCTCATTCTGCTTGAGTGGGTACATCTTTTGCCCCTCCTGTCACCTGTGGATATCAGGTTCTAATTGTGTCAGCCTTTCAACACAGACTCATATCAGTGACTCTCTGGGGAGCATCCAGGCCTTTGATCTCATACTTCTGGTGCATCCTTGACCTCTCTTGTTCTAGGGCTTTCAGTTTCCTAGGCTTGGCTGCTACTGAATCCTCTGGCTCTCCAGCGCACAGGCAACCACTGTGGATTGTCCTGCCTCTGATCCCATAAACGTAATAAATTCCCTTGCAGCGTTATGTGAAAATATATATTTTCTATCGATTCTGTTCCTCTACAGAACCCTAACCAATGCAGATGATATACTGCAAATAAAATACACTTCTAGCACAAGGCAAATGGGTACAATGGCTAGTTCTTCTCTTAATCATATCTGGTAATAGTATACACAGCCTAAAAGAAGAGTGAGGGAGGCAGAAGGGGGAAGAGAAGCATTCCTGGATATGATAATGTCTTGGTGGTTATATGATTTTTAATATCTGTATCAGTTAGAGATGCATACTGATATACTGATGCATGAAATAAAGTGAATCTAAAATTTACTTTTAAAATATATTAGAATAAAAGATCACAAAACATTGATATTCATTAAAGCGATGTCATGGGTACATGGGTAAAATCTCTCTATTCTGTATATTTGAGAATTTTCAATAAAATATTTCTCAAAAGAGCTACATACTGGGTCAGAAAGTTGTGTACAGCAGAAGTACCAAGCTGTGTGCCTCTAAGTGCAGCAGCTGCTACAACACCAACAAATAGAAAATTCACGAACCTTCATAGCCCATCGTCACTGAGGCACTGCTGCATGGAGAGGAAAAGTTTCCCCAAACCAGGAGAAAGGGAGTCCTAGCCAAGTGAAAAATGCAATCACAATCTTGGTTCTCTGCACAAATTTCTCCCAGCTCCCACTTAGTCCCTCTCCATCTTGGTACAGTTGGCAGAATATCAAATCCATGGAGCTCTTTGCTCTTCGCCATACTTACAGCTTCAAGTACCTTACTAGCCATAAATTCACCTTCTTGCTGACTAATTTATGCTCATCTACTTCTGCTATTTCCATACATTTTATTCTCATTCAAAGACAAGTACATGACCAACTGTAGTAAGGTTCATTTTCCATTCATATTTCTTAATCTAACAAAGTTTTTCTACAATATCATGAAAATCTCTCCTTTTCAGTAATAAGTATCATTCCACCAGCTACTGTCTGTCTTTCTAAATTTATGTTCCCCTAAAAAATGAGCCCATATTTACATTGGGCCAAACCCTGTCTCAACCAGTCCTTCCTTGACTTCCCATCTCCCCCAGGAGACCAAGCCCAGTGCTGGGCGAAGGGCTAACGCCTAGCAAGCACTACTTAGTATTAGGAATTGAGCTACTCACTAAATCTTGAGATTTGAAAGTGAAAATTTCATGCACTTATCTAATAAGCAATTATTATGTAATTATGTGCCATGTCCTAGATTTACAAAAATTAATGAAGTATCAATCTTAATGAAAATCAGAATATAGTGGGAGATATAAAAGCATAAACAACCACTATGTTGTTTTCTCTCTCTCTATATATATATATATCGTATCATATATATGATACAGATACTAAATAAATAAATAAATAATATCGCTTTGACATCTCAGGGTTAGATGGTGAGAGTATGAGGTTTCCAAAGCTCGATGAGGTAGAATAGCAGTTTGTTAGACACACGTAAAGAACTGGGGATATAAATATAAATTAGAAAAACTGTGTGAAGCTAAAAGGAATAAAGGCAAGCCACAGAAGATAAGGTTGAAGAAGTACAATATGAAGGTATTTAATGCTATAACTTTGAGAATTATTCCACAGAAAATAGAAAGTCACTGTAAGCTTTTAAGAGGAGCTAACTATTTGCATTTTAGCAAAATTACCCTGGAGTGGAGTAGTGTGTGACTTTGAAGGTTCTGGGTGAGGCAAATCCAGCAAAGCAACAAAGGCAGCATCAGCAGATACCGGATGATTGCAGCTGTCGAAAGGAGAAAAGATACCCAAATAAAGGCAGTGCGGTGAATGATCCATGAACGGATTCACCAACCTGATGTAAACTTATTTCCTCCCAAAGAGTGTTCTTATTCTAAACAGTTGTCATGAGATTTTGTTGGGGGAAATTTGGGAGCAGATGACAAATAACTAAGAAATATACAACCCCCCAAATGTGAAGGGGACCTGGAGAATGAGGGAAAGGGGAGGGTGGAGGACAGGGGCAGTAAAAATGATCAAGACATGATATTTATATGTATTAATTCCCCAAGATCAATATAATTATTAGGCATCATAAACATATACTAATAATAAAAATTTTTTAAAAGAATGAAAGCTCTCTGGCCTGCTAACACCGTCTTACAGAATTTTTAGGGTTTAGAGAATTTTGTCCTAAAATTTTTGAAAGTCATTATGAGATTGAAAGCTATTTAGATAAATGAACCATTTAATAGTGATGGCTTATATTCCAGAACTATTCAGTTGGCTGCTCTGGAATTGGTTCATTTTATCTTTAATGCTCAGAGAAAGTTAGTTTAGGCCAAGTGCTTTGTAAACCTTTCTTGGAAATCAAGTTTTATATGGTAAGGTCTTATCAATATGTATTAGCATGCATAGCAAAGATGCCAGAAACAAATGTTTAGTTAAGTAAGTGCTTATTCACACTAACATAAGTATACCCTATTCTGTGGCAGACACTGATGTGTAAGACAGAATTCATTCTTCCAGAAAAACAACCCAGTTAATTGTTTTAGGCATACAAGTACAGAACTACAACTTACTTGTTATTTGATATATACCGTGCAGAATTCCTGTCAATAATTATTGACTATTTAATGTACCTTTTGGCCACTTCATCCTTCCTTTTATGGAGCTTTGACCACTTGTGCCCATCTATCCAGCAACATCTAAGGACCAAGAGACTATTTCCAGCTTCTCTAAGCATTTACTACTCCCTACTCAGCATCTTTTCCAAAATATGCCTGAATCTAAAATTGCCCTTTTCTCTTCCTACAATTCCCTCCAAACATGAGCACTATTTCATCTTCTAAGGTAGGTGTTAGAGGAAAAGCAATCAAAATGGTTAGACCAGTTCACACTGAACTGTAAGTAGTAGGGAACATAACTTTCATAATAGTTTTTAGAAAAACCTGTTGTTCCATATGGATCTTTGATGGGTGGGATGTGTGAGGGAGTTACTTTTGAAGTGTAGGGAGTTTCATTTTTTCCTCATTTATTCATATGAACTGCATATCCTACTTTCAATTTTTCTTCCTTACAGAGATTCTCTTCTGAACTAAAGCCAATACATGCTTAGCCCCAGGTCACCAGCTCATAAATAAAGAATCTCATCAGGAAACCTGGCTTGGTCTTACATTTCTTACAATCTGTACTCGAGTTCCTTCTCTAAAGCTATATGCTTATATTTGAAATTTTTCTAGACAGGCCTTTATGGCTTCTGGTAAAGATAAAAGCTATATTGATTTTCTATTGCATTGTTATCTTTGTCAAACAGCAAAATGTCTAACTAGGAAGTTAATATTAGATAAAAATAGTGGAGGAGTAGTGACTATAATGCATACCCTCTTTCAAGAGTTAATTAATATGGAGATCACAAAGAAGGGTGTTACATCTTCATGGCATTGCATTCTAACATTAATTCATTGCATATGAGCAAATCTTCCCTTTGAAAATCTCTAATATTAGCCATTAAAAAGCAAACCATTAGAAAACATACACACACACTCCTTCTCATTAATGCTCTTACAGTCAGTTCTGCCTCCAACTTCAGTACAGATTGCTGTTTCTTCACACCACATGAAATCATGATTTGAATTTCTTTCCCTTTCATTTCTTTCCCTGAAATAATACTGTAAGAAAAATATGCTTTTTTAAATACTAGACACACTTAGCAGTGTGAGCAGAGAGTAGAATTCCCTTAAGCTGAATGCTGGTAGAGGGACTCTGTTGTATATTTGTTTTCCTTCCATAAAGCTCATGGTGTCTCTGAGCTAATGAATCACAGCACTAAGGTGTAATAAACTGAAGAGAATGTCCCTCGTGCATGCTGTGACAGAACTTGGCTTTCAGACTAGGTGTGCTGAGCCCCAAATCTGTGCTACATCTCTGCTACAAAAACTAAAAAGCAAGCATGAAATTTATAACAGGTCCCTGAAAAATCAAACCTTAGTGATAAGGCCAAGTTCCACTACCTTATTCGCTCAGCAAATCTTCAATGTGTTTCTTCTCCGTGCCAGGCCTTATCTGGGTCAGGTGATAATAAAGGTGAACAATGACACAGCATCCTTTCCTTCCTTACCCAGGCTCATAGTTTGATGAAAAGAACACATGGTCAGAACACAGTATAATGAGTGCTGTGGCAGAAAAAGAGGTTGCAACTACAAGCAGTGGCTCCTGACCCACCTAAGGGGGGGTGGGCAGTGGAGGGAGACATCAAGAAAAGCTTGTTGGAGAAGGGGCAATCTGAGAGGAGGGATCTCGTTTTTTACTTATGGTTTTTTGTTTCTCTGACTTTGCATTTTACTGTAATTTCAGGCTTACAAAAAGTTTCAAGAACAATACAAAGAATTCTCCTATACCCTTTATCTAGAAGTACAATAATTTTTGCACCAAAAAATAAATATCTTTTAAAAAAAAAACTACTTGAGTGGGCCGGGGATTTAGCTCAGTGACACAGTGCCTGCCTTGCAAGTGCTAGGTCCTGAGTTTGATCCCCAGTACCAAAAAATAATTTAAAAAAGAAAAAAAAAACTACTTGAGAGTAATTTTCAGAAATGATTGCTCTTAAATACTCCAGCATGTTTCCTAAAAGCAAGGACATTTTATTCAATAGCCTACAAGTAACTGATACTGATACAATACTATTATGTTATCTACAGATCTTATTCAAACTTCATTGTGTCAATGTATATTTTATATCAAGAGAAATTCCCGGGCCTTGCACTGTGTTCAGTTGCCACATCTCTTTAGTACCTTACAGTCTGGAATAGCTCCAAAAACCTTTCTTTAACTTTCATGTCCTTGTCCCTTTCTATGTCCATAGTTCAGTTACTTAGTTGAATGTTCCTCAATTTGGATTTGTCTGGTATTTTCTCATGATTATATTTAACTTCAGCATTTTTTGCAGAAATACCACAGAACTGATGTTGTATACATACATGAGTATTGAAGAATGAAGAAGAGTCAGCTTGCATAACCTATTGCTATACTAATTTATTTTTACATGCATTCCTGGGAGAATGGAAGGTAGAAGGAAAACTGATAAGATATCATATTATTCGATAGTCTTTTTCCAATCCTAAGTGCCAGGTACAGTTCTAAACATATTATACAAGTTAACTCCACCATCCAACTGTCCTTTTCCCATTTTTCAGATGAGAAAGACTGGGGCACAAAGAGGTGATGAAGCTAAGCATGTAAGACTGCCAGGATTTAAATCAAGGCATTCTGTCAGCAGAAGGAACTTGGCGAAAGCAAAAAGCTTACAAAAGAACGCTTTAGAAAACAGTACTCAGCAACTGGTCCAAGAAACTGCAATTAACAGAATGTGGCTTGTGATTATGGCACGCTCGCCCTCTAACGGCTACATCTAGTCATTGCATTATTTGACTTCACTCAATTGGATGCGGAAGGGGCCTGGGTACACGGAAGAGAACCTCCCTGCAGGGCAAGGCCCACTGAAATTTCTGCAAACCCCCTGAATTATGCCTGACCTATAAACATGCTTCAGGAAGAATCTGGCATTCATTCCATATTTGTTCTCTGGGCACCACAGCCCCCCACCACCTTCTAAAGGTTGCTCAGCAGCCTAAATCCTAAACCCTGTTCTCCATTCTTTCATAAAACGTCCCTGGAGAATATTTTTTAACCATGACAAATTTGGAATCCACTGAAGCAGCAAGGAAGCTAAAGTTGAATTAATCAGGATACAATCCCCAGACAAGACAATCATTGCAGCTGAGGAAACCTGTAGGGAGGATGTTTGTCCTTGAAAAATATTTGAAAAAGATCCAATGACGCTGAAGCAAAGTCATCTCACAGTGGGCTCTGAAGAGCCAAGTAAGATCAAATCACTAGGCAAATAAGATGATGAAGAGGCAAAATTCCTCTGAACAAATCATAAGTAGCCTCTATTTCTCAATCAAATTCCCCTTCTCTTCACAGATGAAAGCTTGTCTCTGTGAGATTTAGAAACCCCTGGGGCTTCCACAATATTCCATTCTTTTCTCTAGTAAGGGGAAGAACTGAAGGTAAAATAAAGCCAAAAGACAATGGAATGATCTTAAAAGGATAGAGCACTGATTTATTCCACATACACCACAAGTGGACCTGGCAAAATAGATAATGTGTTTAAATTACTCAAAACTACACACTTTGGCAATTTTGTTCTTTTGCTGGATAGCAAATACAGATATGACAGTGGCCATTATTAAGCCACTTCTAACCTCCAAGAGGAGTGAGATCTTTGCTGGAATTTTGAAAATGCTGATGCAAGAAAGTCCTATGTGAATATTAACTTAGGTTTTAGGCACTTGTCTATCAGATTGAAAGACACAAGTATATTTGCATATGGCTGCTACCAGGCCAAGGGTTGAAACATTTGCCCCCAGATCAAAGCAACTCAGTAGATAAATGCCTTGTGGGAGGTACTTAAACTAAGCAAGACCATAAGAACTTTTTGTTTATTCTAATAAAACATGAAGAGTTCCATGAAGAATTAATCAGAAATCTACACCTTTAGGCAATCTGGAAACTAGTCTGTTACATCAGTTATGTATTGCCCTAATACTGCTGCATAACAAACTGCCACAAAACATCAGAGGCATATGGCAATGAACATTTATAGCTCCCATTGCTGGGGTTGTCAATGAGATGGCTCTTCTGATGTTACCTGGGCTCACTCACATGTCTAAGCCTGGTAAAACTGCCTCTCATCATCTAGTAAGCTAAGCCAGTAATGTTCTCATGACAGTGTTCTCAGCAAGGGAACATACTAAAACACAATGTCTTCTTGGACGTAAGCTCAGATATGGCACGCTGTCATTTCTTCCAGATTCTGCTGACCAAAGCATATGCACAAGAAAAGCCCAGATTCAAAGCAAATAGACTCTGTCTTGTTGTTGAGAGGAAATGCAACAACAGGGCAAAGGGTGTGGATATGTGAATAGGAAAAAAACTAGAGGCCATAACTGGAATTTACTACAGGCAGGACCAGAAAATCAGTAAAATCTACTAGGTAACTCTAATTTCCCATACTTTATATGCACTCATCTCAATAAATGATCTACAAGCAGTGGCTCCTCTAGATTGTCCAGTAAGATTTTTTTAAAAAATCAGGGCTGGGGATTTAGCTCAGTGGTTCTGCTGCCTGCCCAGCAAGCGGAAAGACCTGAGTTTGATCCCCAGTACCTAAAAAAACAAAACAAAAAGGAAGTTCTTAAACAGTAAGGACAACTTTTTGTCCTTATTAGACCTGGAGCACCCCAGCTAACTAAAGATATTATTCCTGGGCCTCTGTATCTGAAATGAATTGTCACTGCCATTAGTTTCTCACTGGTTCCTTGTGCAAATTTAATTCAAGAGCAGTCCAAAGTTTAAGAAAAAGAAAAATGTTTTTACTTTTTCTCCTACTATATCACAGTGTTTAGTCTAAAAATGTATACTCATCTCTATATATTTTTAATCTAGTAATGTACAATGAAATGAAATCTAAAAACTTAAGTAAATGCAAGTTAGTTTCTTGATTAATTGCAATAATTATCTTTCTGGGTGAAAAATTAAAATACACATGCTATTTGGAATTTCATAATTGTAATAAAGAACTAAAAAACTCTTTTCTCCTTTTTTTGTTTATTTTGCCATGCTGAATTCTCTTACTGAGTAGCTTCATATCATGACTATATAGTTCTCAAATTACAAGGTTTCAACCACATCATTATTTCCTTTTTCATCTATTTCCATTCCATAACTGCTCTATTACCTCTCTAAAAATAATATATAAATCAAAAATATTATAAGACCCCACTTTCCTCAGTATATATATTTATAAATGTAATTTAATGAAAGAACTTAATATATTTAGTAATTGTCTTTACTACATTCCAAATGCCTTTGCAAAGATCAAGCACAAAACTTTACCTTGTTCTTTTTTCTTTCATTTTCTTTTTACCCTTAGTCTAAGCCAAGACTAGAAGCAACAATATAATGTGTCATAACACATTTCTCATGGTAGTTCCATCTTCCTGGATTGTTATACATGGAAGTCCAATTTTTCCCCAAAGGATAGGAACACATTTAAAATATTAAAACCTTAACAAAAACAAATATGGACACAATTTGAGATTCCCGGCTTCTCCCACTGAATCTCTTAATGCAGCCCCTTGACCAATGAACACCTCATTTCACTGTGTACAAGTTATTTTACTCTTACCTGACAGTCTGCCTACTTTTCATATACTGGAATGTTAAAAAAAAATTTCAAGAAATAAAACCACCTCCTCTAACCTATCTCTGTTGATGCCAAACATATTGATTGCTTGACCTTTAATAAGTCCACAAACTAGACGGTATATAATGTTTTGGGGATTAAGGATGCTGACTTATCTCTTTCCCAAGTCAAATTTAAACTCTGACTACCCAGAATCAAACCACGCAAACTGTCTCAAATTGTCCCTGCTTTGCACAGCTCTCTCTGACATTTTGACACCACTTATTGATTGAATTTTCAGCCGCTGTCATTCAAGGACACCCAGCTTTAACTGGACCAGCATTGGACGGCAGACTCCCAGGGGCCTGAGAATGACCCAGTTTGACCCAAATGTGGATAATAATTCTGCAGAAATGAATATGCTCAATGAGGCCATCCATTTAACGATAACTCTCATTCATTTATGATTGCCACAATTAAGATACAGTTTAGTAAAAGAGACATTAAGAGTTAGGGATTTTCCTTCTTAAGAAAAGAAATAAGAATCATTTAGCTTTCTCATTCCTGAGAATTTTGGAATGAAATCCAGGGACTAAAATATATTTCTGTCTAACAGATGAATTTTTAGCTTAGTGATACATGATTCTTTTTCATAACCATAAACTCCCACAACAGCCACCAAAAATAAATCAGATAATGCTCTGGTGGGGGGAAAAACGTCTGCCAAGTTTGATAATGATTCTAGAAAACTAGCCTTGAATGCAAATAAATTGAGTTTTGTTTAGATTGCAATTAAAAAAACATTTTCCAACTTTCAAAAAAGGATTTCAAGGCACTTTTAAAATGGCAAATGTATTTTTTAATCAAGCACATCTCACTTTTGACAGCATATCTGCAAGTCATTCATGACCTCAAAGACAAAAGCTAACTCTTTCATTTTCAACTAGTGAGCAAAACACTATCAGAAATCATCACTAGGACACCTCTGTAGACGCAATGTAGAATTTTAGATTAGGGCATACTCTATATATCTTATCATCTTGCATGGTTTCATTTCATGTGCAAAGGCTAGTAGGACACTAGCCTAATTCATTTGAACAGTTTTTCTGTTGGTGTAGGAAAGACTTTTTAAGTTAAACTGCATACTGTGTATTCCCACCTTTTACACAAAATACAATTAAGTTGATTGAAATTTTGGCCACATTTACTATGCTGTTAATTTTATTTTTTAAATAATGAGAGGCAATAACAAAGCCCTTTTGGGTTCTTCCATTATTTTTTGAATCTCTTATTCACATATTTCTTCACTCATAGACCTGAAACAATTGATTTTGGAGACAGCAAATAAGACTACCTCCTCTTTTATGTAGCTGAGTAGGAAACAGTGGTCCCTATGCCCTAAAATAGTGGTTCCAAAATGTTAACATGCATCAGAAGGCTTTTTTTTAAAGAAGCATGAAAGAGTTTATGTGGCAGAATTTTATTTTTTCCTTTTTTCTCAGTTTTTGTTTTTTATTAGTTTTTATAATGATCACATTTCTCGTGGGGAACTAGTGCTGTACATGATACATCTCAGCTCCATTTTCATCCCCTCCTTCAGTCTTCCACCCTCCCTCCATCTTTTGATCTCCTTCCCATTTAAACAAAAAGATCTATCTCCCTACCTCCTATTGTGTGTATTTTATTTTGCTCTTTATTTCTATTTTGGTTTTCTCATATAAGAGAACTCAAGTAATACTGAAGCTTGTGTATCTGATTTATCTGAGCCTTAATCCCAGTGTTTCTTTTTCAGTAGAGCTGAGTAGGAAGCCAAGAACTTAGATTTCTAACAAGTTCTCAGATAATGCTGACATTAGTGGTGCAGGGACCACACCTTGAGAAATACTGCTTTCAAGCTAATTTATGGCAATTGCTACCTAATATTTCTCTGATCACAGTCCACATGGCTTTCGCTCAGGCTAAATTCTATTTACTGTGTTTCCTGAAATGCTAGAGCAAATCTCATTAACTGCTTGTTGGTACTTCTATTCTTAAGGTTTGGTGTCAAAACTACAATAAGTCTGACAAGCTCTCCTACTTTACCTCTTCCACAGTCCCTGGAGTTCTGTTCTTCCCAATTCTCCAGATGCAACTTCCAGATGTGCAATTTAGAAACTGTCTGCTCATAGCCCCAGCTGTTTATGAAAACTGCAAGCACTAATTCTATCTCCCTTTCTCTCCCCAGCCCTCATGATATCTTTCAATAGAACACACTTGACACAAACACAAGAACCAAAATAACTTCTACTTTGTAAGTTCCTTGACAAAATAGATGTGCCAGGAGCTAAATGAAGCTCTGTCATAGAAGAGATATGAAGGGACACTTTCTCAAGTGGAAATATATCTATGTGAATTGATCAGGGACTGAGGAATTCAGAGCGTGAGGGTAAATGGCTTCTCAGAGGCTTCTTTAAGCCTACTTTAATTTTAGTTTAACAAAGAAAAATACAGGCTCTCCACTCAAAAGAATAAGATAGTGTTTAGGAGGCCATTTTAGAAACTAGTCCTGAGGGAGCCAGAATAAAGAAAAGTTGATAAGAAAAAATTAGTTCTCAAGTCAGAAATGATAACTAAAACATATATGCTGGTGATATGAAGAGAGATTATAAAGCAAGAAGTATACAAAGGGGTCAGCTTCCCAGATACCAACTGCTTCTTTGCTTCACGGTTTATTTCTGGTCAGATATTTCCTCATTTTGTAATACAAAATTTTGTTATATCTAGTTAGCAAATTATTAGAAAATTAGAAACATTTTTAAAGTGAAATAAACTCTGTTTTTATCTCTAGGCTAAACCACTTCTTGACCAAGGAAACATTCCACAGACTTCCACTATTAAAAAAGAGATGAAATCTAAACTCATAGCAAAACACTGAAAAAATAAAAATGGAACCCTTTATTATTTTTTTTGCATATTATATTATTTACAGTAAGGATGATTTGCATACTTTTAAATCTATCTCATTTGGCCTTAAATAACCTTAACAGGAGAAACAATTGATGTGGTCAAAATATAAATAACCTTATTGTTAGCCTGAACAAAAATATTTTGAGATTGTAAATGTTTGCCCTCACATATGCAAACACTAGAAATTTCTGGTGTGTTTCTAAATTAGTGCTTTACAAACCCCCATAAAGAGTCTGCATAGAAAATCAAAAGTTACTTGTCTGAGAATAGTCTTTATAGTCTCCAGCCTCAAAAAAAGGTAAAAATTGAAGTTAATGACATGCCCACAGAGTAGCAATGATATGTATCATTTCACCCCTATGTATCCTTCCTATTCAGAAGCTACTAACCTTTATGTCTCTCCTTTCTCATTCTCTCTCACACTTTTTAATATCATCTACATTCACCAGACTTTGTAGGCACTTCTTTTTTCATTTTATATTTTTTCACCTTTAAGTGATCCACACTTAAAAACATGAAGATGGGGAGTTGACATTCATATTAATCTATTTTAATTCCTTACTGGGTGTAAGGTAATCTTATTCAAGAAGTATTATACAATACCCTCCTAAATTAAGATATGCTTTATTAAGAATTCTGAATGTACCAAAGTTAAACCCAGTAGATCAGAACCTGAACAGATGTCTGTTTCTAGTATTGATAAATGGAGCAGGTAGCTATTAAACATATGCTAAATTTTCTAGCAGTTAAGTTCATTATAAAGAGGAAATTGCTTTGTTTTTCTAGCAACCATTCTTTATCTACTCATCTTTTAAATTTCAGATCTTATTAACAATGAGCCCTGTCATCGTATGCTCATACGCTGGACACTGTTAAGCACTTTACACTGTACACTCAGCCTTTATTAGGCCACTTAATCATTGAAATAATCATTTCACAACTGCAAAAATTCAGCTTAAAAAAATTAAGAATTGTCCTGGTTTACACAGGCACAGCTGTGGTTTACCTGGCAAAGCTGGATTCCACACACTGAAGTTTCAAAGCTCATGCACTAAATTCTATGTATACTGAAGACTTCCTTGAAAACTGTAATTCCAGCCAATGAGCTCAAAAAGAATAAGGTGGTAGAAGTTTTTCAAAGTCTAATGAGATCCAAATGTCAACCAAAACTTCCTATCAGAACTATTCATTACAATTATCAGCTCTTGCTGGCTTACAAATAGGTTAAAGAGGAAATTAGCTGAAGTAGATTGTAATCACTTAAATGGCTTTTTTTTCTTCAACAGGTGATTTGTTTCACCAAAAGCAAATCCTCCCAAGAGAATTAGATAAATAAGCAACCTATAATTGTATGGTTCTTATCTAGTCTTCCTTGGAAGTTAGTGGAATTAGATTCATGGTTTCTGTGCTTTTAACTATGGAAAAAGTTAATATTTCAACTAATATAGCAGAGAAAAAGAGTTATCAAAGACATTTTTCATTCTTCTGTCATTACTCTGTTCAGCTTTTTACAGCTGAACCAGTAATACCAAAAGCACCCAGACTGCTCAAAGACATGGAGCTTGACTTTGCAAGTTATTTCACTGTTAAAATGATCAATGTAATAATTCTTTGGCTACATATATATATATAGTTTGTTTGTTTGTTTGTTTGTTTTGGTTTTATTTGGAACCAGGGATTGAACTCGGGAACTTGTACTTGTGAGGCAGGCAGTGGAACCACTCAGCTAAATCCCTGGCTCACCTATATATTATTAATTTCTTTCCCCTTGGCACATAAAGATTTCATCAAACCAACATTAGTTTGATAGTTACAACTGTAACAACTTTCTTAGAGAAATTCAGATGATGGGTTTTGTTTTGTTTTGTTTTTGAGAAACCAAAGGCATAGATTTTATTTGCAGTGAGGACAGAGTTGCCTTAGTATACCAATGAGGTGGCAATTCCTCCAAGCACCCTGTGCTCAGCCCTTCCCACACATGCCAGCTCTCAGTTCTGAGCTTTCCTTAGGGCACATATGCCGCTGCCACTGACTTGAGCTTTGTGAAGCTCATGACCCCAAAACATAGGGTGTCACTGAGCAGGGACAGAGTGGGAGTGACGATCCCTAGTGGGAACACATAAGAGAAGTGTTTCTTGGTCACAGCCTCTTTGTCCACAGTAAACTCTAATGGGAAATCAAGTGTGCTTTGGCCAGAAATATCCATGGCATAGTTCTAGCTCACAGCCAGAGCCACACAGCCAGTGCTGAGGAAAAGAAGGAGGGCCAAGCTTCTATAATACAGTCATAGGAATTCTGGGTAGGTGGACTTCAGCCTGCTTACTAGGAAGGCCACTGTGCTGAGAATCAGGGCCGCTGGCTGCATAAAATTCACCATAAAATTCATTAGATCTTTCAAATAATTAAGCTCAATTGCCTGGGTCCACCCCCTGTGGATGCTGGCATCTACTGGCACATCAATCACTGTGCCAGAGTTGTTTTTCCTGACATAACATTGAGCAACGCAAAGGCCAATGAAGCCAGTGGGAACAGCCTGGCTGTCAAATTCCCACATGCACCAGAATACGCTGCTCACTAGGGTGGCACCCAATGCCCAGCCACAGAACTAAACAGGAAGACAGTCAGGGTGTAGATGTGCTGCTTCATTCCAGGAAAACCGCAGAGGAGGTCGAAGAGGCAGGAAGTCAAGGCAGGAACACCAAGGAAGGGGGAAAAAACAAAGCATGCATCATGGTTAGAGAGTGGTAAATATGTATGAAAGTCACATTTAAAAGTTCTACTTTCATAGTACTGTCCTAAATATTTTAGGCAAGAATAAAAGGAACTGGGCCAGGGATTTAGCTCAGTGGTTTCACTGCCTGCTGCGCAAGCGCAAAGACCCAAGTTCAATCCCCGGTACCAAAAAAAAAAAAAAGAATAAAAGGAGCTTAGCAGCTATGTGTGGTGGGACACCTGTAATCCTAGCACTCAGGGGGCCGAGGAGGGTGGATCTAGAGTTCAAGGCAAGCTTGGGCAAAACAGTGATACACAGCTGGCCTGGAGTACATCCTGAGAACCTGTCTCAAAGAAACAAAGAATGAAAAAGAAAGGGAGAGAGCAAGAAAAGAAGGGAGGAAAGAAAGGATGGAAGGAAGGAAGGAAGGTGAGAAAATAGAGAAGAAAGCAACAGAGAAAGGAAGAAAAGGGAAGGGAGAGGGGGAAAGGTGAGGAGAGAAGGAGGAGAAAAATCCTAGGCATCCATGATGATGGCAGGAGTATGAGTTTGTAGGACATTTTGGAAGACAGTGTGGCAGTATCTTTCAAAAATGGAAATATTCATAGGTCCTGTCTATGAATTCTAATCTTTTTTTTTTCTGGTACCAGGGATTGAAGTCAGGATCTTGTACTTGCAAGTATGAATTCCAATCTTGAGAATTCATACTAAAATAAGAGTTTGTAAAAACATATGCAGTGATGTTCATTTCAGTGCCATTTACAATAGAGAAAATTGGAGCTAACCAAAATGTTTATGGAGGGATTTTCAAATAAAATAGAGTAACACTAAGACTGTAGTGGAATATTACGTGGCCAGTACCAAGAAAGAGTTAATGCATTTGAAATGTAGGAAAAAATTTTAAAATGCCCAGAATGAATAAAATCTAAGATCCAAAATGAATAATAAATCATATGATGTGATATATGTTAAAGGAGAGACATATCTGATTTTCTATATATATACAAACAGACATGAACATACTATTTAAAGATTTAAAAGATGTACAGAAAAGAATTCTAAGATCAATTTGATAGAGTGGAAATTTTCATTCTTATATACATATATTTCCATAATTTGTTTTACAACAGTGGGGCTTGAACCCACAACTTCACTCATGCTAGGGATGCTCTACCACTGAGATAAACTATCAGCCCTGCCTGTAATGCTTTATAATGAAAAGTGTAATACTTTAAAGGCAGAGAGAATGTGACCTTGAAGATCTGTATGTTCTGTCACAAAACAGATCTTTTAATGCATTACTTGCTCAAAATTCTACTTCTAGGTATTGGCCTCTTGGGTGCAAATTCAAACAATCCTGATGTATTTTATATGCAGCAAATATCTTCTGTGAAGCAAAACATACACTTCACATCTACACTGTGAACTCAGTTATTTGACTCCCCTGTCAATTCGAATGCATGGAAGTGTCAGGGGTAATAACAAATTACAGAAACTGAGAGTTTGTTAATGTTTGCATACTTGTAGATTGTGAACTCAGTTATTTGTCTCCCCTGTCAATTCAAATGCATGGAAGTGTCAGGGATAGTAACAAATTTAAGGTTGGAGGGCCACCCCTGGTATTGATTCCCAGAAAGGTGGTGGTAGTGTCTGCCCAAGCATGTGGACAATGTGGGCTCTGCCCATGCAAAACATTCTAGGGGCCTCCAAAGTCTATCTCCTTCCCATGCAGTCCGCTCTCTCCAACCAGGCCCCACTGAGCCCCAGGCTTCCATGGAATGTGCTTTCTCATTCTTCATCATTCTCATTCATTTCTCTCTTCTTAGGGGAAGGCAGCTGTCTCTTGTGAAAGTTGTCTTATGAGACAGGTGTGGAAGTGATGGGCAATTTTGAGAATTCATTGTCCAGAGGACTTCCTTCCCAAAGGAGGTCTGAGGGACTGGACCACAGGATCAGGGAACTTTGATGGAGAGAGGGCATAAGGAAGGAGAATGCTGTAGTCATCAGGAAAATGTGCTAGCTTGGGTAGATCTGGTGCTGTCTCTGTCTGCAATCAGTGGGTTAGGGACATGTCTTCCTCAAAGGTCAAGTAAGAGAACTACATATAACTTATAAACACATTTATCAGGGAGAGAGAAATACCCAACCAACAGGAAAAGATCAACAAAAAACGATGAACCACCTACAAGAAACAAAGTATTGTTAGGTAAAATCTGAGGTAGTAAATAGGGCTTAAAAAAATCCTTGGTTCCCATAAAATAGTCACTACAGCTTTACCCTGTGTTTTGTATAACACAGGCCATGGTATCAATGCTGTGTGGATATTAATACATTCAAACCTCAGAGTCTAATGACAGATGTAAAATTATGATCCTCATGTTACTGCAGAGGAGAGAGAACAGAAAAAGGTTACCGGACATGCAAGTTCAATAAGTGACATAGACATAAAGGGCAATGCAGACTCCAAAGCCCTCACACACAGTGCTTCTGGCCTCTCTCCATACTCGATGGGATTTATTCACACCAAGAGAACCAACCATGACTGGAAGTGTAGCTCAGTGTAGAGCACTTGCATACCATGCGCAAGGCCCTAGCTCCCATCTACAGTACCACACAAGAAAAGTGTCAATAAGCAGACGACTCCCATTCCATTATTTCGCCTGTTGGGTTTTGCCAGAGTCCAGCTCCAGCGGGTTCAGGTCCTGAGAGGAGGTGTGGAGTCAGCGACGAGAGAATGAGACAGACACTGAGTGGAGGGTGGGCAGCTCAGCTTGTCTGTCTGAGTTATACTGAAATCACTTTACTTATATATGTTTTGATTACACAAGGCTTTGGTAAGCACGTGGGTCCATACACAGTGTGTTTTCATACAGAGTTAAAGAAAAGCTGATATCATCTAAAAAACTATTTTAGACCACCCAGTTCTAAATACTCCTCCGGGTGCTACGTGAACCCTTGCTAACTTATCAGATTTGCATGTGAGGAACAAGAAGCATTTTAGAAAGGTCAGGCTACCTCATTAGGCCAAGTTTCATCAGATCTCATTGTTGTGTGCCCTGCGGGTGTTGGCCAAGGGTGACCAGGTGCCAGACAGTGGGGCGCCTGCGTCATGAATTTGTAGATGTCCCAGTCTCCCTTTGTACGGTCAGGGCATATGGAGGTCACGTCCCCACTACTCGCGGAGGTATGAGTGAGGGGCTTTTCTGTAAATGGATTTACAATTTCTTCCTGTAATCTGGGCCTAGTAACCATTTCTGAAGTAATGGCTTTTATCCTTTCAGTGATTTCCCGGGGAGCACAGCACCGAGGGAATCACTGCCGCGGAAAGCGAACGCAAAAGACAGAGTTGTGGTTTCAGCCACAGTCTCGGTTTCACTGGAGCTGTGTCAAGCAGCGAGATTGTGAGCATCCTGCGCCAGGGTTTGTTCTGTTGGGCCTTGTGGAGTTGTGACCTTTGTTGTCTTTTTCTAAGATATTGTTTAGAATTGTTTGGAGTGCTGGTTTTGTATTCATGAACTTTCTCAGGTGTTCCTTCTCATGGAAGTATCTTATTTCCCCATCAATTTTGAAAGATAGCTGTGAAGGATATATCAGTCTAGATTGGAAGTTGTTTTCTTTTAGGGCTTGAAATACCTCACTCCAGGCTCTCCTTCATTTGAGGGTTTGTGTTGAAAAGTCTGCTGTGATTCTGATGGGCTTTCCTTTGCATGTGATTTATTTCTTTTCTCTAACTGCTTATAGTATTTTGTTATTATGTTGGGTTTCCGGGATCTTACACCTATGTGTCTAGGTATAGATTTTTTTTGATTATGGATAGTTGGAGTCCTATATGCCTCAGTTATCTATATGTCAAATTCTTTTGCTCTATTTGAGAAGCTTCCTGTCATTAATTCTGTGTACAGGTTTTTTTTAATGTTATTTGTACTTCCTCCTGCTTTTTTGTGGGTTCCTATCAGTCTTATTCTTCTTTGCATCATCTAGGAGCTGGTGGGTCGATTTCTCATGGTCCCTTTCTATTTTTTTTTTTTTTTTTTTTTTTTGGTAACTAGGGTCAAACTCAGGACCTTCCACTTGTGAGGCAGGCAGCGGAAGCATTGAGCTAAATCCCCAGCTCTGGTC
>NW_004624821.1:5661116-5671383 GCF_000247695.1 Heterocephalus glaber | reverse complement strand
GGGGGGGGGGCGCTGCAGGCATTAACGCAGCTCTGCTCCTCACTTGGAGGCGGGGTGGGGGCGCTTAACTTTTAATTTTTATAAGATGTCAGCCTTCCAACTGCTGGGGCTAGAAAAGATGAAGAACTTCCAAGCCTGAACAAATTCTGAGATCTTCTAGAGGGAATTAATAAACACAACCTCAGCTCTTTCATCAAGTATAAGACTCAAGCTAGAATCATGCTTTAAAATCCCCTCTTCATACTTACTTCAGCACCACATAAACAGAACCAGTTAGGACTACAGAAAGATACAATATTTGCTGATAGGAATTTTCTATTACAAGTGAAAAAAAAACAAAATCAAATTGATTCAGACAGTAAGGAGATTTTACAAGTTCAAGTCACTTAAAAGTCTAGAATTCAAATAGTCTTTAAAGTGCAATTTTATCAGAGCTTTAGTTTTCTTTTCCTATGATTCTTTGACACTCTGTTCTCTAACCATTTATTTTTCAAGATGGCTTTTCTCATGGACGTAAGAGCATTACTAGCAAAACAAATTGGGGATACAGTTTCATCTCAAACATATTCAGGGAACAAGTTGATAAAATCTTCCACAACAACTGAACAAAACCCCTAACTTTTAGTCTTATTGGACCACTCTGAACAATTTCTCTTACCAAAATGAATATCATCTACATACTGATTTCTGCCTGGCTCACGAGTCCCCATCATTTGTGGCAAGAAAAACTGGATAATTCTCAGGGACTTTACCTATTTCTTTCCCAGTGTAGGAGATATAATCGTAATAGCCCTAAAGTGGGATAAAGTGGAATGGATGGCAGTAAGGTAATTAGAATAACCGTTTTGAATGGATTTTTAAAATTTATTACCTGTCTGTAGTAATACGTTTGCTCCCATCCAAAGCAACATACAGGAAGCTCAAGACCCACAAAAGGAGTGTAGCAGTGTTTCAAAATTCTTATTCCAACTAAATCAACAATAATGCAGAAAAAGATGTGTGTCTCTCATAAACTTTTATCAGCTACAGTAAAGGAACCTGGATAAGATCCCAGCTAATCTGTCAGCAGCAGCTGGAGAAAACATCAAAAAATTACTTTTTTCAATTGTCTGTCCAAATATTGTCTGCACTTAATCTGCAGATACCCAACTGTTAACACTAGGGGACTTCACTCAAACAAAACAACTGCTGTAGCACCCTGGGCACAGGGCCCCATGTGACCACCTTCTTTAGAATGTTAATTAAGAAAAAAAAAATTTAAAAAAAAAAAAAAGAATGTTAATTAAGAATTCCATATTCAGAGTAAGCTTTGCTTGAGAACTGTCCTTAAACCCAGCAGAGCAGCCTGATTTCTTTGCTAATTGCTCTGATTTCCAAATGCTAGTGGAGGCTTTTGGTGGAAAATATTCTGGGTGAAACATAAATTTTTCCAACTTTTTGTAAATTAATTTACTGTTCTTTTCAATTTGATTTCCTAATAGGAAACAAAATGGCTTTAACCATTGGCAGATTAGTACTAATAAGCAACTTCCTTTTGCTCCCATTTTAACTTTCTGCTTCCAACTATAACATGATGAGTAGGAGCATGTACTTTGAAGAGTCTTATATGTGAGATAAGTCTCTACTACCTATGCACCAAATTTTCTCTATCTTAAAGAATAACTTTTTAAAAGTGAAATCATGACTTTTCATATAAGTGAATACACAAAGAACATGTGTCAATGATCTTACTTCATGAATTAATTAATGAAGGAACCAGTAAGATATTTCAACGAATTCAAAGGATAATTCAAAAAACTTCACATATCCATGCAATAGAAAATGCTGAATTGAATTTTGCAAACAGATTTACTATCCTCAGGGCAATAAGCCATTGTATTTTATATATGGTTGATTTGCATATCTAGGGAGAAAAATCATGATTATTCATTATCTCAAGTTTCTGGAGTTGTAAGCTCAAAGATAAAAAAATATACAACAGATGGGCTGGGGATTTAGCTCAGTGATTTCGTCACCTGCTGCACAAGCGCAAGGACCTGAGTTCGATCTCCGGTACCAAAAACAAACAAACAACAAAAAAATATATACAACAGAGAGTGCACTAACAGAACAACCTTTTTTTCCCTTCTGTATCTTTTCAAAGACTTTCACAATATTTTTCTGACAATGACTGTAACATTAAAAAAAAATTCATTGAGAAAATGAAAAGGCAAGCCATAGGCAGGAAAATAAATATTTACAAAAACATATCTAATAAAGGACTGTTAATATACAAAGAATCTTTAAAGATCAATATGAAAACAGCCTAACTTAAAAATTAGCAAAATACTTTGACAACCCATCAAAAATAGATACAGATTTGCCTTGCAAGAGCAAGGTCCTGAGTTCGATCCCTGGTACCAAAAGAAAAAAAAAAATAGATACAGATGGCAAATAAGTATATGAAAATGTACTCCACATCACAGAAAATGAAAATTGTCATCAGGAAAATGAAAATTGAAACAGTAAAATACACCTATACTGCCTATTAGAATAGCTAAAATTCAGACATCACCAAATACCTACAAGGATGTGGAGCAACAGGAACTCTCATTCACTGGTGATAAGAATGCAAACTGGCACACTCACTGTGGGAGACAATGTGAAAGTTTCTTACAAATCTAAATAAACTTTGACCATGGGACTCAGCAACATGCTTCTTAGTATTTACCCAAAGTAGTTGAAAACTTATGTTCACACAAAAATCTGCCCATGGATGTTTACAGCAGTTTTACTAATAATTGCCAAAACCTGGAAGAAATTAAGATGTCCTTTGGTGGGTGAATAAACTTTGGTAAATCAAAAAAATGGGGTATTATTCAGTTCTAAAGAGAAATGAGGTATCAAATACTGAAAACACATGGGAAAAAACATAATTATACATTACTCAGTGAAAGAAGCCAATCTGAAAAGACTACATTCTATATTATTGTAATTCTATAACATTGTAAAAAAAGAAATCTATTATGACAGTTAAAAGATCAGTGGTTGCCAAAGGTTAGAAGAGAGAAATGAGTACGTGGAACACAGAGGACTTTTACAGCTGCAAAATTGCTTAGTATGATAGTATGATGGAGGATACATGTTACCATGCTTTTGTCTAAACTTATACAGTTTACAACATCAAGAGTGAACTCTGACATAAACTATGGATTCTGGGTGATGATATATCAGTACAGGTTGATTGGTTTTAACAAATGTACCACTGTGGTGCAAAAAGTTGATAGTGAGACAGCTATGGATGTGTAGGGAAGAGGGTATATAGGAAATCTCTGTCCCTCCTCAATTTTGCCATGAACCTAAAACTATTCTAGAATAAGTCTATTAAAAAGAAAAATTTTAAATTCAGACTTAGCTTTTTAAAAAGGACTTTATGTTAAAAGACTATCTCAATGAGGAAAGAAAGGCTTGTTTGTTTCCACTTTGGTTTTAGAGAAGGATTATTGAATAAGAAAAAAAGCTAATATCATAACATAATCCTCTGACTATAAAATCTATAAGCATCTCAAAGATCTAGCAGAAAAAGCACTTAAAAAAAAAAAAAGAAAGAATCCTACAAAGAACTGAGAATGGGGACAAGGAACGAAATGGATGACCTGTTTGGACAGCTGATCAGGGAACAGTTTCCCTGAGGTCTGCTGCTTCTCCAGAAGAGCTATTAAGGGAGATGCTACACATTCCAGTATTCAAGAGTGGGCCAAAGTTCAGTGCCTAGGGGAAGGAAAGAAGTCTCACTAACATTTGGTCAGGTCAGGCTAATTGTATTTTCTTCAGTTTGGTCAATGGAGACAAAAATTTGACCTAAACATTTATGAGATAAGGAAAGGGAATTTGGAGGGTGTATGGCTCTGCCCTAGGTAAAAAGGGATTCATCCTTGAATCTTATCTAAGTCATATAGGGAAGGGTGATTGTGATACTGTGACACATATATCTGTTTTTGTCCCAGTTTCCTGCCATACAACCCTAAAGCTACTGGAACCTCTGGAGTGTCACCAGGTTCTTTTTTATGAACAAATGCTCTAGATGGCTTCAATATAGGGCCTAGTCACTGAGAAAAATCAAAGCATGATTAGAGAGTTTGGAATTTCATCCCATTCCCCAACAAGCAAGAAGGTTAAACTGGTTACAAATGGCCAATAATTTAACCAATCACAACTATGTAACAAAATCTCCATACACCCACACCCAAACACAGGATTTGGATGAGGTTTCTGAACCCTGCACACATGGATGTTTGTAAAGGGGTAATGGACCCCAAGAAGGCATGGAAGCTTTGAACCCTTTCCCACACACTTTGCCCTTTGCATCTCTTTCATATGGCTGTTAATGTTTCATTTGAAATATTTTTGCAAAAAAAAAAATTTTGCAATAAACAAAAACAAGTAAAGTGTTTCCCTGAGTTCTATTAGCCACTCTAGCAAATTCATGAAAACTGAAAAGGGGGTCATGGGAGCCAGAGATTTATAATCAACTGGTCAGTCAAAAGCATAGGTGACAACATACTACTTTTGACTGGTATGTGAATTCTCTTGACAGGACAAGGAAACCAAATGAAGTTCATGTAGGTATCTGCACATAGATGATGGTACAAAGGGTAGGGCCGTAGGACCTAAAATAGCTAATCAGATTATTACAAATTCTAGGTAGAGGGATGGGCCCTAACACCCAATAACAAAGGGTCCTCAGATCCTCCATCTTTCTGGAGCCCCCTACCTTGATTTATCAGCATAACTATCTTTTCTCCTTTTCCCTCCTTTCCAATAAAGTGTCCAATAAAATGTCTTCTTTTCCTTAAACTTTATATCACTAATGTTTTATCGGTATGAAGTTTATGAATCCCAAAGAGCTGACCCCCACAGCAGGGCAGTGGTGCTCACCCCTGCACCAGAGCAGTGAGCAGTGCTCAGTGCTCCTCCCCCCAGATGTGACATAATCAGATATTAAAGGATACTAAAAAAAACTGAACATTTGAAAGAGTTGACAATTAATGCAAGGTGACAGGATCAGGTACAACTTATAGGTGGGTAACAGTGAGAGAAGAAATAAATCTCTACCAGAGAAGATAGAGGTTGCAATTATGTTACTGCAATTCATAAAGAGATACAAAATACTCAAAGACAAAGACTAGTCAGAATCTGATGTCTGGCACAGTGTGCTACAGTTTTCTATTGAAACACAAAATCTCTCTACATGTCAGAAATTTGAAATAGCACAGTCTTTCATAGAGTTGCCTTTGGAGAACTAAGCAGCCAAAAATCTGAAACATGCCAGATTCTTAACATAATGGTAGGCACAATGTTAAATATATGTGAACTATTACTGTGTCCATTATTTATTGTTCCTGCTATATCAACACCTTTCGTTTACCTTTTTAAAACTATTTTTAACTTTATAATTCACTACTGCCCACTATCATATCCAGAATAAATTTTAATAATTTAATTTGTTTTTTATCATTCCTCTTATGAATAAAAGTTCACAGACCAAAATGTCTAAATATAGGAGAACAAACAACCAAATTGTGGTCTATCTGCCCAGATGTGTAATAGATGATAGTCAAAGCAGCCAAAAGTGAGTAGATAGATAGCTTCTAAAAGATATATAGAAATCTACACCTCTTAATATATAAAAAATATATAAAAGATAGAAAATTGCATAAATAAACAAATAGGATCAATAGATAATATTTATCCAGGAAATATAAAACAACAGGTGCTATATCATTAAATTCTGCATCCTTTCTTTTCTTGATGTTCTGCAAATTTCCACACTTCTACAAATAGTCCTTGAGAACATGTACTCTTAAAGATATAACACAAGACATATTCCCTCTATGTTACTTTTCTATTAACCTCTGATGCTCTCATTAAGAATTATGTGGTAGAGAATTGAACCTTAAATTGGCAAGCTCATGCAGCAAGGCCCCAAATAAATCTTCATTTGCAACAAAGAATAGTCTGAACTACAAATGCTATGATCAAAAGAGAACTAGATGAGAGAATTAACAGAGAGGAAATTGGTTACTGAAAATATGAGAGAACTATTTATACTATAGTTTAGGGGGTGGAATGAGCCCATTTGAAGAGATTGAGATCCTCTTCCTACCTCAAATGTGAACAGAAAGCCAGAGTGGCCCTTCTCTCCTGATCTCTCAGCATTTACATGATGGTTCCCTGAACAGCCTTTTTCTTCCTCATGTCTGTTCTTGCACATACTGTTCTTCTGTCTGAGTCACTCTTCCCCATTTGTCCATCTGGACAATTCCTCCTTATTAAATGTTAATACAAAGCTACCTCCCATAAAAAATTTTCCCTAATCCCTCCAGGGAAAATTAGGTTTTCTTTCCTTCAGTTTTATAGGAACCATCATTATAACCACCAATTTATTGTCACATAAGTCTCTGCATGTTGGTCTCTTCTAGTAGATAGTGAATTCTTCAAAGACAAGGTTTTCCCCTCACTCTCGGCACTGACCATACTGTAGATGCTTAATAATTATTTTAAAATGAACAAATGAATGAAATTGCACAGTGGGATGAAGTGGAGTTTAACTGATTATTTAGAAATGAAAATAAAGTTATAGGGCCATAGTAGGTTGAACTGCCTAATTCTTAAGAATTACTAGTCTTCCTGTTTTACAAATTTTTAAAAAATGAGATCAAGAATGATTAAATAACTTACTCTAACAGGTAAATTTCAAAAAATTAAAAACAAATGATTCGTGATGACATGAAAAGATAAGTGCAAATTAAAATTATTTCTTACCTTCCAGTCTCTCAAACTTTGTAAAAGACTCTTTTACAATACTGTAATAGGCATTTTAATATACTGATGGTAGAATAGATATATCAAGTTTACAAATGTAGATAACCTTTGAACTAGAAGATCTGCTTTTAAAAACTCATCCTACTGGACTGGGGATTTAGCTGAGTGGTTCCACCGCCTGTCCTGCAAGCACAAGGGCCCGAGTTTGATACCCTACACCAAAAAAAAAAAAAAAAACTCATCCTACAGAAATGCCTATATTTGTTTGAAATGGTATACAAATAAGAATATCAATTGCTGCTTAGTCTGTAATACCAAGATGTGGGGAAAATCTCTGCTATCTACCTGCTAACCATAGTAAGGTACATATAGAGCAGTGATTTCCAAAGTGTGGTTCCTAGACAACAGCATCAGTCTCTCCTGGGAACTTATTAGAAAGGCAAAGTCTCAGACCCCACCCCCAACTTCTTGAATCAGACTTGAAAGTAGAGCTCATCAACCTATTATGTTAATAAGTCTTATGTTAATAAGCCCTTCAGGTAATTATGATATGTACTAAAATTTATAAAACACTGACTAAAACAATGAAGTACACTGCAGCTTGGGAATAAAAAGATGCTGCTGTCCATGGGCTGCTAAAGTAACATAACCAAGATATCTTGTTGAATGAAGAAAATAATCTGCAGAAGAGTGCCTGGAATATGTTACCTTTTATGTAAAAGGAAGCGGAAATAAACTATTTTAATCAACTTTTATATATACTTATTAAAACTCTAAAAATCTAGGTAAATAAGAAATTAAAAAGAGTGCTTATCTATGGCTAAAGCATCTTGGCAGATAGGAAACAATAAGAGACAGACTTGCCATTATAAAGTTTTTATACTTTGTGATTCTTAGAACCACATGACTACATTAACTGTTTGTCTCCAACAAGGCGCTTAGCACTGAGCTAAATGCTACCTAGAACATCTTTATTAAAACTCTGAAGAAGTACAAGCTGTTCTTGATTTGTTTGTGTGTTTTTCCTTTTTAAGAGTTACTGCTGACATGTAATAAAATCAGGTAAATAACACACATATGCTGTTACACACAAACACACACATGTATTTATATATAAAGAAAAATTGGCTGCTGTGTTAATGATACAATTAATTGTCCAATTGCTATTTTTAAGTTTAAGGACATTTCCTGGCCCTGTGCAGGAGTTTGCCTAACTGCAGAAAAGAACATTTATCTAGAAACTGCCTACTTAAATTGGGGCAATGTTAGACAGACCTAAATGTAAGACCCATTAACAATGCAAATATCAGGTCACACTGATGGATGATAAGTAAATTAAACAAAACAGTGGACCTGCTGTATGGTTTGTACCCCTATAATCTGAGCAAAATCCAAGATTTTAGATACTTTCAAATTTGCACAACCTGCTGAGGCCAAGAAATGTTTTTGGTGGCTATACTAAATATTTGTTTGAGTATATGGCTATAATTAATTTGATGTGACCCTCAATAATTACTAAAGGATTCCTTTGTCCTTTATATTAAAAAAAAATAATATGACCCTTATATATCCCATCAGAATGTGATAAAAATTAATTAGAGATAATTTTAACTTAGTAATATATTTAGCTCTTCAATGCCAGACACTATGCTGAAAGCAAATAGCCTTGTCATAAATGTCTTATTATTTTGTCCTATTTTCAAAGCAGGGACATTCAGAGAGAGTTAAATCCCAAGATCCTTTCCTGCTGCCAAACTTCAAAATGGAATCAACAGCAATGACCTCACCAAAATCTCCAGAAGGACTGGAAAATTACAACTCCAGGTGGTTCTTTCTGGCTTATATCCTCAGGAGACCTTTATAGGCCCTGTGCTATGGAACACAAGACATACACTTGGAGTGTTCACTGTGTTGTTTGCTTTGATCTGAATTTGCCTCTGATAAGTACTTTTGAAGTTCACATATTTCCTGAGACTACTGCCCTGCAAATGCCCAAAATGAGCCATGAGAACTATTAAACTGTGTCTTGACCTGCTGTGGAAGCTCAAATGAACCATCAGTAATAGGATATAAGAGAACCAAGAGAGACCATAGCCAGTGATGGGTACAATTGCTATCAGGGTACTTCTTATCTATTTCAGAGACAGGCTGTAAAGATCTCAGAAAATGTTTGCCAAGTGCTTTGAGTTCTAGAGAAAAAATATTACAGGAATTCTCTGAGACAAAAAAGAGAAAAGACTTTTTTTTTAAAGGCAGAAAGAACAGAGGGGATAACAGAAATCCAATTCAATAAATATTTGTTGAGTGCCTACCAAGTAACAGACCTTGGGCTCAGTACCAAGAGGCATGAAATGCTTATAGGACAGTGCTCTGAGAGAGGAATAGGAAAACAAGTTTAATAACAACAAGGTAGATTAAAATAAATTTTATAAGAGAAGTAACTCTGTATTTATGGGGGTTTTGTTGTTGTTGTTGTTGTTGTTCATTTAATTCCCAGAAACTAGCACTGTGCTTCACACAGAGGATGTACTCAGAAAGACTAAAGATGAGAATGAATAAATAGATACAAAACACTGGGAAAAACTTGTTTCTGGCCTCTGACTTCTTTGTCTGCCTTCCTTTCTGCACCTTCCCGACCTTGTGACTTTGAAGTTCCATTCATTGCTTAAACATTACAAGCTTTTTAGAACCCCAATTGCAGGGCTTAGAATTTATCAGTGCCATCTTCCATCACTTGGTTGCCATCAACAGGGGCAGCTTGGAACCTACACTGAAACATTAAAAACTGTATATTAGAAGTAAGGAAAACCAACTTGTTTTATTTTTTTACCAATTTAATAGTGAAAGTCCTACTTTCTGAAAAACTTCTGAGTTCTTAGCAAACTTAGATGGTTGGTCACCATAATTAGGGGCTCCCTAGGTCCTATGCTCCTCACGTGTTCTACCTGTATGTTTTAAAAATAAAAATGTTAGACTACAACTTTCCATAATGCAAGTTATCAATTTCCCTTCCACAATAAAGCTCTCAATGCCCTCCAAAATACATTTTTAAAAATTATTTGACTCGGCTCCTAGGGCAGTGAAGCTCAGCCGGTCCCAGCACCCAGAAGGAAGCTCCCCCACTGCCATCCCAGGCTCCCAGGGCCAAGAAGGTGAGCCAGTCACAGCACTTGGAAAGAAGCTCCCCCACCTCCATCCCAGGTTCGTAGGGCAGAGAAGCTCAGATGGTCCCAGCACTGGGAAGGAAGCTCCCAGCCTCCATCCCAGGCTCCTAGGGCAGTGAAGCTCAGATGGTCCCAGCACCCAGAAGGAAGCTCCCCTGCTGCCATCCCAAGCTCCTAGAGCACAGAAGGTGAGCTAAGTGGGCACCAGAAGCACCCCCCATGGAAATGAGAAAACACATAAACAAGCCTCAAAAACAGACTTCCAGATCACCTACAGCAACCCCAAAGGGAAACGAGAT
>NW_004624821.1:5646993-5658271 GCF_000247695.1 Heterocephalus glaber | reverse complement strand
GCAAGGAAAGGGGAAAAAAAATAAGAACCAAGAGACTCATGTAATGGTACAAGATCCCAATGATGAATGTAACTGTATTATATACCTAAAATGTACCAATAAAGTTAATGGGGGAAAGAAAATTATTTGACTCCTACTGCTCCCACACCCAAGGATTCCTACTTACATGAATCAAAAGTTTTAGGGCTAAAATATAGAATTAGCTAAACTAATTCTGTTTCTACAGTTGAGGAAACTTGAATCCCAGAAAGTAACTGGCCAAAGTCAGTCAACTTTTTAGTTTGCAGGGCAAGGTAAATAAATGCTATAATTTCCCAGTGTCCAAATTTGTTCTATTTCTTTCAGGTGTAGATGTTGAAAAATATTTCTTGTGGGCTGGAGATTTAGCTCAGTGGTTTGACCGCCTGCCTCACAAGCGCAAGGACCCAAGTTCAATCCCCGGTACCAAAAAAAAAAAAAAAAATTTCTTGTGTTCAGTAAGTTAAAAATTAATTTCATGTTCAATAAGCCCAGACTTATAAATGCTGTTTTCTCCATTACTAGCTTTGACAATTCTTTCTTTTTTTTTTTTTTTTGGTACTGGGGATCAAACTCAGGACCTTGCGCTTGCGAGGCAGGTGGTGGCACTGAGCTAAATCCCCGGCCCTTAGCTTTGACAATTCTTGTTGTGTTTTTTTTGGTACTGGGGATCAAACTCAGGACCTTGCGCTTGCGAGGCAGGTGGTGGCACTGAGCTAAATCCCCGGCCCTTAGCTTTGACAATTCTTGTTGTGTTTTTTTTGGTACTGGGGATCAAACTTGGGTCCTTGCGCCTGCATAGCAGGCAGCAAAACCACTGAGCTAAATCCTCAGCCCCAGGTTTGACAATTCTTAATGAAGTCTTTCATAATGCTATTGCAACCAATTTGTGATTTGATCAACAGCTGTCTAGTTTTAAACAAGGCATTTGGCTAATGGAAAACTAAAATAGCACAAACATTTCTATCCATGTTTACAAATGTCCTTTAACTATTCAATGAGAAAGAAATTTTTGAAAGTATTTTTCTATGTCATTGGTTATCAAACTTTTTCCTCTACTTACTAGAGCCTATTAGACTCCATGATCTAGTAACACCAAGTATAACTCACACAGTATTTATCAATTTAACAATATTATTTAAACTACAATGACCCTTCCAGGCAGTTAAAAAATTCTGAGAGTTGCACAGCAAAATCAACATAGCATGGTGATAAAATATGCAAAGTTGATCTAAGAGTGGCCTGAATCTCAGACATACATAAGGCAAGTTTGAAGATATTTGCCAATGAACAGGTCATTTATAATGAAGGTCACTGGTCAAGCAGAGAAGTAAAATAATGGTAGCTTGAAAGGAGAGGGCCATCCCTATGGAAGAAAAGGATACATCAAGCTACTCTTACTCTGATGCTCCAAAATTTAACCGTGTAACCAGCTACCTTGATTTGTATCCTGTTCTCATTTAACGCACTCTGATTGAATTTTCCAAAACAATTTGCCTACAAAGATTATATAGATTAGCCAAAGAATACCACTGTCCATTCACAGTAACCTTCACAATTATTATGCTAAATTAATAAATTTTCATGCTGGTTTATAGATCAGTTATCATGAGTTTGGTTAACAAGTCTTGCCCTGAAGGAAAATGTCACTCTCAGGTCATAGAAAACACTGGACTCCATGGATGATGAAAAATCCACCTTGATAAACAGTTCCTCTTGCAGGCCATCTCACCTCTCTGAGTGACTCATTGTCCTGAGCTCCACATGCTCCACAAAAACACTACCTATTAATATTATCATCTTTTTACATACGAGAAAACTAGACCTGGGAGTTAAATGCCTTGGCCATGGTTACTCTGTATAATTGTGGACTGTGCTGTACACATGGTGCTGCACATGTCCCTCAGGAACCTGTGAGTATAGTGAAACTGTTAAGCCCTTTCCGGTTCCTCTGTCTTTATCGGCATAGGACCTCACTGTGCCTCACCCAAGGTATAATGGTTAAAACACTGAACAATCTTGCAACTTTGGCAGGACTCATCTCTGCTCTCCATCTCTGCTCACCACAGTGGGGTGGCCCAAAGTCTGTGTGACAGAACCATCTGAAGGTTGGCTTACTCATTCACACACCTGACAGTTGATACTGACACTTACCTGAGACCTTAACTGAAAGTGTGACCAGGATACCTCACACAAGGTCTTTCCATGTCACTGTTAAATTCAGGGCAGTTCAATGCCTTAGGCAAAGTTACTCACTAAGTATAATTCTAGACTTGAACGTAGGCTAGGGTCCAGAGGCAAGTGTCCCAAGAGACTAGGCAGAAGCTGTATCACCTTTCTAAGCTGACCTCAACATGCACCATATTGCATTCCACTCATTATCAGTGAGCCACTAAGGTTGGCCTCTATTTTTTTTAATGTTGAAGAGATTTGATATTTTTTCTCATTCTTTTTTATTCAGTATACAGACTAATGAGTTTCATTTTGGCAGATGTGTACAGGCACATACATCCTTTGATCATTTTCACAACCTCCATTACCCCCTTTGCTTGGTACTCACCATGAGTTTCACATTTAAGGGAGCAGTTCATTGGATAAAATATATTTTACTTACGTCCATCCCCTCATTGCTCATCCTTACTGCTCTTCCCCTCTCTTACTCCCATTCTCATTTCTTTTTGTTGTTGTTGTTAGTACATGTTTGGAGTGCATAATCTTTACATTCCTCATATGGAATTGGTACATGTACTTAACACATCTTAATTCCTTTTTATGCTCTTTTCCTTTTTTTATTACCTTTCCCTCCCCTTCTTACCCTTCCCTTCATCTCTTGATCCCATTCCCATTTGACAAACCTCTGTCTCCTACTCTACCTTCTTTCTTACCATCTCTTTTAGATTCCATATATTAGGGAGAACATGCGGTACTTGTCTTCCTAACTGTGGCTTACTTCACTCAACATGATTTACCGATTTGCCTACAAATGACAGGATTTTGCTCTTCCTTATAGTTGAAGAATACTACATTGTGTATACATACCAGATTTCCTTTTCCACTCACTTGTTGATGGGCACTTAGGCAGGTTGCATATCTTGGCTATTGTGAATTATGCCTCAGTGAGCATGGGTATGTGGGTACCTATAGTATGCTGGCTTTAATTGCATTGGGTTGGCTTCTGTTTTGATGAGAATGTCAAAATTGTGGACAGAGTATTTGTCCTTTGAGGAATCTGCTATTGTTGACCCTGCCATATCATCTTGTTTTAAAGATCTGATCTTTGGATTCTCTAAGCTTCTGGAAACTAGTCCCTAGATCTCCTAAACTACCAGAACTCAAAGATTTATGAAAGTCTTTAAGAAGCATACAATTCATTTTCCCATCAATCTATTTGGCAGATGGTCACCTAGATCAGGTTTAAATGCTTTATATGGCAAAAAGACAGGTCAGTATTTCTCAAGCTGCCCATTTCACTGTGAACAACTCTGCTGAAATATTCTTCCTTATCAAAGTCTTAACTTTCTTTGAAAGATCCCAGTCTTGGTTTTATATGTAGCTATAAGATTACACAAAATAAATCTAACCCCTATTCCACTTTGTAGCCTTTAAATACTATCCAAAAAAAGTATCTCTTAAATCTTCTCTTTCCCAAATTTAACATCTCTAGTTTCTTTAGCCATCTCTTACAGAATGGAGGCTTTTAAGAGCTTTCCTTAACTTTATTAACTGAGTACAACAATTTACACATACCCTTATTCAATTTTTTAACAATCACTGTTCATTTTTCTTACCTGTTCTGATCTTTTTGAATTCTAATAGTTTTAATTCCAAGTTTTGTTTTAATTGAAAATTTAGTACACATAACTTCTGTGAATTCGTTGATTACAATGCTGAAGAAATTTTAATGTACACCACAAGGTAAAAACATATTTATTCATCAACTTTCCAACAGCTATTCTTGGAAACAAAAATGTTGAGAGATATTTTGTTAAAATCTTTTAATATAAAGTACACTATGGATTTCCCCCCTCCCGTTAAGTTATTGGTACATTTTAGGTATAAGATACGGTTACATACATCATTGGGATCTTGTACCATTGCATGAGTATCTTGATTCTTATTTTTTTCCCCTTCCCCTGCCCTCCCTTCATCCCCTCCACCCTTCCCTATTTGCAAAGACTTTGTTTCCATTTTTTTCCTTTTCTCATATTTTTTCTTTTCCCTTCTTTCCTTTCCTCTACCCCTCCCACTTCCCCTGCTCCTTCAGACCTTTACTTTCTATTACACAATATCAATTATACATTTTTAAAATTACAATATCAAGATCTAGGAGACATTAACACTATGGATTATAATAATTTACTGATCTGCCAGCTTATTTAGATCATTAAAAAAAAATAAAGTTCAAGATTCTACTTAACAAATACTTAATAACTACCCACCATATGCCAACTGCTGTTGCAGACACATGGACATAACAATCAACAAAACAGACAAGGTATCGGCTTCCTGTAAGGAAAGACCGATAATAAGTGATCAAATAAGTGAATAAGAGCATATCAGAGTGATAAATGCCTAGGTCAGTGGGTTAACCAAGGAAAGCCTCTTGAATAAAGTGAATTCATAATTGAGGCTCTAAAAAAGTAATCATCGCTATGAATATCTAAATCCAGCAAGCTATAACAGAAAAACCTAGTATATGCAAAGACCCTATGGTCATTTTGAAAAGCAAATAAAGGGAAAAACTTGGTTGGAGATAATGAGTAAGGCAGGAAGTGATATAAAATAAGATCAGATATGTAGGTAAAGGCTACTGTTTAGAACTACTGTAAGGTGTTCAGATTTTATTAAAAGTGCAACTAGTAGCCAAGTGTAGGAGTTAGAGAAATCCCCAAGATTACTCTCACTTCTGACACCAACTGCAAATTGAGGGGTCCCCAAGACCATCCTCAGATTCAATAATTCACTAAAAGGACCTATTGAGTCATTAAAAGTTATTACACTTGGGTTACAGCTTATTATTGTGAAGTTAAATTATTGGTATTTTGTACCAATTAAAATCAAGCAAGGAAAGCAAGGCATGGGAAACAATCTAACAGTTTCACTCACAGATCTCCCTGGTTATTATCCTATGGTAGAGACATGGACAGCACTAAATTCCCTTGGGAACTATATGTGACAAAATGTTGGGAATATTATCAATGAGGAAAATTCCTCTGAGCCTTAGTGTCCAGTTTTTATTTGATCTTGATTTTATAGACATGAGTTGATTGTCCATGTCATTGACTCCTCAGCCCTTCTAGAAGTTGATCTGGTATTTTGTGGCTCTACACTCCTACCATAAATCACACTGTCACACCAGAGAAGAGGCAAGAATAGAGGAGACAAATTCAGAAAAACTGAAATGAGGGGAAAGCAGGCAACTCAGGACCAGGTTGGCTTGCCAGTGCCCACAATGATCAGTGTTTACTAAGAGTACCTGAACTATAATTTAGAAAACTACTCTAAAATTTTGACAGAAATTGCAAACAAAGTGAGTTAGCTATCTTCAGAATCTTTATTTTCCTTTTTTAAAAAATAGGATGTTGGGCCAGGGATTTAGCTCAGTGATGCACCCGCTGCCTCACAAGCACAAAGTCCTGAGTTCAATCCCTGGTACAAAAAAAAATAGGATGTTTCCCTTTCTTCTATTTTTTTTTTTAAGAATTATCATGTTATCTTGATCATGTAATGGCTTGAACCAAATTTCTACAATTGTAAGTTAGAGAACAAAACAATTTTTGGAACACCTTATATATGTCAGATAATGCAAGCCACATTTATATATGCTATTTCATCAAATTATGAGCCAAAAGTTTTCAAGCGAGCTAAGATATAATTCAGCCAGATCTGAAGTCTTGAATTTATCTAAAGAACCATCTCAAAAGTTCGGCATCTCACAGATAGTGATTTCAGTATATACATACATTAATAAGTTTACTTATACAATAAATATTTATCAGTTGCCTACTGTGTGTCTGCACAACACAGTGCCACCACTGTAGATGGCAGGCACTGATATCCACTCCATATCTGGAGTATACTGTGTACCTCTGCATGAGGAAACAAAAACCCCACAAATGGTTAGCACCAGACACACCTGGATTAGAATGAGGATTTAACTAATTAATAGCTATGTGACTGTAAAATTCCTGAACTTAATTTCCAGAACATAATTTTGCATCTGCCAAATAGGACTAACATCACCCACGTTAAATGTTGCACAAATAAGAGAATTCATACAACATGGCTGACCTGTAGTGGATGGTTAGTTTCCTTTTGACCTGAAAGTGATGTCACCTATAAGCCACAGGCCTATCCTCAAGTCTCTTCTTTTTAAAAGCCAAGATGGGGTCCAAAGCTGAAATATGACATTCAGAATAACAGGATTATATGTTTCCTAAAGTAGAGAAAAATCTATTTTTATAGTCTATTAGAAGATTCTAAACCACAATCCTAATCTCAACTTTCTTCACAACTTTTGGAGTTTCATGTTGTGGTAACCAGCCCCCATACTGGCCCCCAACAATCTCTACTTTCTAATATTCACACCTAATATTCCAATATTCTAATATTCCACATACAATAGAATCAATCCGTATAACAAGAGGATATTGTGAAAGTGACAGACTGTGACTTAGGTAATAACCATTTAGGTCCTACCCTGATGTCTCTTGGATCACCCACTCTGGAGGCAGCAGATGCCTTGCATGAGGACATTCTATCAGCCCTTGGGAGAGTGCCCATGGCAAGGACTGAGGCCTCCTGTCAAACACCAGCACTAACTTGTCGTCCATGTGTAAATGAACCCTTCAGTCTCAGAATGGCCTTCAGCTCAGCCCATCTTAAACATCAAAAGAGACCCTGAGTCAGAACCATCTGGGTAAGGCACTCCTTATGTGAAACCAAAAATGTTTACTGTGTTAAACTCATAGATTTCAGGATAATTCACTATGCAGCAATAGATGCCTTATAAATGTACAACAGCCCACTTGAAAAACCAAAATCAAATGACCAAGTGTTTTTCAGAGGCTCAAATATGATGTATGGGCATGTCTCCTTTGTTTTCAAATATTCTTCAGGAGTTTATTTTGCAGGTGGTTTTCATTGTTTGTTTGAGCTTTTCTTTTTGGCTTTGGTTTATTGTCACTGATACAAAAATGCTGGCATAATAAAAGGTAGGCACACTGACCATGAAAAACTAGAACTTAAAAATGTTAGAAGTGTTTCAGAGGAACTGGCCCCAACCTTGTAAATGTAATTTATTATCTCACCAGGATACAGGGTAAAAATGCAGTTTTTAGTTTCAGAGAGATACAAAAATGCACTGTAGACTTGAAATACAGACCTAAAACAAGCCTCAAACAAACATTGTTCTTACAAGTTTACAAGTTCTTACATTCCTTCTTACAAGTAAAATTGTGCATTTGGTAGCTGAGTCATTTTATATGCAATAATATTATCTGACAAACTTATGGGCACAAAATTTTAAAAGGAACTGAGTTGCTTTTTCTGAAACATATAGATTAAGAGTCAAAGAACCTGAGGAGTGGGATGAAATATCATAGTGTAAAATAAATGAACTCAATTTTCCATCAAAATGTATCTCCTTAGCTAAATTTAATTTACATTAAGTTGTAGGAGATCAAAGTCATAATTCTCAAATTCTTCCCTTCTTTTTTTGTACTTTGCTTTCAAACAGCCTACATTCCATATTCTATATACCCAAAGCCATATCTACCCAACTTTCCCTTTACATATACACAATTCCTTCTTCTTTGCAATAGCTATAAATTTTCATACCTCAACAAAAGACAGGTGAAAATTCAGATTCTTTTTTCACAGCAAGCTGAAGGAAAAGTCAGTCTACAGTTAAATTTAAGGTAAAATCTGAATTCCCAAATGCAAAGACTATACGTAGCCCTTACTTTAGCTCTGAAAAGAGAATCCACATACATTTGGTTCCTTTAAACTGGTTTTATGTTTACAAAACTAGGCTGCTTAGATCTGTGCATCCCAGGAGGGTAAGCTAATCTTGTACCTGCTATTTACAAAGCCACATTCCCATCACTATGCCACCAGGGCCCTGAGCCACCCTAGAGAATTTTCCTACAGGCCCTCCAAAAGTTGCAGCTGGCATACCAAATCTCAGAGTCTCACTTACAGAGAAGGCATTCTAAGGTTGCTAAAAAGGGCTATTATTTCTGTGAAAATTACAACCCACAATTTAATTTGAAAAACTTCCTTTCAGTACTATAAGAAATAAATAGAATGAAACTTTTACCAACAAAGATTTTTATTCTGACTCATAAGCACCATCCCTAAATTCACTTCTAACATCAAAGGCTTAAAATATTCAACTCTGTCTTTTAATCTAAGTTGCCATCCAAAACCAAGAATTATTCTAAAAAGTAACATAATTCTTTTATGGTTTGGATCTTAAATGTTGATGTCCCTCAAAGGTGCATATGCTAAAAGCATAAGAATGTACTATTTTTTCACAGGCCCAAAAAAACAGGGCTAAGTGGCCATGGACTGAAACCTCTGAGACCATGAGCCAAAATAAGCCTTTCCTGGTTTGTTTATCTTGGGTATTTTGCCAGGGAGACACAAATCTGACTAACACAAATTGTTACTTATTTTCTCCTATTTACCTCAAGGTAATATTCAGATTAAACTATTTGGATCATAAGGATTTAAATATCATACACTAATCTTTCAAGATCTTAACAAAAATATTTCATTGTAACAGTCCCTAATCTTAATCTCTTTATAATCTTCAGTTTATTCACTAAAGTTTCCGATTCAAATCCTTTATTCACAAATTATTGTCACTGACCCACAAAGAAGACTGAATTGAGACAAAATGCAAAAGCATGCATCAGATTATATTAGTGAAATTCAACATACAGGTGGTATACTTCTTAACAAAGTGGCTGGAGCTGTGTTTTTAAGAAATTTTTTACTGCTTCATCCTGTTAATTGTATATTTGAAATATTAAAATATTTAGTTGGAGAAAAAGAAGTGAAATATGATTCTGTTATAGAATCTACAGGTCTTTTTTGAAGAAGGAGGTAAAGTGTCATATATCATAAGAATATTCAAAATTTTTATCTTTAGTTTTATTTATCAATACATATTTATTCATATTTGAACATTATACAATGTACACATGCATTTAAATATCACATGGTACCATATATGTATGTATATACATATACATACATACATACATATATATTTTTTCATGTAATCAAAATTAACATTTTTTAAATTGGAATATTTAGTCGATTTCATTTTTCATGTCCATTTTCAGCAAACCATAGGATGGCTTCATTTCAAAGCCATTTCCACCATCACCTGAATATAGACTTTAAATTATTGGATCCCTGTCCCAGCCTGCCCATAGATGGAACAGAACTTTTTTAAGCAGTACTGTTTTCTAGGATGCACATGTTTATGTCTTTCAAAATCAGGATAAATGTAGTTCAGGTAAATTGTCTTTTTAAAAATTTTATGAAGTTGTGCAACAAAAAAATCTAACATTGGAGCAATGTTGAAAGAGAGGACATTATGATGAAAAATCACTTAAGTATCAGGACTTTATATTATAAATGTGGTTCTTTTTCAAGACAAGATTTCACCTTTTTTCTTTTTAAATAAAAGCTGGTCCAACAAAGGAAGACCTGCAGATTCTACAACAGAATCTGCAATAATTAGGCCACATTAATACCAAGGCAGCATAATTGGATGCATCCAAAAAATACCATTGTTCACATTTTCTATAGTTTGTTAAAATAGCTTGGTATGAATGGGGCAACCAATCCTACAGCGCCACATCATTCATAATGCCACTTGGGCATATAATCAATCAAATCTGTCAAAACAAGTTTAAAATAATTTTCTCATTTCTCTGACGTGAGTTCAGATTCAGAAGGGTCAAATCTTTGTAGAAGCCTTCAGCTTTTAACAGGGAAAGAGTCCAACTCTACCACAAATAACTGAGAAATAGCCATCCAAACTTCCCGAGAACTGTGTCTCAAACTGTGCTGTGTATCAGAAGCACATCAGCACAGGTTTCTGGGCCTCATCTTCTGAGTTTCTTATTCAGGATTCTGAGTTGGAGCTTGAGAACATGTCCAGGTACTATGGATGCTCTTGGTCTAGAGACCAACACAAGTGGCAGGGGAAACGCACACACTACATAGTTCTAGAGGGTACACTGCATAGACCAGTGGTTTTCAACTTTAGTTGCAATAATAGGGTCATTGAGATTTTTAAACCTCAATTCTCAGGCTACAACCCAAACCACTTAAATCCTTATTATGAGTGGGACATCCCAAGTATCAATCACTTTTAAAAGATGTGCAGTAATCAATGAGAACCCATACAGCAATGGTTCTCAACCTTGACTACATATTGGAATCATATTGGGGTCATATTGGAATTAGGGAGAATTTTTTAAATACTGACTCCTGCCTCTCACCCCAGATATTCAGGCATCAGTGGAGCTTGTGATAGTTCACATCACTATTCATAATTCTTTTTCTCATGTGTCTGGAAAGATGGTACTATTTTGCATTTCTACACCACAATTTGTTACTGTGAGACTCTAGACTGTGCTCAACTGAATAAAAACTTTTCTTTCCTGAATTATGAGTACAATTTAGTATTTTATGATTTCCAAGCTGATCTTCATATCCTGTCTTTACTAAATTTATAACATTTGAAAAAAATTAATTTCCACAGTTCTTTAAGTTTTCTTATTTCATGTAACTAAAATCGTATTTGTTTTTAGAATTTGGAATATTATAGGATGAAAGAAAATTAGAATATTAGAATTTTTGTCTACTATTTTAAAAGATTGTCATCATTTAATACTATTTTCTCTTAGAATCTGACATTTAAGAGTTGATTTACTTTAAAAATTATTTAGGGCCGGGGATTTAGCTCAGTGGTTTTGCCACCTGCTGTGCAAGCATAAGTACCCGAGTTCGATCCCTGGAACCAAAAAAATAAAAAATGAATAAATAAATAATTTACAATGCTTTGTAATTATCTTCCTTATCCAGTGCCTTTGATATGGTATATTTACAGCTTCAATTACCCTTTCTTTTTGTTTCAATAATGTATGAGGGCCAGGGATTTAGCTCAGTGGTTCCAGCACTTGCCTTGCAAGCACAAGGTCCCAGGTTCGATCTCCAGTACCAAAAAAATAAAAAT
>NW_004624821.1:5598987-5629805 GCF_000247695.1 Heterocephalus glaber | reverse complement strand
AATTAATGGGTATAAAATAATAGAAAAATTAAAATAGTTGAGAATGGGTTATTATGAACTCAGTAATTCCCATAATTCATATCTAGTTAAATATAATTGGGGGCAAATGTAATTTCACTTAAATATACGAGAAATAAGGGCAAATGTTTACCTGATTTAAATTCATCATTTGGTTTATAACAGCAGAAAATTAATAATGGTAGTTTTAAGAATTTGTGAAACCTTTGAGTTGATAGGGATTATAAATGATATTTATAAGAATAAAACGAATTTATTTAGAGATGAGACTGAAAAACAGCAATGCTTCAGTTAATGAGGGAATTATGGTGTGAGCAAGGTGTACTAAAAAGAATCATTTTTTCCCTGATAATGAAAGCTTAATTTAACCTTTTTTATTTTAGCAAGTCTTAATTGCAATCCTTTTAAATGTATCATAGATGCTTTACAAAAAGAATATGGGAGCAAACACATCTATTTAAAACACTCCCTAATGCCCAATGAAAGATCTAAAGTAATAAAAAAGGTCAAACAAAATAATCTGTATTAATACCAGAAAGGACTCAACCTTACACAAAAATATAAGCAGTGTTTATCAGTTCTATATGAGTTACAATTTAGACTAAGTTGAGCACAGACACTAGCAGCAGTCCCATTTCCAGTTTAAGAGCATCATGAAGCAGTGCAGGAAGAGAGGAGAACTCTCAAGGCTCCCACCGACACCAACCAAAGCACAGAATCTAGGAACTGAGGAAGCCTCATCTTTGGTGAGTTTTCCCTCCACAGATCAGCGGACAAGGGACAGTTAAAGGAGATGCCTATATAACTGATGCTTCCTAAATGGAGAGATGAGGCCTTGATGATAGCCCAACTGTGCACTGAGAACCAGACTGTCTATGCCAAGAAGAAAACATTCCCACCAAAAAAAGGAAAAGGTAATTCTTTACCAGGCATCACTTTAATCCAACTTTTGACCAAAGAGCATGGTATACCAAGAAAACAAAGATCATCCGTACTTAAAACAATCCTCCTAGACATCATCACAACAGCTCACATCAAAATTATCTGGCCCAATGGGCAAGTTACGTACTAATCCTTTTGAACAGCTAAAACAAAAATCCCAGTTCTGAAGGCTGGGACCTTCAAGATCAGGGCACTGGCGTGTTCCATATCTCGCAAAGGCCCTCTTCCTCACAGATGGTCCCTTATTGCTGCATCATTCCATGGCAGAAAGAGGAAATATCTCTCGGGTCTCCTTTACAAAGCTACTGATCATCACCCAAAGCCCCCACCTCCTATACCATCACCTTGAGATTTAGGCTTTCAGTATGGGAGCATAAACATTTAATTCATGGCAAGCTACAGAAAGATACAGTATGAGGAAGCAAAATTCTCGACCTGTGGCTTTGCATACCAACCATCACTAACAAGTTGTGAAAAGATAAGCAGAAAACATATGTTGCCATCTTCGAGGAACTCAGCTCAATTTATGAATGGAAGATTCAAAAGCCAGGATAAATGAGCGCTACATTCAATGCTGAAGTAAGAAGAAAAGCTTTGGATTTGCACAAAATTTTCTGGGGGAAAAAAGTAAGGAAAGGAATACAGAATGCAAAAAATAGGTGAAGACACCACCTGGGAAGATTCATTACAAGACACAAAAAGAATTTTTAGAGTAAAATTATTTCATACGCTCAAATAAATTAAAGAAAACATGGACTTTATAGTGTAGGAAAATGTTTAAAGCACAACAGGATTTGATAAAATGTCTGGCAATGATAAGGAAAGAGTTAAGGAGAAAATAAAATAATGCTATTACCAAATTTTAAGAAAAGTAAGTAGCAAAGAAACAAGATTTTAAGATAAATTATAAATTTATAGCAAAGAATGGACTTAGTACTTCAGAAACTTAATCAATGACATGGAGGACAGATTTTAGACAAACACAAAGAAAAGAACAACATCAACTTGACCCAAAATGATAAACACAGAGTAGAGCCATCAGAGATCCAATATATCAATCAGTGTTATGCTTAAAGAACAGGGGGAAAATGAAGATATATCATAAGAAAACTTTTCTAAAATGCAGGACACATCTATATTTCTTGAAGAGGTTGCAAGTATTTCAGAAAAAAGTTATCAGGCTGAAAAATTTCAAGATATATAGTGAAGTTTTTACATTTCAAAAATTTTAAAGAATTCTACAAATTTCTTTGTAGTTGGAACTTTTCTATAAAGAGAAACCAGCTGAATGTAGACTTGTATTCACAATTTAAACACTAAACAACAATGAAACCATATTACAAGATGAATGTGTGCATCTGCACAAGCAAGAATGCACACATTTATGTTTCTGAAAGGTGTAATTAAGGGATAGTTAAGTTAGTGTAACTTACAATGCACTGAATGTCTGAATGTTTATACACGCACATACACACCCACACAAATTCAAATGCACACACTTGTGTTTTTAGAAAGTGTAGTTAGGGAAAATTAAGATCCTGAAGTGAATTTTTAATAATGGAAAAGGCTGTTCTGGGCAGCCTTCTGCCAAAAACTTAATTTGTTGTGTTTTTCAGGTACGGTTTCTGAGATTTGTTTCTCATAGCTAAAGAGGCTCAAGAGAGCAGCTTTTCTTTTTGGACATTTGCACAGAGAATTCATAAGGAAAAGAGTAACACCTCCCCAAATTCTCATTTCATTATTTTGTGAAACAGTAAGGGGCTCAAGATTAATTCTGTTCACAGAGCACAGGAGAATAGAGTAGTTATGATCAGAGATTACAGCCAGACTGCTTTGTCATTACAGGATATGACTTTAATCAAGTCACCAAACTCTTTTGCGCACAGTTTATTTTTCTGTAGAATGGAGATAATAACAGTATCTGGTTAATAAGCTTAACATGAAAATTAAATTAGTTAATATATGTAAAAACATATATACAGCATGGCACATAGTAATTTTAAATAAGCATCCGTTGTTATTTCACTGATTCTGAATGTCCTTTAATGACTGAACCTGGACAAACAGCAGAGCAAGTAATAGTCCTATCACCTCTGACAACCCAACCTGGACGTGTAAACCACCAATGAGACATTGACTACTGCAAAAAAAGAAAATAACTTAGAAATGTGGAAAAGGGTAGGACTCTGAACCATACATGTAAAGATACTCCAGACTTAGTGTTTCACCAATTCCTACTGAAATACATTTGCTGATTAACTCTGGAGGCATGAATAGTAGTTCAAAATGTCAACCATATTTTGCTTCAGAAACATTTTAGTCAAATGGTTTCTGCCAGCATCCTTATAAAGTACCCCACCAAAGTGGATCCACTAAGCACATACAGTCAAAATCCTTGGGCACTAAATAGTAGAACAATATCAACAACGATGAGTAACATTTACTAAGTGCTTCCACTGCACTATTAATTTATAAGTGTTTCACATGTATTAATTTATTCAACCCTCACAAAATCCTACATAATAGATTCTAATACACATAAGTGCACCCCAGAAAGAAATGTTTCATCCCTTATAAAATAAATCCCAAATATAAGTGTTGGTGGTTTTCTCAGACTGTGTTCCCTAAAGACAGAATATAAGGGCTGGGGATTTAGCTCAGTGGTTCTGCTGCCTGCTTCACAAACGCAAGTTCAATCCCTGGTACCAAAAAAAAAAAAGCAATATGAGATGAAAATTTGGGTGAAGTGATTGCATGAATCAAGAATGAGAATCTAGAGGAGTGGAAAACAGGTGGAAAGGCCAACACAGAAATGCATAACTGAGTTGGCACCTTTATAAAATGTGTTTCAGAACTGTCCGCCTGGGAACAATTCAACACTCCTCCCCCACTCATCAAGAATGGACCCATGGATGTTAACTCAGCCCCACTACCATAGAGGGTGCTAAGATGATTCCCACAGTGTCCTATGCCATCTTGTGACACAGAGAAGAATGAATGCTTTGTCTTGGCATAAGACACGCCTGTTTGAATCCACCTGAAGCCTAGCAAAACCTCTAGGAACTGATCATTACAGCAAAACCAAAATGTGGGGCTAAGAGGATCTGCATTTAATAGAGTATCCCATAGCTTATCTTTGCAACCACCTTGGAATTGCACTGTTTTCAAACGGGAGGATGTGTCAATATGTCAAGAAATTTGACTTGAAGAAAATGATAGCATCTTACTTTAAAGCTGAAAAAAATTGTAAAAGTTGCCATTGGAAATATAACGTTGAGTCACAATTGTCAATGAGCCTTTGGTGGGGCGGGGTACTGGGGATTGAACTCCAGACCTTGCATTTGCAAGGAGGCAAGCGGAACCACTGAGCTAAATCCCCGGCCCCTATAAGCCCTTTATTTTTAAGAGAATTTAGGCAGGCAACATTTAAATTTCCCTGTGTGTTGTTATGGGAAGTAGAAAGATCTATCTACTTTCTAGATAAGTGATAAAATTTCTCATGGTTATATTTTTTAGTTACATGTCACCCTGAAAAAAACAGGATCATCCAATAGACTAAAACAATAAAGTACAATGAGGACAACATTCAAATATCCCCAATCTCTTTAGGTGACTCCACAAGTTAAATCTTACAATGTCTAGCAATAAAAATGACACCCTTCTACCAATGGTAGAAACAGTAAGATCTTTTTTTAAAAAATACATTACCTCCTCCAGGCATTAACTTCTGAATGATAAACAATTAAATGTATACTAACCACAAATGCTCCAGGTGAAATAAATTTTCCAGTCTCCAAAAGGGTTTATGGTTCAGAAAGAGGCAAGGCCATGTAAAAACAGTCAATACTGTGTGGCACCACATGCCCTAATAAACATAGAAGTCCTAGTTAATCGAGCCACCTTTTATTTATTCTGGATCAACATCAAATATTCAGGAGTTCTTAGGAGTAGGAACAAAGACAAAGCCATAGAACTGTTTCATAGTTTCCTCTTTGACAACAGGTGGTGTAGGCTTCTCGAGTGATATCTGATTTTGGAACCCAAAGCTAGTCTTTTGAAAAAAATCACAGCAAACTGATACTATTTCTTTAAAATCTTTTATCATTTTAATTTACAATAAGTCAAATGCAGGTGTCTTTTCACTTTGTTCTTTTTCCTAAGAATGAGAAATACACATTTTTAAACCTAAATGTCTTGTTTTAGCTGGATACTTGATAATAGTTATAACAGCTAACATTTGTTGAGATTTTATGCTATAATCACTAAGTTACATGCTTTGAATCCATACTCAATTGAATATTTTCACAAGACTATGAAGTATGTCTTGGTCCCTTTTCTGTTGTTATTACTGAATACTACAGACTAGGTAACTTTTTTTTTTTTTTTTTGGTACCGGGTATCGAACTCAGGGCCTTGCGCTTGCAAGGCAGGTGGTGGAACTACTGTGCTAAATCGCTGGCCCCAGACTAGGTAATTTTTGAAGAAATGATTTTCTTACAATTCTGGAGGCTAAAAGAAAAAATCCAAGATTGAAGGGCTATATCTGGTGAACACCTTCTTATAGGTAGAAACTCTGCAGTCCCAAGTTAGGGCAAGGCTTCACATGGTCTCCCTTCCTCTTTATACAAAGCCACTAATGTAATCATGGGGCTGGTGGTCTCATAACTTCGTCTAATCCTTGTTATCCCCCAAAGGCCCTACCTCCAAATATGTTTCCAACACATGAATTCTGGGGACACCCAAGACATAGCAAATAGATATTATAATCCTTGGGCGGGGCATTTAGCTCATTGGTGCTGCTGCCTGCCTTGCAACTGCAAGGTCCTGAGTTCAATCCCCAGTATCAAAAAAAAGAAAAAAGATATTGTTATCCTAATATAAGAGGTGAAGAAACTGAGATGAAGTGTTTGAATGAATGGCCAAGTATCACTCATTATAAATAAAAAAATACTAGACCTACTTGAGTTTAAAGTCCATGCTCTTGCTAACCACCATACTTTGTTACTTTAATGTCCTTGAATTTCTCAAAGAATCTTTAAGCTACTCCTTCAGGGGTTTTTTAATTATATAATTTATGCCAGTCAGTATTTTACAGATCTGCCAATTTTTTTTATAGATCTCCCTTTTTTTATATAGAACTCCCTTTATTTTTACTTTTCAAGTCATGTTCATATCTGTATTTTCTGTGAAAATTAGCACAATATTTTTCACTTGTCTTTTCTGGGAAAAAGATGACATCCTATGTCACAAACTGAAATAATATGGTCACTCTGTTCCTTGTATATACATATTCAACTTTACACTGTTATATAACCTACATTCTTCTATTTTGTTGTAACCTATTGGCCACTTCTTTTCAGACAAAAAGCCTCCTCACAGTTCAACTATATAAACCTATGTGTCAATGGCATCCAGTGACATTTAGCTTACCTTTCCATAAATATCCTCTGTTCTACTCTGCAAATCTTCCCCATAGCTGAAATGTTTTTATAATGACACAATGCTGCCAAAATACAAAAATCTAAATTACTTTTGGTTTTTCCACCTTCTGAATTTGTAACAGGAACTCCTTCTCTGCCATCAGAAAACTTCAGCACATAATCCCCTAACTTTTTAATTCTCATTACTCCTTTGACATTTGTTCTGTGTTTGCCAAGCTCTGTTCCCAACTTGTCTTGCATCCTCTACTACCTTTCACTATTTTCACGCATTTCCTTGTTCACTTCTTGTTATGGTTTGTGTCTAAATGTCCGCCCAAATACTCAGGTGGTCATAGGTAGGTCTTTTTCAGAGGTGGCTGTATCTAGAGTGTGTGATGCTGGGATTAAGGGTATGTGATTACTAAGTGAGTCCACTGATTGGTTTGGCACCACCCTAACCCTGGTATCCTAAATAGAATAGGTTAATAGGGGCAGAAAAAAGCTGCTAAAGTCTCTTACTTGTTTTGCTACCTTCTGCCCACCATGAACTGTTTCTCATCTGTAATGCTTGTCTGCCTTGCACCCTGCCTTGGAGCCAGCAGACTGTGGAGAAACCTCTACAAACTATGAGCCAAATAAACCTTTCCTCTCTTAACTTTGAGCATCAGGTATTTTGTCTCAGCAATGAGAAAAGTAACTAAGACACTTCTCATTAACACTTCCTTTGATATTACATAAAGCAAATAGATTCATCTCTTTTTTTTTTAACTTTCAAAGTTGACATGATTCCAGATGTTTTCAATATCAGGTTTTCTGCTCACTGAATAATAGGGTATCTCTATAAAACTTTTAATTTTTTATTTTTATTAATGATTTATTCTCTGCATACTTCAAAACAGCATTTTCTAGGGCTTATCTGTCATATTGTACATTTAGACTTGGCTAGAGGAATAATGATACTTTATATAATTTTAACTTTTATGATTCAGTTACAAAGCCAAGATAAAAAATGAAGACAAGGGAAATAAAACACTGCTCATCAAATTTTTAAGTTGAAAAATACAATAAGAGCATGTGAGTTTTCTTCTGTCATAATCAAAAGAGCATACATATATTTTGTGTGCCTATTCAAATGACCTAAGTTTCCATAAAATATTATAGGAAGAATTTTATTTTCTAACTTCTACTGCTGATTCATTTAAAACACGGAACACTTAGAATTTAAATTACAGTGAGTTAAAGCCAGGGACTAGCTCAGTGGCACCACGCCTGCCTGGCAAGTATAAGGTTCTGAGTTCAATCCCTGGTATGGGGGAAAAAAATAACAGGGAGTTAGATCCTCATGAATATGGGGGGGGGGTGCTGTATAGCCATTCATTGGTTAGCTGAATCCATAGATGTGGAAACCATGTACACAGTGTGTCAATTGTATCTTACAATTCAATAGAAAAAAACCCAATTACAAAACAGGCAAAAGAACTGAATAGACATTTATCAAGAAAAAGAAAGAAAAAGACATACAGCTTATATACAAAAAGGTATCCAACATTACTATTCATCAGGGAAATGCAATGTAAAAACACAATGATGGGCCGGATATTTAGCTCAGTGGTACTGCTGCCTGCCTTGCAAGCACAAGGTCCTCAGTTCTATTCCCAATACAAAAAAAAAAAAAACACAATGAAATATCACCTAGCACTTGTTATGAAAGCTATTAATTTGTTTTAAAAGAAAGAGAGAAAATTCAAGTATTGGCAAGAATGTGGAGAAAAGTGAACAACTATACACTGCTGCAAATGTAAATTAGTGTAACCACTATGGGTAACAGTATAGATGTCCTTCAAAAAATTCAAAATAAAACTACATATAATCTAGCAAATCCATTACTGGGCATATATTCAAAGGAATTGAAATCAGAATTCCAAAGAGATATCTGCATTCCTATGTTCACCACAGCATTAGTCACAGTAGCTAAGACATGGAAGCAATTCAAAAGTCTACCAACAGAGGCAAATGCAGTATGTACATGTGATGAATTATTCAGCTCTGAAAGAGAAGGAATTTCTGCCAAATGTGACAACATGGATGAACCAGGAAGAAAAACACAATGGTAAGTGAAATAAGCTAAGCACAGAAGGATGTATGATAGTAGTTACACGATAAATCTAAAATAATCAAACACATGGAAACAGAGAGAGGAATGATGGTTACTACAGTGAATGAATGGGGAATGAAGGGAAAGTACAATTTAGTAATACAAAATGAGTAAATCCTAGAGATTACTGTATAGCATAGTTCCTACAGTCAATAATACTACACACTTAAATATTTGTTAAGAGGTAGAACTTAACTGTCTTGATAGCAATAATAATAATACATAAGGGAACTTTTGGAGATGACGGATAGGTGTATGGCATTGATTGTGGTGATAGTTTCATGGGTACATATACTTTTCTTCAAATTAATCAAGTTGTATATATTAAATATGTACAACTTTTGTATATCAATCATCTCTCAATTGCATGGTTTCTTTTATATGAGAAACCCAATGTATAAGTAATTTAAAGAGAAAAATAAAAGACAGATAATAGGAAACAGGGAGATAGTTCTTTTGCCAAAAGTAAGGGGAGCAACAGATGAAGGGAAAGGGTATAGAGGGGAGGGGAAGAACATGAAAAAAATATTATGCACATGATCAGTGTAACCATTATGTACTACAAACATGTACTAATAAAAATTTTAAAAGCTTTGAAACTATTAGGTAAAAAATTATCTAACAAGGTATTTATGATTATGGAGGTAAATGCCAAGAGCATCAGCTAAAAAGATATGAAAATTTTTGTCCTGGTAGGGAGAAAATGAGAGAGTTGAGGGCAAGACTAGAGATATTTTTCATAATACACCTTATAAAACTTCACTCTTTATGCATGCATAAGATGGAAAAAAATAAAATAAATGTGACATATTACCCACAACAAAAGAAAAAGAAAGTTGTTTTTGAAAAGGATTAACTGCTATATTAAAGGAATTGATGTAATGATAAATCAAATTGCCAGCCCTAATTCTTCACTCTTCCTGGCATCCATGCATTCTGACATATGATTCTGCAGTTTATCTCGTTCAAAGGGTGGAATATATTTTCTCAGTTCTTAGCTTTGGGTTTGGCCATTTGACTCGTCATGACCAATACTGAAAAAGATAGTGTACCATTTCTGAACACAGACCTTAAGAAGCCTTGTGTGTTTTCACTTGTTCTCTTGTATCTCTACGACTGCAATAAGAAAAACATGGCTAGATAATCCTGATGATTCCAGGAAAAGAATGAAAAATTCATAGAACTGACCTACACAGACAGCAACCCTAGCCAAGAACACCCAACTCGAGTAAGCTACCCAAGTTGTGTACAGTTGTGTGTAAATAAGTGCTTGTTGTCATATGCCACAAGTTGTATAATTAGCCCCCTGTTACTTTTCTAACAAAAGCTAACTGATATGGAGATTTACAGGAAAGAAATGTGCTAATATTACTAATCATGTCATATTAGATATATACATATTCACCTTATGGCAATTACATACTAGTCAAAATCAAAGTGACTTCTCCATTAATCCTTCTTAAATGTCCCATTTTAAGAAAAATGAAGGTTCTGAATCCAGGTATGTTAGGTACTGCCAGTTGCTTAGTTCACATGAACAACTACAGTAAAAATAACCAGTCCTATTATGTATAGACTTGGGTTTGCTTTATTAAAAGAAGACTTAAAAATGACACTGCTGGTCTATGGCTGGATAAGAAAGGTAGATCTGAAGGCTACCTTTAAAAGGGAGGACAATTTACTTCAAATGTATTCATTATATGACTGGCATTGTCACTTGTCAATTCATTTAGGGTGATTCCTTTGAGAATCTTGTTGCTGCTACTACAAGGTTTTTTTCTTTTTAATTTACTTTGGTTAGTCTCAAATTTTAACCAGTATAATATCAGGCTTAATTTTATTTTTGCATTCCACAGTCCTTGATAATAGCAAGCTAATTTTTGTGGGTGAATTTGATGAAAATATGCTGATGGAACTCATATTTCACATCATTGACTATAATGAGCTATTTTATCAAACTGTCCTTATGACAATGTTATAGAGAAAATGATAAATTTACTAATTTATTCGCTTGAGATTCCATTTGAAATTTTTAAAAGAAAGGAAAAGATCAATGAAGTCAGGTAAATTAGGCTTTCCCAAATGATATGTTGCATCTATACGAACAACAGCACTAATCATCCCTGCTATTAATGAAATGCTAACTTTAAATAAAGGTTGATTAATTATTTCTTTTAATGAAATTCTTCAGAACAAATAAGAAGCTGTGAAATGCTCTATTGTGAACACACATGAACAATATTTATAATCAGTGTAATTACTGTCATACACTCATATAGAATTAGCTTTTTTAACACTTTGATGAGATTTTTTATTCAGCTTTTAATTTAAAAGTGATCAGCAAGCAGATATATCAATTAATGAAAGTTACTAGTCACTCTATGGAATCTTTCAAAAAACTTTGGAGTAATTAGATGATGTGGCATAGGATCTATTTCTGGGACTCTCGGGTGCCAACTAGCATAGATGTTGCTGAGGTTGATGCAAATAAACCAAATATACAATAAGCTAAAATGTCTTTTGGCAATCATTGTGCTGTATAGAATTTATGCTCACTAAACTCCAGAAACAGTACCTACCTAGCATAGGAGATTTGTTGGTCTGGTTAAATAATCTTCAAGCATTATATGGCCATGACATTTTGTTTTAGAATCCTTTGCTGATATAAAATAAATTTATTGATTTTTGGTCCATTAACAGACCATCAACAATAAAGACAATTACTCTAATAAATTATGAAAATTGATCTCTTCTTGATGGCTTCATTCTACTGTGAATGTCTTTCTCATAAAAAAGAAAACACATAAATATAGTAAAATTATTTTAAGTGACAAGTATATTCTTGATAAGCATTCATAGAAAAAGACATTGAGGCCATTGCAGATGCTGGGTTTTTTTCCTTTCTTGTTCTATTTTTAATATTTCCCACTTTCTACAATAAACTTCCACTTTTACCTCAGTTCAATTAGTAAGTACTCTCCCAATTCTAAGATAATAATGAATTCTAGCCCACTGTGAGCTTTTCATTGGCCCACTCTCACCTTGGAAGGTGTACCTCTTTTCTGCCTTTAATAAATGTACTTTTGCTGCCCTTTCAGTGAGTCTTGCTCAATTCTTTCTTCAGGATACCAAGAACCTGGAAAGAATCCCCACAAGACCCTCCATTCACTAACATTTCTTGGAGAACCGAGCCAAGAGGTAAGACTCCTTTGAGGAATTTTTTGTTCTTTTTCTCTTTATTTTTTGTCTTTTGTATGTTTGGTCATTCATCGCGGGCATGGGTTGGACCCAGATGCCCCATTAGGGCAGCTTCCACTTGAAAACTCTTTTGACAGGATAACTGGGTCTTGGAATGGAGCATTTTAGCCTCTGCTGGACACAAGACAGGTTTATGTTTCATGGGTGTGTGACCTAAAGTTTAATATATCACTTTTGCTCCCAGTTTTGTTCCTCCCCATACTTTATTCAGGTTTTTCATTCTTTTTTGAGGAACAGCTTTCAGTTATTTGGTTTCCTGCTTAAGTAGCTAACTTCCACAATGTGCCCCTTTTTTGTGCTCACTACTATATATATATATGTGTGTGTGTGTATATATATATGTATATATACATATATATTCTAGATAATAGACCTTTGAGGAACAGCTGGTAAAAAATTTTTTCCACATTGTAGGTTGCTTTCACCTTTATTTTTGACCTCTCATGGTGAGAAGTCCAATTTGCCTTGGTCACTTACTGTACCCCAGATGAAAAACAAGAATCCTAGAAGAGGCTAGAAGATACGCAGACGAACAATATTTTGCAAGAAGAGAAGGGAATCACCAGGCAGTTTACTGTCCCTCTGACAGAACCAAATTGGAAGTATAATACTGAGGATGAAGTAGAAATGAGATCTAAGATGATCACTGTTATCATGGGAATAAAAAGATAGATTAGGAAACCTGTTAATTATGAAAAGATAAGAGAGATTACACAAGGCAAAAGGGAAAATCCAGGCAGGGGAAAGGAAAGAAGGGAATGGAATTAATATGAGAAAATGAAAAAATGGAAACAAAGTCTTTGTAAATAAGGAGGGATGGAGGGGTTGAAGGGAGTGCAGGGGAATGGGGAAAAAATAAGAAGCAAGAGAGATTATGTAAAGGTGCAAATTTCCAATGATGAATGTCATTATATTGTATACCTAAAATGTACCAATAAAATTAATTTTTAAAAAGGAGAAAATCCAGCTAATTTTCATAGTTGATTACAAGAATCTTTCCATAAATATACAAACTTAGATCCATCATGCAGCATTTCATTAGTCAATCAACCCCAGATATTCAGTGCAAATTACAAAAACCAGATGGGTCCTCAGACCCCTCTGACCCAATTGCTAGGTGCAGCCTTTTTGTGTGTTCAATAATCAGGATCTGGAAGAGGGTAAAAAGGAGAGAATCTGAGGACAAAGCAAGCCAAAATGACAGCTTCAAGCACACTCAATTCATAAATGGGAAAATTCAGGGCCAATCAAGCAAAGAGTTGCTGTTTTAATGCAGGAAAACTGGACACTAGGCATATGGCAGTACTAAACCACCCAGGCCCTGCTCCATATGTCAGGCAGCTGATGTGATCGATTCAAGGCACTAAAGGATTGACTGTCCCCACTCCCAGAGAGAGGTTAGGCCAGCCAAATTGCTTATTTCCTACTCCGACAAAGAGGACTGAAGAGACCCAGGGGCAAACTGCAATGTCCCTGTCCACAGATACCTCCATCTCCTGCAGGGAGCCCTGACTAGCCCTGGACATCATGGGTAAGCAAAATCAAAAAATCAATTTCCTCTTTTTTTTTTTTTTTGAGAAAAGGTTTTGCTATATAGTTCAGGCTAGCATCGAACTCACTATTATACCCCAGGCTAGCTTGCTAACTTGCACCATTCCTCCTGCCTCAGACTCCCAAGTGCTGGGATTATAGGTGTGTGTCACCATACTGGTTCAATTTCTTATAGACACAGAGGCAGCTTACTCTGTTTTAACTTCCTTCTCCAGAAAACCATCTTCTAGATTTATAGCCATTATTGAAGTCAAAGGGAGCCCAGATAAGAGCTTCTTTACTCTGGCTTAATGTGTCTTTTCAAAGATCAAATATTCAATCATGAAGTTTTAATAGTCCCAGTGTCCTACTCTATTTCTGTGGAGAGATGTACTATTGAAATTGGGAGTGGTTCTCCAAATCTAGCAAAGGCTCTATGAATGAAGTACCATCTCCATTTTGCATGGAAACTTTGATCCTATGGAAAGGTTAAAAGAGCCAATCAGTCCCTAAAATAAACTCTGGCAAAACTCTGCCAAGAAATTTGTGAGTCTTGGGCTCTGATTATTGCCAATGCCTCTCATGAGGATTCAAAGCATCTCCAAAATTAGGCTAAATATGAGTCCATTTGTGATGCTTTATAGGAAGCCTTTTCTATTTTCTGATATGGTAGTGGATCCAGAGTGCATAAGGCACTCAAAGTATCTTAGTAATGTGGACCAAGTACAACAAGCTATTCAACTATGTACATGGCAACAAAGTCCTGCTATCTCCTAGCCCAGGGGGACAACCTAGTGTCTGTCCTGGAGACCAACTGCCCCTTAAACTTGAAAAGAAGGAACTCCTATAGGCCAATTAGAACCAAAATAGAGGGGTCCCTTTTCAGTGATCATTGCCACACCAACTCCAGTAAAGGTGGCAGAAATAGCTAGATTAACTTTTCTAAGATAAAGCGACCCCCACGAGAAACAAAGGGCCACACAAAAGAAGAAATGTACTCTTACAAACTTCTGAAAAATCTGAGGCTTCTCTTCAAAAAGCAAGAGTATGGGCCAGGTATTTAGCTCAGTGGTGCCGCCACCTGCCTCACAAGCACAAGGTCCCAAGTTCGATCCCTGGTAGCAAAAAAAAAAAAAAAAAAAAGCAAGAGTACAAAATAAATAGCATTTGTTTACATCAACAATGAATTCAATGAGAAGGAAATTATGAAAACAATACCATCCAGAGTAGTATCAAAAAATTAAATATCTAGGAATTAACCCAAGAAAGTGAAAGACTTCTACAAAGAAAACTACAGTACTCTGAAAAAGGACATTTAAGAGGATATCAGAAAATGGAAAGATATCCCCTGCTCCCAGATAGGTAGGATCAATGTTGTCAAAATGGCCATGCTCCCAAAACTATTATACAGATCCAATGAAGTCCCAACCAAAATACCAACAGCATACTTCAAAAATCTAGAGAAAACAATCCTAAAATTCATATAGAACCAGAAGACACTGAGAATAGCAAAGGAAATCTTGGGCAAACAGAGCAAAGCAGGTGGAATCACAATACCTGACTTTAAGCTATAGTACAAAACAACAGAGATAAAAATGTTGTGGTACTGAAATAATAAGATACCTGTGGATCAATGGAACAGACACAGAGGATACAGAAACATTCCCAGATGCATTCAGCTATTTGATCTTCAACAAAGATCACAAAAGTATACATTAAAGACTGCCAATCCAACAAATAGTGCTTTAAAAATTAGATATGTTTGCAGAAGACTGAAATTAGACCCATATCTCTCACTGTTTACTAAAATAAAATCAAAATGAATCAAAGATCTAAACATTAAAACAGAAACAATGAACTTACAGGAAGATAAAATAGATAAAATACTTGAAGTCATAGGTATAAGAAAGGATTTTCTAACAGAACCTCAACTGCACAAAAAAATTACAGCATGAATCAGCAAATAGGATTATATCAAATTAAAAAGCTTCTTCACAGCACAGGAATCAATTCATAGAGGAGAGACAAACCTACAAAATGGGAAAAATTTTTACCAGCTATTCCAATATCTAGGACCAATATCTAGAATATATACTCAATTCAAAAAAATTAGACTATCTAAAATAAAAGATCCAATCAAGAAATAAACAAATGAAATAAACAAACTCTTCTCCAAGGAAGAAGTAAAAATGGCCAACAAATATATGAAAAAATGTCCAACATCTCTGGCCACTACAGAAATGCAAATTAAAACAATGCTAAGATTCCATCCTATTACAGAAAGATTGGCAATCATCAAGAAGTCAAAAAACAACAAATGCTGGTATGGCTGCAGAGAAAAAAGAATACTCCTACATTGTTGGTGGGAATGTAAACTACCAAAACTATTATGGAAATCAGTATGGAGATTTCTCAAAGAATTAAAATTAGAAATTCCATATACCTACCTATCTGTCACTAGGTATCTTCCACAAAAAGCTAATGACATCAACTACAGCAATACAATGCATACCAATGTTTACAGAGGCACAATTCATAATAGCTGAATCCTAGAAACAGCCTGTATACCCATCAGTAGATGTATGGATAAAGAAAACATGGTTACCTATGCATAATGAAACTCAGCTATAAAGAAGGACAAGTTTGAGGCATTTGTAGGGAATGTATCTGGAAAATTCAATGTTGAGTAAAATAAATCACACACACAACCTTAGAGTACAGTATCTCTCATTTGAGTAAGGCAAAGTACAAAGAAAGAGCATAATAAAGGATGGATAGAAAGAGACAAGGGGATAGATCTGTTGCAAATGGGAAGAGGTCCAAGAGACTGAGCATGAGGGGAGAGGGAAAGGGGAAAGGGAAATAAGTAGAATAAAGATATTCCATGTACAAGAACTTATTAACCTCAATGAATGTGAATATTATATCTCACAAACATGAACTAAGATTAATAATACTAGCAACAATGAAAATGAGGAAAGGGGATTTAGAGGAGTAGGGAGGGAAGAGGGTGGGAACGGGAAGGGGACTTTAAAAAGAAACAAACTGCATTATATACATGTACCCACTCCCCAAGATGACTGTAAAGCACTACAAACACATTCGAATAAAAAAAGATACAAAAAATAAAACCAAAATCAAGATTCCAGTACTGCTCCTGGTGCAGACAAGCAGTCATTAATGACCCCTGATACACTGCAGCTTACATATGCATCTGACTTGGGACTCTTATTTTTAGTAAGATCCATAATATGTGTTACCCTGCTAGGTCTACAGCTCTCAGAATCTTGGTAGTTTATCTAATAACTCTCTTCATCATGTGTTATGGCTTGTATCTACATGTTCCCCCATCACCACCACCCCAAAGCCTCATGTGGTCATAGGTGGAGCTTTTCAGAGGTGGCTGATCTAGGGTGTGTGATACTGGGATTAAGTGTGTGATACAGGGATAAAGGGTGTGTGATTATTAAATTAGTCCACTGGTTTGGTCCAGTTGGGGTGTGGATCTAGGGTGTGTGATACTGGGATTAAGGGTGTGTGATTACTAAATTAGTCCACTGATTGGTTTGGCACAGTTCTGGGTGTGGACAATGGGAAGGCCAAACCTGAGCTGGGTGGTACCACCCAAACTGCAGGTAGCCTGGATGGATATAAAGGTACAGAAAGAAAGCAGACCTGCTTCTGCTTTTTCAATACTTCATTGCTTCACTGCCTTCTGCCTGCCTGCTATGAACTGTTTCTTCTCTGTGATGCCCCTCTGCCATGCCACCCGCCTTGGAGCCAGCCAACTATGAAATGAAACCTCTACAAACTGTGACCCGAAATAAACCTTTCCCCCTCTAACTTTGGGTGGTACATATTTTGTCTCAGCAATGAAAAAAATAATTAAGACAATATGCTTTGCACTCCACAGAGAGCATGGGAATAAAATTAATTAGTAAACTCCAAAATAATCACAGAGAAAAATAATCTCTCTAATTTCTGGATCTCTCATAGTCCACTTTTTTTAAAAACAGACCAGGTAATATTCTAACCTATTCTTCAAATGGCCCTAATCCTCTTTAACCTTACATTTCCAAAACCACCGGGTTCCTCCCTCTCTTAGGACCACTTGTGGTCATCCTGCTTCTTCTCATATTTATCCCTTGCCTCCTCTGATAGTAAAGTTTGTCTATTCAAGGCTTTCGAGGATGGCTCAGACCACAGCCGCGACTCTCCTGACAAATTCACTGAGCTTTCTCCATTGAAAATGCAGCTCAATTCATGACATACAAACACTAACTCTTTCCTCACTGTCTTCTGACATGTACTTACCAGCCCAGCCAGTAAGCCTCAACATCCCAAGATAGTCACAGAGCACACAATGCCCAGTAGGTAAGGCCTACAGCCCGATTCCACAGAAAGCAGCTATAAGAAGGAAGAGATCTCCACTGTCTCAGCATCCCATAAAGAATTATGGGGATTATGTCTCCCAAGGGAAAAATGAGGAAGGAGATTAGAGCTGGGGCAAACAGGTCAACTAAGCAGGCAAAATGTGTCAAAAGTTATACACAAAACACAGGACCGAAAATGACTCCACAGCTCCTGAGCACTGTACAAGGGACCAATCAAAAAGTGCTCTTTTCAGTCTTTCATTTACATCTGTCAAGAAGCTAAGTGAGTCTTTGAATAGGGCAATTTAAATCTGGTGCCAGGCCAAGTGAGTTTTTGACAGGACAACTGTCCCTATCCTTTATTTGCATAAGGGCATAGTGAATTCAGGAAATTTGGATACAAAAGACCCCTGTCCCTTATCCTTGGGGCTGCTGTAAGTCTTTTCACTGGCCAGATCTTACTCTGTAGAGTGTATCTTTTCTGACTTCAAAAAACATATACTTCACTGCCCAAAAAATAGCAATAATAATGAATTCTAAAAGTAATCATTACAATTAAGAGAATATTATATTCTTAATAGTATTTGGTACAAGAGGGATGAAATTATAATTTCTGGAAAATGTCAAATTGTCATTAAATAAATAGTGGAAACACAGTTGGACACCAGAAATTTGGAGCTGAGTGCCAACATCCTCTACAGTTGTCAGGTCTGGGCTGGGGAAAGAGAATGCTTTGAAAATAAATTGTTTTCATATAGACCTATTTTCTATTTCACAGTGACTAACTTCTCTAAAACAATAACTAAAGACAAAGGAAGAGTTTATCTTACCCCAGCCAACTTGAGTGCAAATGAATGGTCTGCTGTTTATACAATTTTGTAAACAATGCTACAGTCATCAATGAGTCTATGCTTCATCATAAAATCCCTGATCACCATCATAATAATAATTAAAATTATTGGTTATTATGTTCCAGGCTCCAAGAATTTTCTTATGTATTCCTCACTACCCATTTTGCACATAAGGAAAATGAGGCTCTGATTTAGTGTATTGCCTAAATTTACAGAACAATTTTAAATTCACAGTGTAGCTGAGATCAAGCCCATCAAAATCTAATATTTCTTAATGTTGAAAATTTGCTCTAATTTCTGAAGTTTTCAAATGAGGCTCTGTGCTATAATGATAAATGAAGAACTATTTATTTTCATGACAGAAAGAAATATAGCACATAATTATCCTCCCAGAGTATCATCAATAAACTACTGCACTAGTAATAAAGTTCCATGTCTGATGAAAAAAATTAGGGTTGGACAACTTAGTATTCTTAGAAGGTGGACAAGTTCTCAAAAGTGACTTGTTTTGAAAGGTGACTTTACCCTGAGATATTCTAACTCTCATATCTTAGAGTCCTGTATACCTACTGATTAGGTCAACAGTTTTATTCTGAAGTTCTTGAAACACATGTCACATAAGTATACACTAACACTAATATCTAAAATTTAAACTATGCCTTAAAAGAGATATACATCATCGCTTACATAGATGAATAGACAGAAAAACAGAAGATAAATGGGTGAGTGGGTAGATAGATGACATGTGCTTTGCACTCAGGTTACTCTGTGGAGGCCTGTGGGGTGGGGACGTGCAGCCGCCCCACAAGTTCTCTGGACCTTTCTGGAGCGTGGCTCTGCTACTTTCCTATGTGCTGCTTCACACTCCAGCTGGTTTCAGCAGCCCTTGCTTCTGGTAACTGAAAGAAATTGCTTGACTAACAGAACACTGGTTCTGGTCAGACACACGTACTTTATTTTCTTCTGTCATGCATAGGTTGACATTAGGAAAACTACAAAAGAAAAAAATTAAAGACTCAAAAAGTTCACATGGTCCAACTGAAACATAATTGCCATAATTCAGTAGTAGGACGGCTGCCCCACAAAAATGTGGTGTTTTTTTCCTTCCCTATGGTGAGAACTGTGTAGTGACTCCTGTTTCTCTCTTGCTTTGACTTCTGAGGAGGCCAACAGCAATTTACAGCTTACTCATTTGAGACTTGACAGTATTTCATTGTTGTTGTTTTCCTTTTGATATAATTTATTTTATTTTGATTGTTCCTGCGGCTGGTTTTATTTATATCTAACTAATTAGTCATTGCGCTAACTGGGCTTCCTATAAAACTAGCTCTTCTATATGTTAATACTTGCACTATGAAAAAAATACTTTTAAAATGTGTTTGGGAAATACTGTACAGTAACTTCAGACCTATGTTATACCCAAGAGTCACACTGTACTGAAGTTGAAAGAAACCCCCAGAATTGTAAATAAATACTAACATGGACCAGTTTTGCACACAATCTACTGATATCTGAGAATACAAATTGGAAAACACTGTGCTTCCTCATTATGTGCATTTCCTGCAAGCTGCTCTATATACTTGGGAGAAATAAAAGTATGAATGGATGAACTGGTGAATGAGAGACAGAAAAAAGTGAATCAGAATTGAAATGTTTTTGAAATTGCACAGTGTACCATTTCAATTACCAAGTTGAATTCTAGAGCACAGTCTAGTAGGTAAAAACCTCTATATTGACTACAGCCAGACTATTTGACGAATTTGAAGGTGTTACTAAAACTAGAGACTTGTTTTAATTCCTAAAGAATAAAATCTAAGGGGGCCGGGGATTTAGCTCAGTGGTTTCGCCGCCTGCTGCGCAAGCACAAGGACCCAAGTTTGATCCCTGGTACCAAAAAACAGTATAAAATCTAAGGATAAGTAAGGTGGGAAAGGCAGAAGAGGTTAAATCTAGAAAAATACAACCCATGAAAGAAAAGGTGCCGCAATGGGTTACAAAATTTATCTCAGAAGTTCTTATATTCAAAACAAGAGAAAAAAAGAAGAAAGCACTTAAGTGTCTTACAAACTAGTATTCTCTAATAAAACCAGGAAAATTATTAAACAAGGTTTTATGAAAACTGCTAATTCTAAATTCTAAGAGGAATTTATCATGTAGAAAAGAGTCAGTAATAGGGTTAGAATGGGCACACTAGGTAATGCCATTTTAGATTTGTTTAATTACAGTTTTAAATATGTATCAGAAGATTTTTAAATAAATTTCTTATAAATTGTAAGTGTAATGTCTTCAATAAATAAAGCTATAATGGGTAACTTTCTGACAGCAGCATACCAGTGTGAGTGAATTAAAAAGAAAAATTTCATACACTCACACTTTCTTTGGAAAGGGGGGTAGGGAGAGAGGGAGAGAGAGAGAGAAATTTGGGAGAATTCAAAGACTTCCCTGAGGAAGGGCAATGTGCAATGATCTGGTGATTTCTTTTTATTTTTTTAGAGTTCATTTTTTATTAGTACAAGTTTATAGCACATAATGATCACATTAATCATGGAAGATTGCTCCATGTACATAACACATCTTCAAACCCTCCCCTTCTTTCTCCCTCCTTTCATTTCTTGGTCCTCTTCCCTTTTGGAAAAGATCTATCTCCCTATTTCCTATTACCTATTTTTTATTTTTCTCTTTAATTATATTTTTGGTTTCTCACATAAGAAAAACTATGTGATATTAAAGCATGTGTATTTTATTTATTTCACTTAACATTAGGGTTTCAAGGTGCATCCATTTTCCTACAAATGACTGAAGTTTATCCTTCTTTATGGCAGATTAATACTTCATTGTGTATAAATACATTTTCTTTTTCCAGTCATCTGTTGATAGACAAATAGGCTGCTTCCAAGATATGGCTATTGTAAATTGTACTGTTATAAATATGAGTATGCATGTATCACAATAATAATAATGATTTAACTCTTTGGGGAAGATACCTAGAAGGGGAATAGCTCCACAGAATGGAATTTCTTGTTCTAGTTTTTCAGAAATCTCCATACTGACCTGCATAATGGTTGTATAGTTTACATTCCACCAACAATTAGATGGGTTCCCTTTCTCCACAGCCTCACCAAGATTTATTGTTTCTTGACATCTTCAGGGTTGCCATTATTTCTGGAATAAAGTGGAATCTCAATGTCATTTTAATATGCATTTCTCTAATGGCCAAAGATGGTAAACATTTTTTCATGATTTATTGGCCATTTGTATTTCTTCTGAGTACTGGTTCATTTCACTGGTTCATTTAACTAGCCCATTTTTTCACTGTATCTTTTACTTTGGGGGTCTAATTTTTTTGTGTGTGTATGGAACTGGGGATCAAACTCAGGACCTCCTGCCTGCCAGGCAGGTATTGTGCTGCTGAGCTATATCCCTGGCCCTTTGAGGGTCTAAGTTTTTGGAGTTTTTATAATATTCTAGATTTTAGTCCTCTGAAAAGCAACTATCCAAAATTTTCCCCCATTCCATAGGTTGTCTCTTCACTCTGTCAATTATGTTGCTTTTGCTTTCCTCCCTCTCAAAGTCCCATGGATCAGCTTTGGGAGATTTGGGAGTTTTGTGAGGCATTTTGCTGCCTTGCTTTCTCATGTTTCTATTGTTTTTTGTTTGTCTATTTGTTTTGTGCTTAGGTTTGGGGTTCCTTACAGTGGAGAGACTTTGTTGTTAGTTTGGAGATCTCTTCAGTCTGCTTTACAGTGATGCACTCAGGGCATGACTTTGCCTTTGTCCCAAGACTCAACCACTTCTGTTAATTTTGGAGGAGAGGATGCAGGGTAATAATCACAGTATACAGCAGTATGGCTGTCACCAAGACAACCTGGGTACTGACATACAGAAAAACCTACTAATAGCAACAACTACATGACCTTGACCATATCAAGTAAATCAACAGTATCATCCAAGACAAACTGGATACTGACATACAATAAAAACGAACCATCTCTAAACTTAGAAATCTATAATCATAGTATAAACGCTAAGACAAACCAAATATTGACCAATAGTTGACATCTACTAAATGTGACAATGATACCTTCACTAATGATAAAAAATGAATTCAACAGTAGTAACATATAGTTAATTAAAGATTAACAAAGCTTGAGAGTATACCAATAAAGAGCTAAGGGACTGAGAAGGGAGAATGCCAGAAGAAAAACTTCAAAAATAGAACAATAGGAGCAGAATAAAGCTAGCTAAAGGGTCCTATTAAGAAGCAGAAGGATATTTATAAAATTAGATAAATTAATTCTTTTTACTTCCCATTCTCCTCCATTCCCTCTTCCCTCCCTCTATCTCTAGACCCCCTTTGCATTTGCAAAAGATCTATCTCCTTGTTTCCTATTATCTATCTTTTATTTTGCTCTTTAAATTTATACTTTGGGCTCATCATATAAGACAAATGGTGTGATATTTAAGCTTGTGTGCCTGATTTATTTCACGTAACATTATGGTCTCAAGGTGCATTCATTTTCCAACAAATGACTCAAACATTCTTTAAATAATAACTTTAAAAGTATAATTATATCTAAACATGAAAATAGCTCCTCTTAATATTTGTTTTTAAAAGTTTTCAATTTGAAAGGACACTTACTTTATGCCCAATAGACTTGACCTTAACACCTTTAGAACTGTTACTGTATTCAGTTGGCTCTTGGGTATGAAAAGTAATTCCTCACACTTTATCAGCTTTTGACAATAAGCACTTATGGGCCTGAGTGATCTAAACTAGATTAATGAGGCATTAAAGTACTTTAATGAATAATAGGGCATTTAAAAATTTATTTTCTTTTTAATTCATTTAACTGCAATTCATTTAACAGCTGAAACACTCCCTCCTGAACATATTAAACAGCATATTACATTGAGGCTTTATTAATTTATGTTTCAATTCATTTATAACTTATTCATTTTATTAATTTATTCAGTGAATTGAGTTTTACCTTATAAACATTGTAAAAATCAATTATTTCATTGGGTTCCATATGTAGTGTAACAGATTTCAGGGGTTAACCAGCAGATTTTGAATCAATGAGTGAGAATGCCTCTGGCATAATGTAAAATATAGTTATTTCACAGAGCATAGGGGAAGTAGAGTTCACTGAAGAATTCTGATTCTATCCTATTTAGAAGGTGGCAATTTTTAAATAATCAAAGATATTTTAGGGGCATCCTACATTCTTCCTTTTTTGTTCTCTTTTCTACCTTAGAGATTCTATTGATATTTAAGTACATCCCCTACCCTCTAGTGATCTAAATAATAAGAGATCGTAGTGAAATAATTTGCACAGATTCCTATGTTTCTAACTAGAAATTATTAGGATAAATGGAGAAATTTCAAGTATCTACTCTGACAGTAAACAAATTTGTAAATAATATCTGGCAGACAAACTGGAAGAGGCTTCTTTTTCATGTAACAAGACAAAGATTCAACAGTGATACATATGGAAGGCTGTATTCACTCTTTAGAATGACTTATAAGATATGATCAAAAACTATAGTGAATGTTTAATTATTTTAAGTATCACAGTAAAAGACACATTGTCATTAATCCCCCTCAAAATACTACCCATTGTTTTGAACACACTTATCCCAACATTCTTGCTACTTTCTGAACCAGTTCTGAAAATCTCTTCATAAGGGTCTTAATTACACTGTTATGGCTGTCACAATGCCTTGATTCAATTAAAGACATTTACCTTTCATAGTCATTTTCACTTTGGGGAAGGGCCAGAAGTCACATGGTGCCAGATTTAGTGAATAAAGTGGGTGAAAACATACTGTGATGCTTTTATGAGCCTGTCTTTCTGTTGAATGACACTTGGCAACAGCATTTGCTGTATTTTTTAATCACACCTTGTAAAAACACTCAACAAACAGCACTTCCAGAACTGTTTCAAAAGTGGCAAGAATGATAAGTGTGCTCAAAGAGAGGGGAAGTATTTTGAGAGAGATTAAGGGCAATAGGTCTTTTATTATAACAATTGGTTTTTTAAATTTAAACATTCACTATATACTTCTATTATGTGTCTCAAGTCTTTTTTAAAAATATATTTCTTTTCAGTGGATTAGAAGTTTATCTGTGAGGGGCTGGGGATTTAGCTCAGTGGTGCTGCCGCCTGCCTCAAAAGCACAAGGTCCCAAGTTTGATCCCCAGTACCAAAAAAAAAAGAAAAAGAATCAACAGGAAAACTAAAAACTACAGAGAAACTGGAGAACCTGAAAACAATGCAGAGAAAAGAATGAAGCAGTCTGGAATACCAACCTAACCCTAGCTCCTGGGATGGTGTATCTGTCTCTGCAAATACAAGGCAAACCCAGAGTGGGTCAGTGGACCCAGGGAGAAACAACAGACCAAGGTGGAAGCACTAGCCCCAAGAAAGCCCCATTATTATTATAAACTGCAAAAACAGAGTGGGGTTTTACTCTGAAACAGACTTCATATACATGACAGGCTAGAATTGGAGAAGAAATCAAGTGTAGCACCCACCATATTTGAAAAGGATTAACTGGAAGCCATTTCAGGAAGAGGGTATTTAACACTGAGCTACTCTAAGAATCACATGCCACAAAATGACTACACTTCAGGGTTTCTAGGGTGGGAGACAGCCATGAGATACAGGCACAGAGAGGGTGCTGGCTAAACACAGACTCCCTGAGAAGTTTCAGCTCAGGCAGGGAAGGACACATGAGTCTTATCCTCCATGGTGAGAAAAGAGACCCATCATGTGTGATTTTTGAGGGGGCTAGGTCTGAAACTGCCCGCTTTAAATCCAACAGACTGCTTGACACACTGCCATGCTGACTATATTCGCCATAAAGTTTAATGGTATGCTTGCTTTTCCCATCTGCTAATGTGATCAAGACTACACACCAGCTTGAATGGTTGCCACAGCCTGGGGTGTATGAACAGAGGGACCTAAGCGGGGGTCACCTCACAAACCCACAGGCCATAAAAATAAGTGGAGACGGCCAGGGATTATTTAGCTCAGTGGTTCCGCCACCTGCCTCGCAAGCGCAAAGTCCTGAGCTCAATCCCCGGTACCAAAAAACAAAAAAAAGACCCTGTCTTAAAAATAAGTGGAGAAAGCCATGACTAGGGCCATGTAGGGACATTGGCCAGAGGTATGTATGAGATAGATATGCAGAGGTAAGGGATTTTTGGAGCCACATCCCTAAAATCTCCCGGAGTGCACATTTACAGATTAAGATAGCCTGCTGGTCCAAAAGTCACTCTGGGATCAAAATGCATTGCCTTAAGGAGTGAATGCTTTAGCCTTTGTCCTCTCCAAACTTCTTTATCATTTAAATTAGTGCCAAAGTCAGTTATTTAACAGACCGTCCTGACCTTTCTTTGTTCTTCTCCTGTCCCCTGCCCAAATGCTTTTCTTTTTTCTTTGATCCTTCCTTCCTGGTTCTATCAATAAAAGGCCACAGAGGCTTCAGTTGGGGCTGTCATTTGAGACTTTCTCATACTAAGGGGTGTCAGTTAATGGCAACCCCTTTGGGCCCTCTTGGAGTATGGATTGGACATTGACTCTGAATAATCTTTGAGTAATTTTTCATCCTTTCGTGCCATGCCATGGTCACAAACTGCAACAGGGGCATACAGAAGGATGAGAAATTGGGAATGGATTGAGTGAATACACCCCTAGGGTGGACATAATTGACTAACCACATCCAGCAGGATGCAGCATTCAAACACAAAAATGTAAGTGTAAAAACAAAACAGGACTTAGTAATTTCTCACTAGCCCTGGCCTACATCTGTATTCCAATACAGCAGACCCTGGAAAGAAACCACTCATTCAAACACATGGTAAAAAATTTTAGACTCATTTTTCTTTATCTTCATTGGTTTTGTGCAGATTCTCTTTTATTTTTTCTTTCTTTTGCTCTTTGTTTTTATTTCCTTTGTTCTTTTTCTTTTTGTTCTTGTTACTTTTATCTAATTCTATTAATATTCTTTGAATTTTTGATTCAATCCTTCATCTCACTTTTCTCTCATTTTTTATTTTTCAAATATTTTTTTCATTTTCTTCTTTCCAACTCCTCCATTTTATTAGTATTAATCTATAGATATTTACTTGACTCTATGCTATTAATGTTGGTTACTTTACTATTGTTATTGGTGGTACAGTTGTTGCAGTTAGTAGTTACTTACAGTATGTCAATATTTATTTTGTCATTGTGTCTATTATCATTGCATATCTCTTTTCTATTGTTAATAACTGTAAAGTCATAGCTATTATTGGTTCTTATGGAATGTTGATATTCAATTTGTCTTTAACTATATTGTTGCTGATTTCTTTGCTCTTGTGTGGTGGCACAGTTGTTGCTATTAATTGGTTTTCACTGTTTGAAAATATCTGTTTTATCTTTACATCATCGAAAATATTGAAGTTCACTTCCCGACAATTGTGTATTGGGCCAGTTTCATCGCACCTCCCTCCCTTAATTAATAATAATGGTCAGGGCCGGAGATTTAGCTCAGTGGTTCTGCCGCCTGTCTCACAAGCGCAAGGACCCAAGTTGATCCCCGGTACCAGAAAAAAATAAAATTAATAACAATAATAATAATAATAATAATAATAATAATGGTCAGGTCTCAGACAGAAGTAAAGCCCTATGGTTAGCTATGTCCACAGCACATCACTGGAAAATAGACATTAACTAAAGGGATCTCCATAATTTCAAAAAAGTCTTTCCACTTATAACCCTCAGCACAAAAATACATACACACATACATACATACCATGAAAAAACAAGGCAACAAAATGCCTCCAAAAACTCAGTTTCCCCAAAGCTGATCTATAGGACACCAATGGGGAAAGCCAAACAGCTGAATTATTTAAAATGATAAAATCATTTAAAATGATAAAAGAGAAAACAAAAAAGCCAGATAAGTAATATGCTTGTTGAGCTGAAAGAAGATATTACTAAACAGATAGTGGGCTTAAAAAAACAAAATGATCACTGAGCTTAAAAAGACACTAAGAAAGGACCGGGGATTTACCTCAGTGGTGCAAGGACAAGGTCCTGAGTTCAATCCCTGGTACCAAAAAAAAAAAAAGGCACTAAGAAAAAGCTAGCTAAGCTAAACAAAATGAATGTTTAGTTTAGCAAAAAATTAGACTTAACAGAAATTCAGGAAATTAAAAATGAGGGGTTTCCTTCCAGCATCTGCAGTCTTGGAATCCAGCAAGTCACAGTTCTTGGCACTTCACTTTATGGCCTATGCATTTGTGAGGTGCTCCACACTGTTCTGAGAGGCCCCTCTGTCCATGTCCTGCAGGCAGTGGCAACCTTCCAAGTCAAGGCACGTCCCTGCTCACACTGATAGATGAGGAAAGCAATCAGACCACTAATTTCTATGCTGGATGTAGGTAACAGGGTAGAGGTTCAAGCAGGCTGCTGGACTTGAGTCAGCACTTTTAGGTCCAGCCACCTCTGAGGGCCACATGTGCTGGGTCTAGGGAAACCCTGTGTCCTTCCCAACCTGAGCTTAAACTTAGTGGGTTTGTCTAGCCTGCACCCTCTCCACAACTATCTCTTGTGGCTGTCTCAAACCCAGTCACTGTGGTAGGGTAATACTAGAAGCCCTGAAGTTATTTTATACTATTCTGTGGCTCAGTCATAAACGATTAATCCTTTCCAAAAATGACTCCTAATTATACCCCCTCAAATATGGTAGACACTGTTCTGGATTTCGCCTTCCAACTCTAGCCTGCAACATGAGGGAGTCCTTTTTGGAGTAAAGCTCCATGCTCTTCTTGAACTTTACAGTAACTGTGGGATTTTCTTGAGCCTAGTTCCGCTGGCCTGATCTATTCTTTCCTGGAGCTATGGACACTCTCCAGGCTTATCACCTCTCCCCAGACATAACCCTCATCCATGATTAGATAGTTGATCTGTAGGTTGCTGCCTCTGCTGCTCCATGGTGAAGAGAAACAAAGTACAGAGCAGGCTCACAGTTGGTCAGCAGTTATCATCAGGACACAAAATCTATATACATGGAGTTGGCGAGAGATAAATGCCATTCTGATGAGCTTCAGGGTCTGTGGGTCCCCGGACACCTCCTCTGTGGCCCTCCTATTTCAAATCCTTTTCATATCATTCAAGAATTCTCCAAAAAAGTTTAACACCAAAGCTTGAAATGTGTTTTTAGGTATGTTTTTCATGAGACTGATCCCTAGAATAACTAACTCTGAGCCATAATTTTATGTTCAAACCTATAGCTTTTCCTTTCTTTATTCATTCTCTTTAATAATCCCTGCAATAATTTCTGATATAAACTGTCATTGTTTAATGTCTGATTTGGACAGATGGCTTTTTTCTCTTTTTACATAAAAAGAAGAAAAATAGATTATAAACACAAATTGCTACAGCCACCTTTAGTAATATACTTTCACACACTGAGATATAAAACATTGAGATTTAGGAGAAGAACTTCCTCTTCTCCTAAATTGTGTCAACTTTCTGCTCTCATTTCCTGTAACATGCTGTTGAACTCCATCAGAAAATATTATAAAACAGTTAATCAGTCAAAAATATTGACAGCCTATTATGTGCCAGGTTAGAAGATATATTACTAACCAAGACAAACATGAATATAGCCCTCACAACACTCACAACTAACCCACTTTTCATAGATTTCTGTCACTTCAAATTCATGATATCTAAGACAAATTGGATTTCAGCTCTATCTAACCATTTTGTGATCTCGGGTAGTCCTAGTCCACATTTTCCAGTCATTGAAAGCTCTTCTTCCTCTTCTTCCCTTCGTACTTTTTGGCCATTGCATCATCTTCTACTTCATGGAAGAAAAAGAATTATCACTCAGGGATTCATTCAAATATTATCTCCCTAGAGGCCTGGGGATTTAGCTCAGTGGCACATCACCTGCCTGGCAAGTGCAAGGTCCTGAGTTCGATCCCCAGTACCAAAAAAAAAAATCAACAAATATTATCTCCCTCCTCAATTCAAACATGTGGGCAACTAGTCTACTTTCCTCCTGTCAACCTCAAAAGATACCTTTTCTTGTTCATGAGATAAATCTGACACTATTCCCTGGCTGCTTCAAAGATTTCCATTCACTCTCTTTTCCTGTGTCCTCAACTCTTCCCTGTCTATACACTGCTTGCTGTTCAAATAGATTGAAATATTTTTCAGTTAAAATGCCTCCCAAATCAATACTTTTCCTTTTCCTTACTTTCAATGTCAAGTTTTAAGAAAAATTTGCCTCACTTGTGGCTTTCACATTTTCATCCTTATCTCCCATTCATTCTCCTTCCATTTATCTTGCACATTTCTTTACTGATTCTAGTCTCAAAGAAGTATCAGAACAACTGTATTGAAATATAATACTTTTCCATTATTATCTTGCTGGATCTCTTTGAAGTATTTGACACCCCCGATTGAACACTGAAATGTTCCCTTTTCCTGGAATCTATAGTCCTCTACTCTGGCTGTCTTTTACAAGGTCGGCTACTTCTTGGACACCATAACAAAGTCTTCTTTAGATGCCTGACCTTTAAATGTTGTTATTCTCAAGAGTTCCAACTTCAGACCTTTCTTTTCACTCTACACACTCTGCCTAGATCATCCTGTCAATATATATGTAGCTTCAACTATTATCTACATACTGAAAATATAACAAAGGTGTATTTTATATACTCTAAGACCAAATAAGACTGGTCTTATCTATCAAGTAAGAGAAATATGAGGTTATTCCAAGGGAGCACAAGCCATGGCTCTGTTTAATAGATAAGTGAATAATTAACCATGTTAACATCATTTAATCTTTTAAGTGGAAAGAGAAAGAAATTGCATTCTTCAATTTCTGCCCCTAACTGGTAAAATCCAGACTGCTTACTTGATTCAAATTGAATAGAATTCTAATTAAGACTCAAAAGCAATGCTGTGAAGCTTCATATTTTTTCACAAACTTTTGATAAATGGTCTCACTTTAGAATTCTATTATAAGAAATATTCAGAGAAGTGGTCAAAAGGCATCAAACTGAAATGTTTATCAAAAAGAACCTGCTTAAATATGGGATGTTTACAAAATATTTAAAATTCATTGTTTTTCTTTTAAATTTCAATATCCAATTCTTCATTTATAGCAAGTGTACACAGACCTGAATTTTTATATATACCTTGTGTTTTCTAATCCTGCTAAATTCAAGTACAAGTTCTAGGGACTCCTAGAGATTTCTTAGTATTTT